>CAVLJG010000004.1:72972098-73367992 GCA_963669975.1 Acanthoscelides obtectus | reverse complement strand
ATCAGAGACGCGGAAGTGTGGCTGAAACGAATAGAAAAACAAATTAGATTATGTAAACGGGTAATTCGTAGTAGAAGGCAAAATAAATTATCTGTAGGGACCTGTAGAAAAGTAGAAACAAATTTGGGGCATTTTAAACATTTTAGAAAGTTGATTTTAACTAGACATATTGGGGCAGGACTTCACTTAACATTGGGTCAGAGGGTTAGATGGGAAAATGTAGAATCGAGCTTTCAAAGTAGAATAAAAACCGGTTCCATAGCTAATTTGCGTCATAAGGACTTGAATCAATTTTTAGCAGATTGTGTAGTTGTTTTTAAAAGGAAAATTAGGAATATTTTGAACACCCATTGTGCGCTCAAAGTAAATACAACATTTTGCGGGGAGTTTATTAGGAAATCGGGGGATAATGAAATTTTGGGAATTAAATATATTAATACTAAAAATCATATTATTGATACATCAACTCAAATAGACGAGTGGTTTAAGATATATGTGAAAGATAAACTTTTAAACGAATTATCGGAATTTGCTGAAAAAGATTCGGGATTTGCGTTAAATAAAATTATTTCCTTAGTTGTTAATATCAGTAAATATCAATTGGGAAACGGTTCATCTTATATTAGACTACCAGAACCGATTATAAGGAAAAATGCTTGTATAAACATTAAAAATATAGATCAAAATTGCTTTTACTGGGCCATTGTAAGCGCTCTTCGGACTCCTAGCAAAAAAAGACATGCAGAACTAACCTCCTCATATCCACACTTTACTGACGTTTTACAAACAGAAAATTTAGATAGTCCTATGCTGCTAACAAAAATTTCAAAATTTGAAAAGATGAATAACATTTCAGTCAATGTTTACGCTTTAGAATTGATCGAAACAGAAAAAAAATCATTTTACATAGTAGTACCAGCAAGATTAACGGAAAATAAACGGGATACGCATGTTAATTTACTTTTAGCTCAAAATAAATATTATCCGCGTTTAAATGATTATGATGCTCCTCCACCAGCGCCAGCAAATGAAGATAATGATTCAATCGATGAAATTAAATATCACTATTGTTGGATTAAAAATCTTTCGCGTCTTATTAGTAGCCAGTTAAATAAACATCGTGAGAAAAAATTTATTTGCGATAGATGTCTGAACTATTTCCATCAGCAAAATAAATTAGTTGAACATGAAAAACTGTGTTCTAAATTTAATAAATATAAAATTAACCTTCCTAAAGAGAGCTGCGTTGAATTTAAAAACTTTACATACCAACAAAATACTCCTTTTGTTGTTTATGCAGATTTTGAATGTCAATTAGAAAATCATAAAGAAAGTAGCGTCGTAAATTTAACTAAAACCATAAAATATCAAAAACACGTTCCGTATAGTGCTGGTTTCTATGTAAAATGCAGCTATGATGATAGCCTTTCTTATTTCGAGAGCTTTCGAGGTGCAGATTGTATGGATTGGTTTGCAAATCGTATGGCTGGTGTTGCGCAATTTGTAAACTCAAAAATAAAAACAAGCGTACCTATGATTGAAAAATTAGACACATGTAAGGCAACATCATGTCATATTTGCGGTAAGAGATTTTCAAAAACAAAAAAAGACATAATCGTTAGAGATCACAACCATTTCAGTGGAGAGTTCAGAGGTTACGCACACCAAGCATGCAATCTGAACTTTAGAAAATTGTTTGTTGTGCCGGTTATATTCCATAATTTAAGTGGGTACGATAGTCACTTTATGATTTCGAATTTATGTAAAAAAGGTCGCTTAAGTCTACTTCCCATCAACAAAGATAAATACATCTCCTTTACGCTGCACTCAGATGAAAATAACATTAAATTGCGGTTTATAGACTCTTTTCGATTTATGGGGGCGTCTCTTGATGAATTAGCTTCAATTTTAGCAGTATCAGAAAAGAAAATTTTACAAAGGGAATTTCAAAATTTAGATGAAGATAAATTCAAATTATTAACACAGAAAGGAGTTTTCTGTTACGATTACATTGATTCGTTGAAAAAATTAAATGAAACGACTTTGCCCCCAATTGAAAAATTTTACAATAAATTAAACGATGAAAGTGTAAGTGACGAGAAGTATGCTCATGCGCAATCTGTTTGGCAACAGTTTAACATTAAAACATTAGGAGAGTATTCTGATATATATTTAAAAACAGATATTCTGCTTCTTGCCGACGTTTTTGAGCAATTGCGTAAAAAATGTTTCTCCACCTATGGTCTGGATCCTGCGTGGTACTATACAATGCCCGGATATACGTGGGACTGTATGCTCAAATACACTGGGTGTAAGTTAGAACTACTAAAGGATCTAGATATGGTGATGTTTTACGAAAATGCTATAAGAGGTGGAATTTCGGTGTGTAGCAACCGATTTTCGGAGGCCAACAATAAATATATGCCCGAATATGATCCTGAAAAGCCGTCCAAGTACCTTATGTACCTGGATGTGAATAGCTTATATGGGAAGGCTATGCAGCAACCCTTACCCTACGGAGGGTTCAAAGGGTAGTGATGTAACATCGTTTGATGTGATGTCAATACCCGACGACTCTGACGTAGGGTACGTGCTACAAGTCGATCTATCGTACCCACAAGAACTGCACGATAAACACAAAGATTTTCCGTTTGCGGCAGAACGTAGCGTACACCCAGCGACGGCGGGGTAAAATTGCCGAAATTAATGACAACACTTACGGATAAAAAGAGTACACGGTTCACTATAAAAATTTAAAACAAATGCTAGCTAATGGATTAAAGTTAACGAAAATCCATAAAATTTTACAATTTAACAAGCAGCCTGGCTGAAACCCTACATCGAGTTGAATACTCGATGTAGGGCTGCAGCTCGGAATGATTTCGAAAAAAATCTTTTTAAATTAATGAATAATGCAGTATTTGGTAAGACCATGGAAAATATACGTAATCACCGCGTATGTAAAATCGTTAAATCTTGGGGTGGTCGCTATGGGGCAGCAAACTTGATTTCGAGTTTTCGGTTCCACAGTCGCACAATTTAGAGGAAAATCTGGTGGTTATCGAATTGAAAGGCTGAAATAACGTTTAACAAACCTCTGTATGTAGGGCAGGCAATTCTAGACCTATCGAAACTAGTCATGTATGATTTTCATTACACCTATATGCTACCAAAAATGGGTGCAGAAAGGTGTAAGCTCATGTACATGGACACAGACAGTTTTATCTACGAATTGCAATGTGAGGATGCATATGAGGAGATCATTAAAGCTGATTCCAGTAAATTTGATACTTCGGATTATCCTGAAAATAACATATATAAAATACTGCGTAAGAACAAAAAGGTGCCGGGTCTAATGAAAGATGAAAATAACGGTAAAATTATGACACATTTGTTGGACTTCGAAGCAAAATGTATAGTTACAAGGTGCAGGGTGGGAAGGTGGTTAAAAAATCTAAAGGGGTTAAGTACAATGTTGTTAAAAATAAAATTGCATTTGAGGATTATGTTGAGTGTTTGAAAGAATTTAAGGAAAAAACAGCTACACAACGCTGTATCAGGTCGTATGCACACAACGTATATTCTGTTGAACAGACAAAAATTAGTTTAAGTCCGTATGACGACAAACGTTATTTAATTCCGAGCAGTTTTGACACACTTTCGTGGGGGCATTACAGTATCTTATAATAGCGTTTTTTTCTTTTTTGTTATAGATGAATGCCCCAACATTATCAGAGTTAGCTGTTAGAAAAATTTGCGAATCAATAACATCAGCAGTAGAATTCATGGAGCAGTCTCCACTACCATGGAAATTAACTACGGAAATTGTGAAAATTGTGAAACAATTTCCTTTAGATAAATGGCACGCTATGATAAAAGAAGCCAAAAATGATCTTGATTCTTCATATACAGCAATTAACTTTATTAGATGTCACAAAGAAATAGATCCAAATTTAATTCATACTATATTAGGAAAATCAGATTGGGGTTATGTTTTTGAAGATTATTCAAGTTATGTCTATTGTCAAGTGGATATTTGCTGGACCAATATTACCTACACGTATGTAAAAATTGTTTATCTAAATTTAAAGAAATACATAAAACTTTAAATAAACGTTTATTTGCCTGCTATGACCATTCTCACGAGGTTCACGATGCACATGACATTATTTTGAACGTATACCAACAAAAGTATAATTGGTGTCACAGCTGCTTTAAAAGCGTAGTGTTTGAACTAAAAGACCAGGAATCTTGCAGAGATGCCTTACATGATAGGTCTAGAAATAACATCCGAATCCGATTTGATGAATCTGATGTAGACAGCGATATTGAGTTTTAAAAAAAACATCACAGCAAACAAATTAAAAAAAAATATATAAAAGCGTTCATCCGTCCTCCCGCCCCCCAGTTTCTCTCTATCTATTGTACTAACATTTATATATATATATATATATATATATATTTTCAAACATGCATGTAATTAGATTTAATAAATGAATATTCATAAAAAAATGTTTTATTGATTTCGTTAGATTTTTCTAGCTAGATCTCTTCCTGTAAGAAGAGTTCACAACAAGATGTCCTGATAGCTTGAGTCGTCAGAGGTGTGCAACATCAGAAGCAATGTTAGTGCGTGGTTGGGTTCAAAACTTAGCGTGTTCAAAAACAAAAAAAAAACACGCACACACATAATACTAACATTACTTCTGATGTTGTGTACCTCTGGCGCGGTTCTTCGGGCTATCAAGACATCTTTTTGGTATTTTTGAACAAAGTGTGCACGTCACGTGCGTCACGTTTCACGTCACGTGCGTCACGTATCACGTCACGTATCACGTCACGTGCGTCACGTATCACGTCACGTGCGTCACGTATCACGTCACGTGCGTCACGTGTCACGTTACGTGACGTATATCATAATGAAACGACAGATATGCATTTTGACAAAAACTCTATTAAAATCGTTCAAGATCATTAGCGATCCTATGTCTATAGAAAAATATATGTTGTCCTAACGCTATATGTTGTAAAGTACAGCCTACGAGCTTAAATGTATACAATTTTTGAATAGCATCTGAAAACGTATAATTTTGATCATTAAAACTAGCTCGAACAATCTTAAGCGCATTATAATAACAGCTTGGAAATTCAACAGTTTCTAGCATAGCCATATACGGTACTAAAAGTTCATTATTAGCTTCTAAAAGAGCGTTCACGTCCATTTCTGAGAGGTAGAAACTAATGTGCTTGGTTATTTCGAGGATTTTCGTACTATCATAGATTAGTCGTCGAATTCTGCAATAGTCACCGCACTCGATTTCGACAGGATCATACTTGTCAGGAAGGTCCTTCTTCTCCTCCTCCTGCTCCTCCGTCTCCTTCACCGTTACCACATTGAGCTGGGTGATTAATTGTTCCCACTCATAGGAACTGAAAGATAGTTTCAACCGTGATGAGTTCCACACAATTACAGCAGGAGTAAATGATCTCGCTGGGCTTAGACCGCATCCAATTTGGTATGATCCATTTGGAAACTGCGTGTACAGCAGATAATGGTCCTCGTTCTTGGCCGCTTCTTCGTACCTTTCCAGAATAGCATCCAGCTCACGGTCGTAGTTTACAGATGATTCGTGTGAGCTGCTGGTGGTGGTGAGGTCAAACTCGCTGCAACTTGAACCACTAGCACTGGTATCCATTTTTTTACTAGCTGCCTGACTGACTGACTGCAACCGACTGAGAACTCACTTTTAGCAGAAACCCCCCCACCCCATACACCTAGACGATCGCATCATTGTCAATCCAACTATTATGTTTTGCATCAAGGCCAAGCCATTTGACGTACATTTTTTCACCTTTACGACGTAAAACTTTTTCAACTAAATAAACGTCTGGATTGGCTGTTTTCTGTAATTCTTCGTCATAAAAGGCTCCTTTGATCGGTGCACCTTGCATATCTTCGAGCATGTACGTTGCAGGGTTGGTAATATTAATTTTAGTAACTTTAAATAATTCCGTTGTCCAACTTGGAACGTATCCCTTGTCGAATAGCATTTTGGTTTTGCTGATGCGTACAATGTCACCAACTTTAAACTTACGCGGGCCCGCGATTTTTAAATGAGTATATTTTCGATTTAAGATACATTTTTCGTTGGATTTATTAATTTGTGATGGTTTACATCCGATGGTTTGATGACGTGTTCCATTGTATTTATTGGTAATGCTTTGTAATATATCAATCCATTTATACGATCCCATTAAGCTAAAGTATTTGTAAAGTTTATTTTTCAACGTTCTTATGGCTCTTTCAGCAATGGCCGCTTTCTTGATGCTATATGTACTATAATGATTAATATCATGCTTCTTCATTAAAGTTTGAAATTTACTATTGTAAAATTCTTTACCTTGATCAGATTGTAGATTTTTCGGCGTACGTTCCGTATGTGCGAGGATATCCGAAAACGCACGAGTTATCTCCTCACCCGTCTTTGTCTTTAACGGTCTAGTCCACATAAACTTGGAAAAAGAATCGATTACAACGAGAATTAATTTGAAATTTTTATTTTGATGAGCATAAGGTCGCATTTCAGCCAAGTCCGTCTGCCATAAATCGTCTAAGCCTTTAATGATGGTACGTCGTCTTAGATATTTTTTTCGAGCAGGCTTGTGCAGCTCGTTAACTAGTTGTAGCTTCTCCTTGGCGTACGTCATCATGTTTTAACGCTTTAAATTGTTGTTCCATCGGCTTTATACGCTTAGCAAGATCAAATGTTTTCAATGATATATATGATGTGCGTCCTTGCAAAAGTTGTAATTCAGAGGATAAATCAATGATATTTTTACGTATTGGAGTCAAATCGGTATGAGACTTAATTGTAGCCAACTCCTGTTCTATTCTTGTTGTTATATTTGCAATAGAGTTATCTACATATTTTTTTGTTGTCATATGTTTACCAGAAGTAGGCGGATTTCTTGAAATAAACTCTGTTATTTGATCTGTTTTTGCTGTTATTTTTTTTTAAATCAATCACTGAAGTATCTACGTATTTTTTAGTTGCCGCATCTGAATTATCTGTGGGATCTTTTATATTACACAACTTTACGTTCTTGAAGTCAACATTTCCATCAGAAGTATGGGGTAGTGTTAACTTTGGCGGTGTACGCATATACGGAAGTGTCTTTTGTTTATCAAAGCGACGTCCGAATTTATCAAGACTCATCGTGTAAATGAAAGACCAAGGAACTAGATTACTGTATTATATTAGCTTCTTTCAGCTCGTTGAGGATGGCTACTATTTCATTATCATGCGACGTATTGCCAGCTTCCTGAGATGCCATAAGGAGTTGAAGTCGATCGATTAATTCATTGGGATCATCCCAGTACACGTATTCGATTGGTTCCTCGTTGTATGTCAAGTAATCACCGATACCTTTTCCTGTTGGCGGTTTTGATGTTGATGATGTTGTTGTTGTTGTTGTTGTTGTTGAGGGAGTGGATCTTGTTAATGATCGACTAAGTGGACTACGTATTTTTGTAGATGTTGATCGTGTGACAATTGTACCTTTATTTTTCTGCACATCTTTAAAGAGAGGCTTAATAATGTGATTATATTTAAATCCTGTCGAACCTTTTAGGCGTCCAAGCGAATCTAAATGAACACCGGTACTTTGCAATAGATTTTTATAGGGTTGTAAATCTGCATCTGCATAGTTTGGGTCATTATAGAATAAAAGTTGATACAACCCAGGTGTGCCACGAAGCCATGTACCTGCTAAGTTTGTCCCCTCAGGTAATATCTGTATTTGGCCAGTCGCTCTATCAAATTTAATTCGGCGTTTACCTAACATCCAACCAATGTTGTCGGTATATATAGGTCCATCATTTTTATCAATTTTATCGTTTTGTGTCCAAAAATCTTGTAAATAATTATGGCTTATTGGGGGATATTGATCTAAGTATTCCTCTATTTCTTCTTGTGAAATATCAGCAGGACGCATTTCTTCAGGTAGTGGTGGTGTTGCTGGTCTCGGCGGTATATTACCTTGTTCATCAGTTGAAGCCACGTCTTCTAAATTGAGATAGTTTGGGTTCTGTGTGAATACATCATCATCATCATTATCATCATCATCATCATGTTTCAATTTTTCCTCTTTTTTAATAATAAATGAAGGATGCTGCTGAGTCTTAGCTATTTGCTTAAGAGGTTCAGATATTGGTTTTAAAAGTTTTCTAATAGATTCATCTTCTGCAGTTCTACCTAACTTGAAAGTAAGATACTTTTTACGTATAGCTCGAGCAAGTTCTGCGATCTTTCTTTTATGACTAGCAACGGCAACTTGGTCCTTTGACATGATGTTACTGAATGATGGCGTACATGATAAGCCTACAATTTTATGTACTTATCAAATCCTACTCTGTATCGACCATAATTAAGAGGAAAGTCTTTAACAATAACTAACGTACCGTACTTTTCTGCCCAACATTCCGAACACATCTTTTTGAATTCATCAAAAGTAACATCTGGAGATACATGCTCATCAAATATATGTTTTAGATTAATTTCATCCTGCTTAAATAATACTATAATGTTACAGTTGTCTCGTATGAGCTGTTTTGGAATTTTAGAGTATGTTTGGCAGAGATATGCAGCATCGATATCTTTATGACGACACATGGAGTAATACTCTCGAATTTTCTGCTGACCGTCACACGACACGTCGTCAAATATGAATATAGAGCTATTTTTAGCCTTACTTGGACTTATAATTTCCTCGTTATCCTTAAATGGGAAATAGCCAACACCCTTAGCAGCGGAAATCACTTCTTGAAGCAGTTGATACTTTGGTTGATACAACGATTTTGAATAAACGTAAACATTTTTAAACTTAGCACCGTTTGGATGGAAAAGCAGCGCCAGCATTACGTTCGTTTTTCCACATCCGCTTGGTCCGCAGATGATAGCGCGAAACGAATTCGGTAACAATTTACCATGTTTACTATGTTGAGTTTTTGCTGTAAAATCCAAGTTATCAATGGGTAATGACTGCTCTTGTTGAACAACCTTCATCGTGTGGCGTTCGAATAAGGAATGTGTAAAAGTATATATGTAGATATTGCTAACGCATCATCAACAGTTCTCATGTTAACGTACAAGGGTGAAGGTGTTGTAAACTCTCTGATAAATAATATTCCGATAGAACTCCACGTACCTTCGTATCAGTTCCTGGGACGTAAGTGTGCGACAGATTAGGATATTTTTTTTTTCATTCTCACACATGTATATGTATATTTTCAGCGGGGACTAAATTAAAGAAGAGGTTAGCACGTGGAGATCCTGGAAAGAACCCATTGGATCGTGCTGCAAGAGATCACGATATTGCATACGCCTTATACAAAAATTTGAAAGACAGACACAAAGCTGATTGGATTCTTGAGAACCGAGCCTGGGAACGTGTAAAAGCACCTGACGCGTCACTAGGAGAAAAGACTGCAGCTTGGCTAACAACCACCGCAATGAAAGTTAAGCGAAAATTGGGTATGGGGCAGAAGAAATCATCTTTTCGACGAGGTGTTCTCACGAAAATCAAAAAGTCCTTGAAGAAAAATGCTCCCACCACCACGACATTAAAAAAGTCTGCATTGGTTGCTCTTAAAGCGGCAAGATTAGCGGTGAAGAGTGCAGGTGGAAAACATAAAGTTCGACTACCGAGAATAATTCCGATCGAAGGAAAATCTGGGGGATTCCTACCCTTGATCCCCCTTTTCGCCGGATTAAGTGCCTTGGGGGCGCTCGCAGGGGGAGCTGCAGGTGTGGCCAAAACGGTCGTTGATGCCAAGAATGCACAAAAGAAATTGGAGGAAGACCATCGCCATAACAAAGCTATGGAGTCTTTGGGCAAAGGATTGTATTTGAGAAAAAATGCTAAAGGCGGTTATGGGTTGTACCTCAAAAAAAAAAGTAAAAAAAACTAAACATCAAGCTACCCAAGAAAGCGCTTTATGATTATGAAATAAAGCGAAGCTCTTGAACATACCTCATTTCCGAGGTGTCTTCATGCGTGACACTTTACCACGAGACGGTCCACGTAAAAGAGAATGCGCCGTCGTGAACTTAGATATTTCACAAAACAACGGAATTCATTGGGTAGCTTATAAAAAGATAAACAACAACGTTGAGTATTTCGATTCATTTGGTAACCTGAAGCCTCCACAGGAACTTGTTCGATATCTGAAAAACGCTAAAATTTTCTACAACAACGATCCTTACCAAACTTATAATCAAGTTAATTGCGGACAATTGTGTTTGAAATTTCTATACAATAACAACAACAACAACAACGATGGATAATAAAACATTATCGGAATTTACATTAGAAGAGTTTGAGAAAAATCTTCCGCCGCTGGAATATTTAATAAGCAATGTGAGACCTGCAGAATTGTTGAGTATATGGCACAAACTGCCCGCAGAATACACATCCAATTTTGATCTTCAAATACGACTTCCATGCTATGTTCACTACAACAGACCTGATTGGGCAACACATTGGGATGGACCGGCTACTGCTCAAGCAAATTGTTATTTCTGTAAATTATCCATTCGAAAATAAACAAAAAAAAACTTGAATAAATGTTTAGTACACAGCTATATTTTTTCATTCATCATGTCACAGTTGTTGAGAGTCAATAGCACTACTCATATATTTTCATTTCGTCCTTCAACACCGATAGTGTTGGATCCGAAAAAAGATTATGAATTGGCGCTTAGGTCTTTTACTTCATACAATTCCATACCGAATATTGAAAAAGGAGATAAATTTTATTATATCGACAGGATAGGTGGTGGTCAATTGAAAGTCATCGAGTTTCCGACAGGCTGTTATGAAATTACCGACAGAAACATTTATACGAACGCAAATGAATCTTGAAAATGAAGTTGCTCCTCCGGATGATTATTTTTCTCTAAAACCTAACAATAATACACTGCAATGTGAAATCTTTAGCAAGTATTATAAAATAGTGTTTACAGAACCGAATAATCTTGGACATCTATTGGGATTCTCGAAAAAAGTTCTTAATCCTGGTCAAAAGCATTCTTCTGATTTACCTGTAAACATAATAAAAGTATCAACCATACACTTTGATGCTAACATTACGTCGGGAGCCTTTGACGGAGACACGCCTACACACACGATCTACGAATTTGCTGTGACAGCCGATCCTGGATACGCTATAGTCGAAACACCTGTAAATTTACTATATCTACCTGTTATACCGAAACAAGAAATAACCAACATCACAGTGTTGGCTTTAGATCAAGACGGTCGTCCTGTAAACTTTCAAGGTGAAACTAGTACTCTTGTGTTGGAGTTGAGAGCGAAGCGCAGATGGGATTAGTGATTATAAGACATAGTGGTGCTTCCAAGGCAACTTCAGTATTACCCCAAGCACCTAAGCGACGACATCTACTACTAACTACATCAAATATCCTGTTTCTCCGCTCACTTGGATATCATGTCAACAACAACAACAAGAATCATGTACAAAAAGAGAAAAACTGAGGAGGCAGCAGCATCACATACTTCTCCGATGTTTGATCTATATCGATCTCCAGCATTCGATGAATCTATTCGCAAGGCTGAGTATAGATCTTATACGCCGTTCATCAAGTCATTTAATTGTAATGGTGTTGTGGAATTTAGCATCAATCAAGTAGATTCGTTCTTTGCAATGAACGCTTCCCTTCTATCTATCAAAGGGAAAGTTGAAATAACTGGAGCAGGAGATGTATCTTTAGCTCCAAACTTTGGTGCCTTCCTATTTGACTCTTGCACTTACAGTGAATCCGCTAGAGAAGTTGAAACAGTACGTGATCCTGGTATTGTAAGTACTGTCCGAGCTTACGTATGTTACAGTGAGGAAGACTCAAATCATATGGCTATAGCTGGATGGAACTATCCTTCAACACCTATAATGGCGTCAACACATAACAAGTCTTTTAGCTTGCTAATGCCGCTTAAACATATTTTCAACATTTTCAATGATTATCCTATGATTACGTGTGGCAGACAAACTCAGATTTGTGAGAGCTAGAAACGATAACGATTGTATCATTATCAAGGAAAAAACTGGAACGACGACGACGACGACAGCGAAAATAACTATTGAAAGCATGGAACTGAAAATCAAACATATTTACCCGAGTGATGATGTGAAAGAACAACTTTTGAAAGCTATTCAAACTGATAAGCCGATACTTATACCATTTAGAAAATGGGATCTGAACGAACTGCCTGCAATTACCGCAGATGCGAGAAGAGAAATATGGTCAGTTAAAACTAGCACCGCAATCGAAAGACCACGTTTCATTATACGTATAGTATGTTTCCAAACTGGTAAACGTGACGTCGCAACCTCAGACCCGACCCTGTTTGATCACGTGAATGCTGCTAGTATTCGAGTATCTTTGAATGGTGAATACTATCCCAACGAACGTATGCAATTGGACTTTGCAAACAATCACTTTACTGAAGCTCATTTCAACTATAGCGACTTTCAAACCAGCTATACAACTTCTTCTGCTCTGAAGAGATGTCTTTTAGATTATACCGCTTTTAAAAATCGCGCTTTGTTTGTTATTGACTGTTCCAAACAAGAGGAAACCATGAAATCATCAACTGTTGATGTTAGATTGGATATCGAAGCCGATACTGGCTTTCCAACCAACACCAAGGCCTACTGCATCATTATACATGACTGCTTAATCGAGTACTTCCTCCTCACCGAAGTTATTAAAACCATCTCGTAAGCAACGAAGGACTCTCAGTTCCGCATCAGACATCATGAGGATCGCGTTTGTTGACATTCAAGGCTTTACAGTTGACGGATTATTCGTACCTAAAGAACTATGTATCGAAATTGGTTTCAAGAAAAGTCATTACATCTTTACACCTCCGCAACCTTTTTCTACATTAAATACTAAAGACAAGAAAACTGTCGCTTACTTGGAGAAGAATTTCCATGGGCTTAAATATTCTTCCGGCGACGTTAAATATTCCAAGTTAAATGAAATAATTAAAAATAAGGTGATATATGCAGCTGACTATGTCTACGTTCGTGGAGAACAGAAAGCAAACTTTTTACTCAAGAAATGTCACATTTTTGGTGTTTTTCCCATCATTATTGATGTTTGCAAGTATGATGGTACACCGTGTGCTACTGGAAACTTTGTTGCTGATTCCAATCCATGTCACACCAACGGACAATTTTCCTGTACCCAGAGAAATGTTGAACGTCTACGCCACTGGTTTGCAAATATCATATTACCTATGTAGTTTTTTCTATTTTCAATAAAATATTAAACGTATTATTGTAGTTTTATTGAAAATACCTCTGGTTTGCGAAATAATTGTCAGAATTTCTTGTTTCAAGTTGTTCAAGCGGGTATTCAATATACTATATGTTTCAATAAAATATCCATTATACTATTTTCATTTTGAACGGTATCATCCTGTATAATAATAACAGTACACCGTATACAGGTTATGAGACATTCTGACCGACCGACCGACCAGAGGAGCCCACCACGCTATTTAGGTCACGCCTTGCTATATACGATTTAACGATATACCGTCGGTCCATCGATCCGATATTTTTCGATGCACCCCTGTATACAGGTTCTAAATGCCCCCCGTATATCCACGCCAACACCAGACAGGTGCGACATCGACGCCATCTATGCGCGAGATGCCCAACCCATCAATGACAGGTGTCCAATGACACATACAGATTCCGTTCGGTTTGTACAGCGCCAGACAACAAATCGGCGCCATCTATGCGCGAGATGCCCAATGACGCATGACAGGTGTCCAATGACACATAGATTCCGTTTGGTTTGTACAGCGCCATCTAGCGGCGGAATCCCCAACTCATGAATTTCGCATACAGATTCCGTCCAACCCATCAATGGCGCGCGACGCCAGCGCCTCTGGTGGCGGATTTTGGAACTACTGAGATTCAATCCCCATAAAGACACTACTTGAATTACTCGGAAATTTTGTTTGCTTGTGTCATACAGGTTGTAGAGAAAATCTTCAATATTTTTTCCATGTAAATTTTCGGCATAATTATGACCATAATTTTCTTGTGTGTAAAACGGCTCTAAGAAAAGACATCCAACCATGGACAGCTGTTTTGTGCACCTTAGCTACTCATCAGCGTGGTATAGGCTTGCCCTCTTATCTCTAGACGAACAAACGAAAGCATCACATTGATACTCTATACCGGAGGTGCGGTTTATCAGCATGAGATAGCGCGAAGCGCCATCTATCGCACCAGAATCGAACCATTGTAAATCGCGTACCGCTGCTATTAGTTGGAACCGTCCCAGTTCCCGTTCAATAGCAGTGCCGCTAAATGGCTGATGATTCTGGCAGAATGCAGGGGGTCTGCTAGCCTCATTGAACAGGTCAAAACAAAATGAGATGCCTTCGTCTGACCTACCAAGAAAAGAAGACTGCCAACCATGGGCAGCTGTTTCGTGCTTGTTAGCTACTCATCAGCATGGTATAGGCTTGGTCTCTTATCTCTGAACGAACAAACGAAAGCATCACATTGATTCTATATACCGGAAGTGCGGTTTGTCAGCATGAGATAGCGCGAAGCGCCATCTATCGCACCTATTCAATGAGGCTAGCAGACCCCTCTGCATTCTGCCAGAATCATCAGCCGTTTAGCGGCACTGCTATTGAACGGGAACTGGGACGGTTCCAACTAATAGCAGCGGTACGCGATTTACAGTGGTTCGATTCTGGTGCGATAGATGGCGCTTCGCGCTATCTCAAGCTGATATACCGCACCTCCGGTATAGAGGATCAATGTGATGCTTTCGTTTGTTCGTTCAGAGATAAGAGACCAAGCCTATACCATGCTGATGAGTAGCTAAGAAGCTCGAAACAGCTGCCCATGGTTGGCTGTCTTCTTTTCTTGGTCGGACAGACGACGGCATCTCATTTTGTTTTGACCTGTTCAATGAGGCTAGCAGACCCCTCTGCATTCTGCCAGAATCATCAGCCATTTAGCGGTATTGCTATTGAACGGGAACTGCGACGGTTCCGACTAATAGCAGCGGTACGCGATTTACAATGGTTCGATTCTGGTGCGATAGATGGCGCATCACGCTATCTCATGGCAGTATATGGATTATTGAAATAAGTAAGGTACTGTAAACCTGAACCACACAGTAATTATATACTGTTAGGTAAATTTCAAACTGACTCATTGGAAAACAGATTTGGTAAGTACCGTCAATTGGCAGGGGGTCAATATAATCAATTCGGCAATTATTTGAATCTGACGAAAAGTTATGAACCCAAAGCCTGATGTCATTGATATGGTAATATACAGATAGTAAATTCTGTGAAAATGATGATTTAGAATAGAAATAGATGAAATTCCACACAGTTTCAATAATTACCACTTTTTCCGGGAAATTGAAATTTTACAGTCTGATATTGATAGCATAAAGGATGAAATCCCTGTCATCACCTACTTAGCTGGTTACTGTTATGCATTATTAAAGAAAAATCGATCATTGTAAGGAAAATTTGACACACACGGATGATATTGGCATAGAAGACAAGCACAACTTTATACAAAATTTGAGTAGAGGTGGCTTAAACTTCCCAAAGGATCCAGTTATTAATATTGTCATGCTAAGTTATATAATTTTCGAAAGAGTTTTGGAAAGTGACCAGGATCATTTTTAGAAATCACTGATAAGAGACGCGCTCTTTCTCAGTTGATAATTAACAATCTGAGTGACAAAACTGTTCAACAAGCAAAATATTGTAAGCTTTTATAACATTGATTCCCAAAGTGGTCTAGATCGACCCCTAGGGGCCTATGACAACCTGCAAGGGGTCTACGTCAGCGAAAAAAATTTTGAGGGTCCATGAAATGAATATGGGGGTCCATGATAGTGGATCTCAACACATACACTGATAGTACCTATTTACTTACGTCATACTATCTTATAATATCAAAACATATACATTATTTATAAAAGTACCTATGAAGTAAAAAATTTATTATATATGTTTATAAAATTGTGTAAGTTGTAGGATGTTGGTATTCGCTTTGTGGTCGCAATACATTTTGAACTTGTAAAAACCTGAGAGTCGCAGTCTCAGAGCTTCGCTACCTTGCACTGACTTGTTCAATTCGTCACTCTATAAATACGAATGTGGGACAAATACGTTTATTCGTTTCCTGAATCTTGAAAAGGAAAGTGCTAAGAAAATATTTTAAAAAATATAAACAGATAGTATATCACACAAATTATAGTGAGTCAGTGTTATTTTGTTTGAGAGTGCTGGAGAAAAGTAAGTACATTATTTTTTATTAAATTTTAGTTTTGTACTCGTAGTTAGCAAAGATAGATAAATTACGCCAATCATGACTTTAGTTATTAGTAGTTAAATATTCAATCATGCAAAATTACACGAGTACTCCTCAATAGTTTCTTTTTGAAAGTTTTAGCAATCGGTAATATAATTACAGTGCAATCTCCGTAATTCGAGCTAATTGTTGCAAGAAGATGTTCGAATTATGGAATGTTTTCGGAAAAATCTAAAAATATTTTTAATATACAGCTGCTGGATTTTCTGTCTTATTTAAATAATTTAATTTAGCCCACAGATGACGGATGCCATGTCCGAATCTAAAAAGAAATTTGGCTTCATTTCATCATTGCCGGACAAACAATCGCCTATGTGCCTTTTACGCAACAAAGTTTTGGGCAATGACGCTATGAAACCATCTAAACTGCAAGATCATCTGAGAAGATGCCATCCTGATAAAACAGAGAAAGATTTGAAATACTTTCAAATACTCAAAGAGACCTACACTGGACAGAATGTTCGCTTCGACGTCACAAAGAAATGATGATGGTTTGCGGGCGTCTTACAGTATCTCGTTACTTATAGCAAAATCCGGAAAACCGCATACTATCGGAGAGAAGTTAATTTTGCCAGCCGTTGAAGAGATTTTAAAAACTGTTTTACACAAACCTGCATCTGATATCATTAAAAGAATTCTCTTAAGCAACAATACTGTTGAAAGACGTATTGATGACATGAGTTCTGATATTGAAAGCTTCTTATGTAAGTACATATTTGCAAACGACCCATTTTTCTGTACAACTGGACGAGTCAACTTTACCTGACAATGCAGCATTATTATTGGCATATGTTCGTTTTATTATGAATCAAGAAATCTACGAAGAACTGCTCTTAGCAAGAACTTTGATAACCGACACTAAAGGTGAATCAATATTTCATGTTTTGAAGGATTACTTCATTGAAAAAGCAATTCCTTTATCAAATATAATATCAGTAGCTACAGATGGAGCACCTGCCATGGTTGGACGTTATCGTGGATTTATAAGCTATTTAAAACAAAATGTGTCAGGGGTGTTAGCAATACATTGCGTCATCCATCGACAACATTTAGTTGCTAAAAATTTGAGTGTTAGATTGCATGAATCACTTCATTTAGTCATTGATGCAGTAAACTGAATCAGAAGCAACGCGTTGAATACGCGGTTATTTGCGCAGTTGTGTGAAGAAAATGACGAACACTTTCATCAATTACTCCTTCACACTGAAGTACGCTGGCTGTCGAAAGGCTTATGTTTGACAAGATTTTTTGCACTTTTTGAGACTATTTTAGAATTTCTGGATACTAAAGATAAAATTTTAAAAGAAAATTTAATGAAGAGGAAAACAGATTTGTTTACAAAATTTAATATGGTTAATTACAAGGCGACATTTTAAATTTGATTAAAACAAAGTCCATCTTATCAGCGTGTCTTGCCAGAGTTAAACTAATGAAGCAAAATATTGGACAAGGCGAATTTTCTCAGTTCCCCAATTTGTCACAGACAAGCTGCCAGGAAGACGACGTTTCAACTTACGTTCAACATTTAAATGCCCTCTATTCAGATTTTGAATCTAGGTTTGAGGATATTTTGACTATGGTAATACCGCCGTGGATAATTAATCCATATGGTGACATAGAAGAAACGAATGTCATAATACAAGAGGAACTGACTGAACTAAGTACAAACGAAGAACTTAAGGTTCAGTTTAAAAACGGATATCAGCAATTCTGGCTGCAAAACAACATACCCGTTACTTATCCCGTATTATGGAATATAGCGAGGAAATTTTTAATTTCCTTTGCATCGTCAAACCTAGTAGAAAGGGGGTTCAGCGCTGTTACCAATCTCCTAACGAAAAAAAGAAACAGACTGGACATCATTAGCCGAGGAGATTTAAGATTAACCCTTACAAAATTGACGGCAAATGTTGATAATTTATTATTAAAGCATCAGGTTCATCCTTCTCACTAACAATATTGACTTATTGCTTATGTTATTTTATTTATAGTTTATTTTATGTTTATTGGTGTCTGACCAATAAATGCCCGCATTGGGAATAAGTGCCCGCATTGATTTTTTTAAAGAACCCCCCTTTATAGAAAATATTTTTTTTTAATTCTGAAAATTCAAGGATAGGTACACACTAAAATTCGTTAATTTTTTGCTTATTTTTAGATAACTTTAACGTATAAGAAGCTGAATTTAATCAAACTAACAGTGAAATTATTGTAGAACATACGTTTATGTTATAATTAATAAACGAACTCGCTTATTGTACTATTTTAATAAAAAACTTTTTTGTTATTATTTTTCACTTTTTTTTTTATTTTATCCCTCTTATTTTTTTTCAATGCGGGCACTTATTCCCAATGGGGGCACTTATTGTCAGCTCTGTTTATTTAATGTTACGTATATTTTACATAACAAAATTTTATTTTGAGTAGTTTTAATTTAAATTCAATTAATAAATGTATAAATTAACATGTATTTTAACACTAAACTTCACTACAGTTAGAAATTGTCAGGAAATCAATATTAGGTAAGTAGGGGGTCTACCCAACACGGAAAAACATGGCAAGAGGTATACGACACAAAAAAGTTTGGGGAACTCTGTTTTATAACATCAACTTATTAATCAAATGTGCACGTAATGATGGATGAAATATCAGTGAAAATCAAGGTGCAAATAGTTAATAACCACTTCAATATGCCTTCATATACCAAAAACACTTTTCTGAATTATCCGTCATTACATCAGGTAGAATATGTTAAATATGCTGCAATAATAATATATTATTCATTAGCGCTGATGTACGGCACCTCGTGCTGTCGGTCGGCCGGCCTACTCGTGGTCAGGCCTTGTGCTGTCGCTGATAAAGACACGGATGTAACCATTCGCTCTGGAGACGCGTTCAAAGTTTTGAGCAAAAATGTGGGATCTGTCACATTTTCATTTTGCTAACTTATTAATCTATTTTTCTGTGTTCTATGACTATGGATGAATGTCTACCAACCTAAAATTAAAATAAAGGTGTACAGATGGGTTAACATGTTTTGTGGATATGGGTGCGACGTACTGAAAGAAAAAGCTACAGAATGATAGTTGACAGTTTTTCGTAGTTATAGATGTAATAAAATACCCCGAAAATGCCCAATGATTTTATTTTCCCCCAAGTTTCAGGGAACATCCCCAATATGGTAATCCTGTTTGACGTTTACTCAAGTGAACAGTTAATCAGAAAGTGTCAGGTTTTTTTTTTTTTTTTTTTTATATCGAAACAGCCGCGCAGGCAGAAGCCTAAATGCCGGAACACCGCGGCTGCTATGATAATCCCAAAGAAATTTTGTTGATACGATTTTTGAACTGCCTAAGGTTAGTAGAACTGGGAAAAGCTTCCTCCCGTAGATTGTTCCACAATCTAGACACCCTCGGGACAAAGGAGCGGTCGTATCGGCCAGTTCTGGATGTACGAAGTTTGACACGGTTAGGATGGGATGCCGAAGTCAGGCGGGTCTGTCTGGCAGGCGCATCGCGCGGCGGCATCATGGAAGAGAGCTCTGAGGAGCAAAGCCCGTTGGTGTAGCGATAGAAAAGAGCTAGATCGCCGACGGCCCGCCGGTGCGAAAGAGTCCCGAGACTGTCTGTTAGAGAAGAGTCATCGATCAGTCGGACCGCCCTCCTCTGGACAGCATCGAGCATGGACAATGTAGTCGGGGCGGCAGCACCCCAAATGTGTGAGCAATACTCGAGGCCAGGCCTTATCTGGGCCTTATATAGAGTGAGAAGGTCATGCGGAGAAAAGTACTTCTTAGCCCTAAACAAATAGCCTAGCTTTTTCCCAGCAGCTGCAGCTATTGAAGAGATGTGTTCGTGCCAGATCAGGTCCTCGGTGATCTGGACTCCGACCAGCCGAAATGAATGGCTCTTTGGTAGAACTCGACCGTCCATCGAAACTGTATGAGCGCTAGGACGCTTTTTGTTCGTCAAGGTACAGTACTGTGTTTTGGAAGCATTGAACTGTACAAGATTGTTGCGTCCCCAAGCAGTGATAGCCTCCAGGTCTCTTGTCAGAGAAGAAGTCGTCGCTAGTCTTCTTTTTTCCAGCTCAGCGGCAGAGATCGGCTTGTCACTCTGAATTCCTGCATGTAGAGTGCTGTCATCAGCGAAGCTGTGGATTGGGTTGATCGTGCAGGAAAGGAGGTCGTTGATATGTAAGAGAAACAGTGTTGGAGCCAAGACCGATCCCTGGGGAACACCCGCGTTGACGTTGTGGGATGAAGAGGAGAATCCGTCAATTACGACGGATATCTTGCGGCCAGAGATAAAGTCAGCCACCCATCTGCAAAGCTTTTCTGGGAGGCCGTAGGATGGAAGTTTGCTTAAGAGGGCAGCGTGCCACAGCTGATCGAACGCTTTCGTGATGTCAAGAGCAACGACATGAGCCTCACCATGAGACTGGATGAGTTTACTCCACAGTTGCGTGACGTAAGCTAGGAGGTCCCCTGTGGATCGTTGGTGCCGGAAACCGTACTGCCTGTCGCTAATCAAGCTGTGACGTTCGAGGTAGTCCAGAAGCTCGCGATTTATGCACCTCTCCATCACTTTACTTATAACAGAAAGTAGAGCTATAGGCCTGTAGTTGTAAGGGTCGGTTTTAGATCCTTTTTTTGGGATGGGCTGTACATGAGCAAATTTCCAGTTTTCTGGGAAGGTGCCGGATTCATAAGATATCTGGAAGAGACGCGAAAGAACTGGAGCAAGCTCCGCTGCACATCTCTTCAGTACAATGGCGGGAATCAAGTCCGGACCAGAAGCTTTGTTGATGTCGAGCGACAAGAGCACTCGTCTTACGGTCTTATGCCTGAATGTTACTTCACGCATAGTATGGGGAACCCTTTGAATTGACGGCACTTGGGCGTTGGTGGGGACGTCCATGGTGGAGTTGGCAGCAAAGATCTTGGCTAGCACTTCCGCCTTGGCCTTTGAGTCGAATACAATAGTTCCATCCTGACACGTGAGTGGTGGAAGGCTACTGTGTGAGAAGTTCTTTTCAATCTGCTTGGCCAGCGTCCAGAAAGACCGACTGCCATTGCGCTGCGACATTACCCTGTGCCTAACTTTTATATCATGCTGGTTTTTGGCATTGCGAACCGCTTCGTTATATTTGTTTCTGGACTCGACGTCGGCTTGTCTGTTCTCTACAGTGGGGTTTTGTAAGTAGGTTCTGTGGGCCTTGATCTTCTGCTGGCGAGCAGTGTCACACGATTTGTTGAACCAGCCGTTGGACCCTGGTTTAGGAGCTTTCACTGTGTGAGGGATGTATTCCTCCATTCCGACGTGGATAATTTCGGTTATTGAAGAACAGACAGTCGACGCATCTGCGTCAGTGAAACAGACATCTCTCCAAGGAAAGCTAGAGAAGAAGTCTCTGAGCCCCTCCCAGTCGGCATGTCCGTAATGCCAAGTTTTGCGGCCTGTGCGAGTTTCTGCTGCCACAGCGGCTTCTGACCGAAACCTAACCTCCACAACACCGTGATCTGAATTACCCAGGGGGGACAGGACAGCAGTGCTGTAAGGGGCAGGATGCGTGGTCAGAAAGAGATCTAGCAGGCTACTGGCGTGTGACGAGACGCGGGGGAAAAAAGTAGGGCTCATCACCAGCTGGGTCAGCCCTTGAGTAAGAGCGAACGCTTCGACTGCACGACCTGCTGCATCGGTCTTATTTGAGCCCAACCAAAGCTCATTATGGGCATTGAAATCACCGAGAAGAACTACCTCTGAAGCGGGGTGATTGATGTTCAGGAAGTCGATCTGGACGGCGAGGTATTCGAGTAGGTCATCCCAGTTATGGTTCGAGGGAGAGCGATAAAGGCAGCATATAAATTTGGGTGATGTTTTGGAGTTGAGGCGAAGCCACAGAATGTCCTTCCGGTCTGATTCCAAAGAAAGATCCCTGGAGCAGGAAAGACTACTGCGGACAAAAGCCACAACTCCCCCGTTCTTTCTCAGATTGGAGTGCACCTCGTAGTTTGGGAAGTTGAGATGGTTAATCGGTGCAGTCTCTGAGATTTTTGTCTCCGCCAAGAAAAGCACGGCGGGACGATTGGATTGCAGGTAGTGATGAACAGCAACAATGTTGCTGTTGATCCCGCAGGTGTTCGAAAAACAAATTTTATCTTCGATGTTGTTCCCTCGAGCCCACCCTCCACCCGGACATTCCGAGAGTGGAGTGAGTTTACGTCCGGAGTTTTTAGTGCTCGAGGGATCCATCATCATTAATTTCTTTGTTTTGGTAGATAACCGACTGCATAGCTTAGGTGTGGAAACATGCGGACATTTATAAGACACCCTGGGAAAAGCTAGCGGGTGGTACTGCCTCGGTCGACTGGTCCTTGTCTACCACCTTCTTTTTACGTGTTAGTGATGTTAAATAGACCTAAAGTGGCCCGTGTCATCTTTGTATTAGTCTGTAACGTTGGCAATAATGAAATGGGTGCTAATCTGGTAAAACTCAGGAGCGTATTCAAAGCAGGAAGAAAATTGTTATTTAGCAGTTGATAGTTTTTTGTAGTTAAAGATGAAATAAAACACCACAAAAATACCAAACGATTTTATTTTTTCCCAAAAAATCCCATAGAACATTTTGTCCCTCAAAAATTCCCTAATGGACATAAAAATCCAGGAAATTTGTGAGAAAATCCCCAATATGGCAACCCTGCATTTAGATAAAGATAGATAATCCCTGCAAGCCTCACGTGACTCGATGCCGGTAATGCAGTTTCCTTGATTTTGCCTGGAGAGGCTGACCTTGGTGTTGCCAGTTCGCTCATAAAACGTTTCATCTTCCTGCTACGAAGTGATGAACAAGTACAGTTCGTTTTTTGTCTGTTTTTTTAAACATGTGATTTTCTGGTATAATTTAAATAATCTTCAGAATATCCGACATCGCTGGGAGGAGTAGGAACATAGAACACCAAGTTTCATATCTGTGAATCTGTGGTTCCACACATAAGACTGAAGAACTGAGAGCTGCACGTTAAACAATGGCAACACCTTTGACGCTTGTCAGACAGTTGCGCCGCCTACTTGCGTTGGAGATCTGGAGGAACTGTCGAAAGAATGCCGAGAATGCGCCTGGAATGAGGAATGTGCCGGGGATTTCGTTTGTTCATAATTTGAAATGTGCAAAAAATCGTATTTCCGATATTGAAGGTATACTTCATGAACATATATTCATAAAATATCCCCAATAGGGGTAATATCTCTTCCAGCAGCTTTGGTAGAGAAAAAGGTTCAGAATAATAAAATTCAATATTAATAATTATGAAGCACCAAATTTATGTAGTCTCAAAATGGTATAAAAGTTGTATTACATGAAAATATAGATAGATTTATTTCAAATTCATGTAGTGTTGCAAAACACAAGTGTCTCTCTTCATTGTACCGCTTCTTGAAATTCTGAAACAACACAGTAAAGACTAATGTAATTCATAATTCTTGGTAAATAAGCTAGTCACGTTTAATTAGTTTGCTCAGTTCTAAGCCTTTAATTTGTTGGCCTTTCATACTTTATATAACGGTGCCAACTACAAGGATTATAAAGAGGCTGAATCCAGACATGCAATTTTAAATAACTTACTGAATACATCATGCCGATATGTTAAGTTCACAGTAATACTTTATGACATGACAGAGACTCCTGATCTTCCGCATCTTCCACAATAGTCACAATACATCTCGCGTATACCATCACATATACTGATAGTGTTGCTTATAATCTAGACGTTGACTCGGGGGGTGAAACGTCTTATGGGCGAACTCACGGACTGGCAACACCAAGGTCATCCTCTCCAGACAAAATTGAGGTAACTGTATTACGATTATTACCCAGTGTTGTTCTCGTTAGATTTTGAATTGTCCAAAGATGTAAACAGAAATTGTGCATATTTCTTTAAAAATGTGCATATACGACGGGGTACCAAAAAAACCGGAATTATTTTTTAAAAGCTATTTATTTTTAACTTTTTCACAAAATAACCTTATCTCCTTCAAAATACTGTCCACTACAACTTGTCTCACCGGTGCTTCCACTGCTCGAAATATTTTTTGTAGTCTTCCTTAGAAATGTCTGACAGCTCCTCCCTCGTTTTTTTCTTGACCTCTTCAATGTCGTCAAAGCGGCGTCCTTTCATGCCCCTTTTCATCTGTGAAAATAGAAAAAGTCGTACGGAGCCAGGTCACGCGAATAAGGTGCGTGAGGCTGCGGAACCATGCCATTTTTAGCCAGAAACTGTCGAACAGAGATGGCTGAGTGCGCAGAGGTGCAATATCGTGGTGGAAGAACCAGTCTCCTGACTGCAACAGATCGGGTCTTTTTTGTCGACCACTGTTTCGCAATCGTCTTAAAACCTCCAAATAAAAGGTCTGATTGACAGTGTGACCTGGTGGAACAAGCTCGGAATGGACTACGCCTGTGACATAAAAAAAACAAATCAGTATTGTTTTGATGTTTGATTTGACATTTTTTTGGACGGAGTGACGATGGCGTCTTCCATTGACTTTACTTTTGCTCCGTTTCTGGGTCATAACCGTAGTACCAAGTCTCATCGCCAGTGATCAGATTCAAGCTGTTGTTTCAAAGCAAGACATTCGGTGTTCTTTTTGATTGTCAGTCAGAGCCCGAGGAACAAACTTGGCAGCAACCCTTTTCATCCCCAAATCTTCTGTTAAAATTCGCTGAACCGAACTCCAGGACAACCCACTACTTACGGATAGTTTATCGCTTGTCAGTCGACCGTCTGCGAGCACAAGCTCTCGAATTTTTTCAACATTTTCGCCGATTCCGGCAGTTGATGGACGGCCAGAGCGAGGTTTGCCATCAATCGACATGTCACCATTTTTAAATCGATCAAACCACTCGTACACCTGAGTTTTTCCCATAACATCATCTTTGTAAGCTATTCTCAAGATTAAAACAGTTTCAGCAGCATTTTTTCCAATTAGAAACCAAAATTTCACAGGTGCACGTTGCTCACTGAAGCTTGCCATCGTAAAAAACCAAACAAGAACAAAACAGCTCTAGCAAAAATAATGACTACAGAGGAACGAAACAAGCCAGATCGACAATTCAGGTGACACTGAACTGGTAATGAATTGCGCTGTACGCCTCTAGGGGCAGAAATGTGTACTACACAAGCTTCGCCCACTGCAATGCTATCCGGTTATTTTTGGGTACCTCCTCGTATGTATACTGATTTTCTGGCGCAACCGCCAATTTAAAGAAAAACTGAAATTTCATGGAACCTTTTTATTGTTGAACGCGAATTTAAGAAAATAATACAAGACTAAAAAAATAGTTATTTATTAGATTTAACTAAGGCCATCAATTATGAACAATCATCGGGACTCGGAAGCGTAACAAATAATTACTGAATTCGTATTTTGTATGTGTCTAACAGTACATTTCACTCAGTTCAGTTCGTGCATCTGCTAAGAAAATGTATTGTCAGTTTTGTATAAAAAATGCACTTTATTTATTGGGTTATTGTGCATATTTTGTGTGGGGGGAGCATATTGTGCATATGTTCGTAATGTTGTGAATAATATGAACAATTGTGTATGTCGGAACATGCTATTACCAGCATCTCATGACGTGCCGCCTGCTGGGATTAAGGGTTGCCAGGCGTGGCGATGTTTCACCAAAGTGGCAATTTGACGGCTTCAAATGGATAGCTTGGCGATTGGCTACTTTAAGGTCGCACGTCCCTTTTTTTCAACTGTGCGTTTGGAGCAGTATTATGAGCACTTATTGTCTGATTATTTCAGGGTGTGTATAAAAATAATATTATGATAATCTCATGTTTTTTTGTCAAAATGACAACTTTTTTTTGCCAATTTTTTTACAGTCCCAGCTTCGAAACAAATAATCGTAAAGACATGAAATTAAGTGATTGCATTATGAATCGATAAGGGAACGTCCTTTATTGCTCATTTTCCACATATAATTTATTTTTCGCATAAAAATTTTCTTTTTCTTTTGAAGGAAAACGATTTTTTGAAAGTATGTGGATAAAAGACATAAAGAACTGAAAGAACAAGCCATCAAAGAAAAAATCAACTCATTTACTCAAACGGTTTTTGAGTTGTAGATGTAATTTGACAAATATTTTGGCAAAACCACGCCTCCCGCTGACCACGCCCTCGGCGGAAGATTATTGGCCCTATTTAAGACAGGTGCGTCGTTCGTCATGCTGACTAGTTACCGTGTTGCCACTCGTGTGATAATAATTTAGAACATTTTATAAATCGAAAAAATTTTGAAAATTTCTAGAATTTTGATGATTTTGAAGCTTGATAAATTTTGAAAATTTCTAAACTTTCGAAAATCATGACAATTTTTAAAATTTTGAGGTTTTAAATTTGTAAAATTTTGAGAATCTTACAATTTTTTTAAATTTTGAAGATTCTAAAAATTTTTAAAATTCTGAAATTTTGAAATTCTTTGAAAATATATATTATATACATATGTATGTCTTAGTTCTCGAGATAAATTTATCAAAACGGTGACAAAAAATCGAAAAGCTGATAAGAAATATTCACCCCCCTCCCTTCCCCATCTCGAGGATATCATTTATGAAAGCCTTTGTTAATGTCAGTTTATTTTATAGATAAAATTATAAACAAAAGATACACCCTACTTCTGGGCTATTTGAAATAGCTTAGGTTCCTCAGTACAAAGGGCGTTACCTCGCTTCAACCCTTGCTTGGGGGTGGAATTTCTAAAATTGCTTTGTGAGTGCTCATTTAATTTATATGTATGAACCAAATATATATAAAAACCAATATTTATATCACGAACTAAAATAATAATAGTTTCTTGATGCACATGGTCACATTTACCCCCATTTCAACCCCTTCCTCTCCAAGGTCTAATCTATATTTGTTCCAAAATGCATCGGAATTGGTTCAGCAGTTTTGGCGTGAAAACGGAACATACAAACTCACAAACATACACACATTTATAATATTAGTAGGGATGCTCATATCTGTATCTAGCAGGTATATATACTTAAGTGGGATTTTGAAGTTTATTTGTCTATATGTATGCATTTGGATTGTTGGGTCCACTGAAACTGTATATATGTGAATAAACTTATACTACCTATAATGTCTATTTTTTCAAAGTAATAATAATAACAATAATAATAATATTTATTCACTCAATGTACAAAGATAACAAACAATATGAGTAAATAAATATAAAATCAAAACAGGCCCAATAGAAGGCATCGCCTGTACATGGACCAACAATTTAAGTTGAAACTGTAGAATGCAAATGACAAAAAAGGACAAAAATTAGCTACAGTAGATTATGTATTTAGTTGATGTTCGTATTTATGAGTTTATGAATTTCAGTCCTAGATATAGAATGTAGCCACTTTTTTAAATTTCTTTTGAAACAATTTCCGAAACGTAAATCTTTTAAGTCTTTAGGTATAATTTCATAAAATTTAGGCGCTAAATAGAGATATGATCGCTGCATTATAGATTTATGCGGTTGAGTGTGCCACGAATTTTGTACCTGGTATAATGATTATGTTTAATTTTTTGGTCGGTGTTTACAAATTTATGATAGTGAGTGATACTGTGTAAGAAATAAAGCTGTCTTATATCATACATTCGAACATCTGCGTATAATTTTTCAGTGGGATAAAGTTTCGGTTTTTTAAATATCATTTTTAGAATACTTTTTTGAAAAACATCTAAATTATAGATATGTGAGGAACACGCAGCTCCCCATGCTAATATACCATATGTGAGATAAGGCTCAATCAGTGCATGGTATAATGTTCGAAGATATTTTTCTGTCAATATATTCCCAAAGTATTTAATTTTGTAGGATACAAATCTAGCTTTCTTTAAAATATAATTGACATGGATGTCCCATCGTAAGTGAGGATCCAAGACCACTCCAAGGTATTTTATGTTGGGCACTCTATTAATTTGCATTTTTTGATCATTAATATTGCAGGAGAAATTTGTGTAATTTGGCAGATGTCTAGCATAAGATCCAAATGGTAAAAAATGTGTTTTAGAGTAGTTAATGCTTAATTTTCTACTGTTAAACCACCGAATAATTTTGATAAAATCATTTTCAATTACATTTTTCAGATCAGACCAGCCAGTGCCTTCATATAATATTGCAGTATCATCTGCAAAACTAGTTATTTTGCCAACACAATTAATTTGGAAAATATTATTTGAATATATATTGAATAACAGCGGACCTAAGACAGTTCCTTGTGGGACACCACACTTAATATACATTTCTTTACTAAATGATCCTGATATCTGCACAGATTGTGGGCGATTTGACAAATAACTTTCGATCAGTGAGTACGCGTTTCCTCTGAAACCAAAGTAGCTTATATACAGTATCGGACAAAAGTAAAGCGACGCTATAATATCCTTAAAAAACTTTTTCACTGTACCTCGTATGATGACGAGCAATTTTGTAGTAACAGTACATACCTTGGTTTATCGTATTTAAATATTCTTTGCCTCTTGTGATAACATCGAGAGATAAAGAAATACCTTATATGTTTTTATGCATTTTTTCATGGAGAAAAATAGAGCGACTTTGCCATTAGTACATAAACTTCGGTTGTGGTCGGTATCAAATGTTATTTTGTGTATAAAATGCCTCGCGGTAAAAGTTTTTCTGTTGATCTTAAAGATAGAATTATTGCATCATATAAGATGGGAATATCACAATATAAAATAAAACAAGAACTGAGGGTTTCAAAATCTGTGGTGTCGAGGACAATTCAGAATTATCGAATTAGGGGTAAAGTAGTCAACCTAAAACAGACGGGAAGACCGAGAAAAACTACAAAGAAACTTGATAGGAGAATTAAGAGGATCTCTCAGGCAAACCCTTTTTTGTCAGCAAAACAAATTCTGGCTGAAGCTGGTGACTCTAATGTTTCTTCTCGGACTATACAGCGCAGACTAGCTAAAGCGGGCTTAACGGCATGCAAACCTGCTAAAAGCCGCTTCCTAATAAGAAGAATATTAAAGCACGTCGTCTGCACATGCTCATTGGACACCAGAGCAATGGAAAAAAGTACTGTTTAGTGATGAGTCAAAGTTTGATTTGCACAAAAGTGATAGAGTTCAATATGTTCGGCGTATTGCAGGTAAAAGACTCGACCCAAAGTATGTCCAAGGTACTATAAAACATGGAGGTGGAAACGTGTTAGTGTGGGGTTGTTTCTCTGGCTATGAAATGGGACCAATTTATCACATTGAGGGCATTATGGATAGGTTTAAGTATAAATATATCCTTGAAAATATCATGCTGCCTTATGCAGAATGGAATATGCCACTACGATATGTTTTTCAACACGACAGTGACCCAAAACATACAGCAAAATGTATAAAAGAATGGTTCAATGAAAATAGAATCACCATTCTTAAATGGCCAGCCCAATCACCCGATCTTAATCCGATCGAAAACCTGTGGGAAATTGTAGATAGGCAACTTAGAACCAAATCCTATAAAAATAAACAGCAAATTTTTGAAGAAATTGAAAATATCTGGAAAACTATTGATCAAAACATAATTGATAATTTAATTTCTTCCATGCCTCAAAGGTGGCGCCAGGTTCTCGCAAATAAAGGACTGTGGACTAAATATTAGGAAGGCAACATGATAATGTATTTGTTTTTTGAATATTCTGTTTGGTATTATTTTTATTGTATGCGTCGCTTAACTTTTGTCGTTTAAGAATGTTTGATTTTTCTTTTTCATTTTAGAATCTTGTCAATATGGGAGAAGTTTCGTATAGAATGTAATAAATGTATTTGCGTCAATGAATGTATTTGTTTTAATGAGTTTTAATTCCTCTTGCGTTATTGCGTTTTCAATAGAAGAACAAAAATATATCGTCGCTCTATTTTTGTCCGATACTGTACATACAGTGCTTTTCAATGATCCCTCTATTTTTTGTTTGAACGGGTCACGTTAGCTAGCTGAAATTCATGGGTGCAATAATTTTGGAACATTTTTTAAATGGACTGAAAGGTCAGGTGCTACCTCATTCTTACTAGTGCTTTATTCTAGAATATAACATTTCCAAGACTGGCGAACTGAGAGGCTGTCAAAGTTGACGGGTAGTTGTATGAAAGGGTGACAATTTACCAAAATCCCATATAGCCTGGCGCCGGCAGGATGACTAGGCCGGTGCGCCGTTCTGGCAACGTTGTGTAATCACACGGCGATGGGTAGGCGTCTTCAGAGCCCAGTGGGCCAGGCGTTCGATTTAATCATGAATTTCGTCATTGTACTGCCACCTTGCGGATATAATTTTTTTTTTAGGGGTGGGCTGAATGCCTTTAATGGCGCCCAGTATCCAGCAAACTACATAAGACCACATAACACCTACTTTTTAAGGGAATCTGTAATGCTAAGATTTATCACTAAGTTTGTAGCGCCATCTCAGGGACATTCTTTTATAGAACCTATACGAACTGTTTTAGGGCCCTTCAAAAATATCGAATAACTAGCGCCATCTTTGGTCTTCCCTATTACACTGTGGCGCTAAATTTGAATTAAATATTCAAATTATATATGTATAAGGTTTTATATTTCTGGTTATTATTTGAAATGTGACAAGTTAGAATTTTGCCGGGTATTGGATATTGTTATTGTACTTCAGCTTCATTTTTGAGAAAAATGATACAGGCTGACTTCAGTTTTACCATAAAGTGGAGCACCTTATTAGTTATACTCATTACGGTTGTTGGTGACACTTTAAATGTAGTTCCTATGCTTAACAAAGTATCCTGTGTAGCCATATACCACAAGCATATTAAAATATGGCCATATAAACTCACTAGATGATATCCACCTGTATACGGTTTTGCTAATTTCTTTTTTCATCATTTCTGCTGAATCAATAAATGTTTTCTTTGACATGCGGAAAAATTTAGAGAATTGAAAGTTATCATAGCTACAAAGCCATGGTTCCATCATTAAAAAAAAATCTGAAAAAAGCATTTCTTCCATGAATATTATGAAAGGTTTCTTATTTAAACTTTCCATATACAGTTGTAGACGAAAAAGCACCGATTATTAAGTAATAATAAAAATAATCAGAGATTATATACGCGCTTTTATAAAATAAACAACTTGCAACAAAACCGCGGTTAAAACCAAGGCGTTCAAGCGATTCGTGTAACTGACGTCATCAACCCGTGTGTCATCTTGAACCATATTATAACCGCGGCACATAACACAGAAATTTTGGTTATTCGCTTGAATTTGATTTACTCCTGAGTTGATACGACAATTTTGCGGTGATAACTATGAAACTATGACATATAACAGCTGATTCATGACGTCACGGATCTTATAACCAAACTGATAACCACACTCGCTTGAACGGATCGGTAAATACCAATCCAAAATGGTAAATACCATTTCCATTTGGTTATCCGCTTGAATTTGATTTAGGTTTTCCGTTCTTTTTGACAGTTCAATGCTTTGACGTTGATATACGTTGAATATAAAGTTGAATCGTGTGCGGCGCCGGCGTTTTTATTAGTTGTGTGTCGGTGATACTGATATTCATTGAGCCTCAACTGAATTTCAATTCACAAACTTACTTTTTGTGCTTATAGAAAGCGGGGATTTAAAAAGTGCGTGGTGTCTGCTGTACTTTATATTTTTAGTCCGCTTGAATTTGATTATATTTTTTTCTTTATCGGTTTATCTATTTGCTTAGATCCTGCTACAAAAGACGATCAATGAATCATAACATAGACTTGACAGCTTTACCTAGAGGTAAAATAGAAGAACTGAAGAATATAGGCTATCATTACTGTTCTGATGTAGAAGCCAATTTGCAAAACTTGAGACAAGTATTAGGTACCGATTGGGAAGACCTGGCTAAGGTTTCAAAGTTTGCCAACGCCCTCGAAATATTCCAAAAAGAAGCATTGAATGGCTGTATTTTGAGCTACAATAAGGAGTTGGACAAACTTCTTGAAAATGTGATACGTCCAGAAACAGTTACTGAGTTTACAGGTCATTCTGGTTCTGGAAAATCTCAAGTTTGGTATTGATTGAAGTTTCAAGTGTTTCAAAATATTCATGCGATGTTTTTTATTTGTAGCTTTCAGTTATGTGTATCTGTACAACTTCCAAAATGGTGCGGTGGCATGGGTGGACAAGCGTTGTATATAAGTACAAACAAGAATTTCAACTCGCAGAGACTGAAAGGTAATGTTGTACTGTTGAATAAACAATAAGTGCATTCAGCTAAAGTGATCCAGTAGTGCAGAGCATATGCTGAATAGCAGTAGTTGTGGAGTAACTTTGATAGGCTGCAAAATTGGAACAACTAAGTATTGAATCTGAAAGCTAATTAAATACTGCCATCAAACTGACAAAGCTACTGCTATTCGAGATAAACTTGCTACACCACTTTGTGGTAGCTGAATACTCAATAAGAGATCTCCCAGATGATATATGTATTAGAAGCCACCACAATTTGCTAATAGCTGGTGAGGCAAAATTCTAGAATATCTATTTGGAAAATGTATACTGGGTGAAGCGATATTGATGGAATATGATGGGTTGCATTTCCCAGCAGTTGATGGGTAGATGGGTAGGTGTGTATGGACCCTGTAAAGATGGTGCTGTCAATCCGAAGTATTTTTTTTTGTTGGGGAGACTCGCCAAAGGAATTGATATACCAAAAATCTTTACGTCTATTTTGTCTGATTATTTTGTGTGAAAAAACAGCCCATGTTTACGAAACCAAAGAATATATACTGCCCTCATAAGCTAAACCCCCGTATTCGGAAATATTGGAAAGTGGCGCAATATCAATTTGAAGTTTCTTTTTGTTTGTAGCTTTAACGGACGTCCATGGTATTAATAATTGATGTCCATATTGAGTAATAAGGGCTCTAAAATTATGTGGTCTACATAAACAACCTTGTTTGATTGTTTTTACAAGTATAAATTGCCATACGAGGATTTTTTTTAGTTCTGTTACACCAATTTCCTATGCAATAACCCCGTATTTGGCGAATACGGGCATTTGTTCTAGGACATTATCAAATTTATATTTGTCATAATAATCGTATTTTTGATATCAGTCGTTGGGAATTGAGGTACTTGGTAGATGAAAATGAATTTAGTAACACACCAGCTTTTAATTACTTTATTTTATGGTGAACACATTAAATATAATAAAAGAACACTTACTAGATAACTTTTTCTGGAAGTTTCTCCCAAAATTCTTTCCTGTTACCTGGCATAATGGAACCAACCGCTTTAAGCAGGTTTTCAACTTTTTGACGCTCAAAGCCATTTGGTGCCGTTTTTAGTGGGGCTGTTGGCATTTCACTAATATGTTTTTTTAGCAAAAAATCTAGTTTCTTCCATTCTTCCTCAAAATTGCGTTTGTAGTACATCACAAATTCAGTCCTCTTTACCATTAATTCCGTTATTTTACTCATAGTAAAACTGGGATCCTGTTTCTTAATTTTACTAACTGAATGGAGACTTTTCCACAATTGAAAATCATTCAGTTTCATGGATTTGATTTGTACCTTTCCCTTATTGCTGGACTGTACTGCCTTCTCAAAGTCTGCAAAATCATATGTTTTGACTTGACGCTTTAGTGATTCTTCTACTTGGTGGTGGAACGAATCCGCCGACATAAATGTATGACCTGGTTCAAAATAGTTCAAGTGAATGGTCTCAGCGGATATACTTGTTGAGTTCACAATATAAACAAGAAAGGTGAATAATGCCCAGTTTTTATTCTGGCTAGAACAATTGTCCAACCATAGAGTGATATTGCGGACATCCCTGTGGTGAAGAAGAAATGCGTTGAAGGCACTAATAATATCTTCTTGGTGTCGTTCGCTGATGCCTTCATGCCACAATACGGCAAATGGAGGAAAATCTCTAATTTTACCAACTGGCACAAAACTTTCATTGTAAACTATTAGGCGAGAAGCAAAGATCGCTTTTTTAAACATTTCAAGTCTAGGCAACATTATTACTTTTTGAAGATCAACAGAAAAGCACAAATTTCCTTTGTCTTTGTTGCAGTTTTCCTTATTTAGTGAGTATCTCTCACGAGATTCTTTTGCTTTCATAATGTGATCCTTCCAGCTGCAGCATACCTCGCAATCATCACTTAAGGACTCAGCTTTATGTTCGGAATTATGCATATGGTACGACTCACAGAGTTCACATTCCTCATTTCCTAATTTTGCGAAAGATATATTTTTCGCCTTGAGGATTTTTCTATATTTTTCATAGGAGCAAATGTAATCGGGATATCTTTTTTTAAAGTCTTCAAACATAAGGGTGACATTCAAGTCACTCGGCAAATATAGACGATTAGGAGCATGGACTCTTCTATAGTGAGATACAGATGGATTAAATGAGTCAATATGGCTTTCTATAATCTTATTAGACAACTTGTTTGGAGGAGGATGCCTACCTCGGCGGTCTAAATCATTTTGTAACTGATTTTTGCTATTAGCATTTGCCCACACCGAATGGATTATCCAGTCATTCGTTTTTTTATATCCCAATGTTGTTAGGAAAAATATTTTACAGACACGTCTTGTTGTACCACTAGAATCCTTCAGAAAATATGTGAATGTCTTGTTTTTCTTTGAACCTTCTACTTTTCTCTTTGGTGTTCTATTCTCTGTCGAGTTCATCACAAATGTTCGTTTTCCCTTCCAGTCCAACTTCCAAAATTCGTGGTTTGTGGTGTTTCTCTCCTCCTCGGTAAAGAATGTCCGACATTTGAGCTTACAGTTTATACAGCCTTCTCTGACCTTATGAAGCGAGATTACCTTGTTTTTCTTAGTTTCAGCTCTCACTTCCTTGGACAGTTTGTATTTTTTTCTTTTTCTTTCTTCGCCTTTTTTTGTGTGGCCTTCAACTGTTTCATATGGATCTGAAATTATACCTTACAGGTGCAATAATGCTTGCTGTAGTAGTAGATAGTACACGCTTACCTGCTTCCTCATACCCTTTAGTTTCATTCTCCTCTTCTACAATCTCTGTTTCTTCTATTATTTGATTTGCATCATTTTTCATAGGTTCCCTTCTATTCTCATCCCCACGACTATCGTCTTCCATATTTTGAATATTTTTTTCTTCCACTTCCACATTTGATTGAAATTTTAGTTTTACTCACCAACAGTATCAGCTGAATCCATGTATCGAATAGTCATCGATCCATTATCAATTACGCAACTCTTGGTAATTGGTATGAATTCTTCCATCTGTACATCCTGTAGTACATCTTCATCACAATAATAATTCTGAGCGCTTAAGCAAGGCTCTTCCTCTGAATTCACTGTATTAACTTTAGAAATAGTAGCCAGGGAAACTAACTTTTTTCCTCTGCTTCCGCTACTCCATGAGCACATTGTTCTAGATTTTATAAAATCGTTGTGGTCGAAATTGAGATCCTAGGGTAAAGCCACGCCACGTGCCACTTGGAGGTTACCAGCAAACTGATATTAATCAAACCGCCTGCGCCTGCACGCGTTGCCTACGACAGGTGGCGACAGGTCGACTTGCTAGGCTTAAACCACGTATTTGGAAGTTCCTAGACAAAAACCCCGTATCCAGTTAAAAATACGAGGAAAGCTCTTAGTAAACCACAAATACGGGGTTCGGCATTAGTATTTTTTAATTTTTTTGCGAATACGGGCTTAGCATTACTTGATTTCATACATTTCCGCTTCAGATACGGTTTTTTAACATAGAAAAAACGAAAATTCACGACATTTTAGTACAGTAGAGCCAAAAATCTCGTTTTCGATTTTTTTTCAAATACGGGGGTTTGGCTTAGGAGGGCAGTATAATACTTACCTATAGCAGTCACAGCATTTTGGTTATTAGACTTTGTGACACAATAAGGAGATCACGCTGAAAGAACTGCTCAACCTGAAATGTTACAAATTGAGGAAGACATTTTAGAAATGGTGATAATTTGGTGGTATTAGAGCCATCTCAGCTCAAGTTGAAGTTTCTCATATTAAAGTGTGGAAGACAATACAACAAGAACAGTATTATCATTATCAACAGGTGCAAGCGTTACAACATGAAGATCATCCTAGAAGAGTTGCGGTTTGCCAGTGGCTTTTAGATCAGTTGAGCAGATGTGATTTTATGAAATTAATTTTGTGTACACATGTGGCCACATTTACATGAAATGAAGTGCACAATTTCTAGATCAATCATGTTTGGACAGTAGAAAATTCGCATGCTGTAAAAAGAACTGATTTTCAACATAGATTTTCATTAGATGTTTGGGCTGGTGGGATAAATTTTTTTTTTATACAGAAGCAACCGCGCATGCAGAAGCCTAAATGCCGGGACACCGCGGCTGCTATGGTGCTATGATGATCCCAGAGAAATTTAGTTCATCAGATTTTTGAACTGCCTAAGGTTAGTAGAACTGGGAAAAGGTTCCTCTTGTAGATTGCTCCACAATCTCGACACCGTCAGGACAAAGGAGCGAACGTATCGGTTCGTTCTGAATGTACGCAGTTCGGCATGGTTAAGATGGAAGGCCAAAGTCATGCGAGTCTGTCTGGCAGGCATATCGCGCGTCGGCATCATGGAAGAGAACGCTGAGGAGCAAAGCCCGTTGGTGTATCGGTAGAAGAGATCTAGATCGCCGACAGCCCGCCGGTGCGAAAGGGTCCCGAGACTGTCTGTTAGATACGAGTCATCGATCAGTCGGACAGCCCTCCTCTGGACAGCATCGAGCATAAATAACGTAGTCGGGGCTACAGCACCCCAAACGTGTGATCAACATTCGAGGCTAGGCCTTATCTGGGCCTTGTATAGAAAGATAATGTCAAGCGGAGAAAAGTACTTCTTAGGCTAAGCACATAGTGGAGCGGAGAGCAAAGCAGCGATGAGAGCGGCGAGCAAAGCAGCGAAATTAAGTTACGTTTTTTAAATCTGAACGCACATAGTGAGGCTAACGTCGGAGATGCGATAAGCGCTGTTATAGTCGAGCAAAGCAGAGCGTTCAAACAAGTTTGTTTTCTTTGCTGTAATCGCTTATAGTATACATTGAAAAATGAACACCGAAGAACTAATAACTAGTATTTTTATGAAAAAAGCTCTCTGGGATCAAAAGGACCCTCAACACCATAATCGATTTATATTAGATAAGTTGTGGGTTGCGGTGGCCAAAGAAATGAACTCTACAAGTAAGTGCTTATAACAAACATTTATTCAGTTTTACAGCGATAATATACATAATTATTTGGCTTCTCAAATTTTATTTTGACATAAAAACATTTTGTAAGTTTCCCTAACAAAATTCGCAGTATCAGTTGATCTGTTATTTTATCGGGATCCGTCTGCTGTTTCAGAATGTGGCATAACTATTTCATTTTTAATATCTAATCCTTCCTTGTCGATTATAATATTATGTAATAGGCAAATAAATTTAATAATTTTATCAGCCCACTCCGGAGAGATTTCTATAGGTTTCAAGAGAATGCGAAATTTAGCATTGATGATGCCAAATGCACATTCTACCGTCCTCCTTGCTCTTGAAAGCCGCATATTAAAATACTCTCTATCAACATCCAAATTTCTTCTGTTGTAAGGTTTAAGCAGATTTCTCAATAATGGATACGCTTCATCCCCAATAAACACATAAGGAGCTACAACTGCGCTTGAAGGTAAAACACTATCTGGGGGAACGTTCAGACGTCCAGTATCTAACAAATGAAACAAGGAGGAAGAACGGAAAGTACCCCCATCACTCTGCTTTCCGTATCCCCCAACGTCAATTGTAACAAACTTACAGTTTGCGTCAGCGACTGCTTGAAGTACAATGGAGAAATAATTCTTATAATTATAGTACATACTTCCCGAGTGATGAGGACATTTTATTCGAATGTGCTTCCGGTCGATAGCTCCTAGAGAGTTAGGAAAATTCCATTTATCATAGAATTCTTTGGCAATTTTGTAAACTGTTGTTCGGTGGGAATTTTCATATGTACAGGCTGTAATGATTCCCAAATTACAACCACTGTTTCTCGAACAATTGAGGAAACTGTTGAAGCTCCTACTCGATAGGTGAATCCCAGGCTTTTAAATGAGGAGCCTGTGGCTAAATATCTGGAAAGAGAAAAAATAGTCGTTCAACTTAATTATCTTTTGTGACAAAATATATAGTTGTTTTTTTTATTGTAGTGACGCTACCAACGCAAATTTTATGCATTAAGTAGCTAAAGTGTCATACTACGATTGTACAGAATTTTGACTTCCACTTCGTTCCAGAACAAAAGTGTAAACAAAATTTGGCTGTGTTAATTCCATTGATAGAGAATAAAGAAGCACTGTATATGTACATTAATGCTTAAATATTGTATTTTAGGAAATGTTGTGAGAGGCAAATGGAAAACGCTTCGGGACAATTTTCGTAAAGAGATGAAAAAAATACCGGCGAAACGGTCTGGAGACGGGGCTGCTCAATCAACTGTTTCATCTTGGCAATATTTCGACAGCCTGTGTTTTTTGAGAGATCAGTTTACTGTTCGATCCAATGGTGGTAATTTACCTAATGAAATGGCCGATACCATTTTGAATGAAGATACTGAGACTGAAGTTGATGATTACGAAAAATCTGTAAATGAAAGCCAGTTACCTTTAAAAAACGAAAATATATCGGCCACGACCCCCGGCGCGACTCTCACTAAGCCTAGCAAAGTGAGAAAACAACAAAACGATAAAGATATCAGCACGGCCCTTGTTAGAATTGAGGAAACTAAATTAAAAATGTTACAAAATCAGCAAGTAAGAACCGTCGATGAAGATTCAAACTTTTTTGATAGCTTACTTCCTTATGTTAGAACACTTCCACCGCGCAAAAAAATGCTATTGAGAATGAAAATGCAGGAGCTGGTCTACAATTTCGTTTACGGAGGTGAATCAAATCCTTCGCAAAATCAGTACCAAAACTCTTCAGAAGTTTTATGCAGCACACCACAGGAGCCTATGGCCTACCATGTTACGGAGTTGCAAACTGTATCCCAGGAATATTCAAATCCCACCTCTGTTGCCTCCTATCTAAGCAATTTCTCCGATGAAACTCTTCATTAGCTTTACAGTATTTACTAATTATATAAGTTTGAATATTTGGTGTACCTACTTACCTCAAAGTAATCGTAAGACGTTCTGTAGGACTTATAGGATTTAAATTAAAATTTGTCCAGTTCTTTAATAGCTTATTTTCTATTCTCCCCAAAATGTAGTCAAATGTTGCAATACTCATTCGGAAATAAGCATGGAACTTTGCTGGATGTTCTCGCAACTCACTGTATAGGTGGTGAAATTCACCAAGTGTATGCCTACTACGGTTTATCTCATGTACACTACAGCTTCTGGGCTTTTTCTTATTATTTAGTAAATACCATATTTTTAAGCAAGAATTTTCAATTAACAATTCCATCTCGTTGAAAGACACTCGCTTATAAACTCGTCAGTATATGCCACCTTCACTTTCAATAACTCGCTGTTCCGTTTACTCGTTGCTCGCCGCTCTCATCGCTGCTTTGCTCTCCGCTCCACTATGTGCTTAGCCATAGCCCTAAACAAATAGCCTAGCTTTTTCCCAGCAGCTGCCGCTATTGACGAGATGTGTTCGTGCCAGATCAGGTCCTCGGTGATCTGGACTCCGACCAGCCGGCTCTCTCTTTGGCAGAACTCGGCCATCCATCGAAACCTGATGAGCGCTAAGACGCTTTTTGTTCGTCAAGGTACAGTAATGTGTTATGGAAGCATTAAACTGTACAAGATTGTTGCGTCCCCAAGCAGTGATAACCTCCAGGTCTCTCGTCAGAGAGGAAGTCGTCGCTAGTCCTCTTTTTTCCAGCTCAGCGGCAGAGATCGGCTTGTCATTCTGAATTCGTGCATGTAGTGCTGTCATCAGCGCAGCTGTGGATTGGGTAGATCGTGCAGGAAAGGAGGTCGTTGATATGTAAGAGGAATAGTGTCGGAGCCAAAACCGATCCCTAGGGAACACCCGAGTTGACGTTGTGGCATCAAGAGGAGAACCGGTCAATTACGACGGAGATCTTGCGGCTAGAGATAAAGTGAGCCACCCATCTGCAAAGCTTTTCTGAGAGGCCATAGGATGGAAGTTATCTTAAGATGGCAGCGTGTCACAGCTGATGGAACGCTTTCGTGATGTCAAAAGCAACGACATGAGCCTCACCATAAGACTGGATGAGTTTACTCCACAATTGCGTGACGTAAGCTAGGAGGTCCCCTGTGGATCGCTTGTGCCGGAAACCATACTGCCTGTCGCTAATCAAGCTGTGACGTTCGAGGTAGTCCAGCAGCTCGCGATTTATGCACCTCTCCATCACCTTACTTATAACAGAAAGCAGAGTTATAGGCCTGTAGTTGTAAGGGTCGGTCTTAGGTCCTTTTTTTTGGGATGGGTTGGACATGAGCAAATTTCCAGTTTTCTGGGAAGGTGCCGGACTTATAAGATATCTGGAAGAGACGCGAAAGATCCGGAGCAAGCTTCGCTGCACACCTCTTCAGTACAATGGCAGGAATCAAGTCCAGACCAGAAGCTTTGTCTATGTCGAGCGACAAGAGCACTCGTCTTACGGTAATTTGCCTGAATGTTACCTCCCGCATGGTGTAGGGAACCCTTTGAATTGACGGCACTGGGGGCGACGACCATGGCCAAGATCTTGGCAAGCACTTCCGCCTTTTCTTTTGAGTTGGATACAATCGTTCCTTCCTGACACGTAAGTGGTGGAAGGCTACTGTGTGAGAAGTTCTTTTCAATCTGCTTGGCCAGCGTCCAGAAAGACCGACTGCCATTGCGCTGAGACATTACCCTGTGCCTAACTTTAATATCATGCTGGTTTTTGGCATTGCGAACCCCTTCGTTATATTTGTTTCGACTTGACGTCGGCTTGTCTATTCTCTACAGTGGGATTTTGTAAGAAGGTTCTGTGTGCCTTGATCTTCTGCTGGCGAGCAGTGTCACACGATTTGTTAAACCAGCGGTTGGACCCTAGTTTAGGAACTTTCACTGTGTTAGGGATGTATTCCTCCATTCCGACATGTATAATTTCTGTTATCGACGAACAGACAGCCGAAGCATTCACGTTAGTGAAACAGACATCTCTCCAAGGAAAGGTAGACAGGAATTCTCTGAGCCCCTCCCAGTCGGCATGTCCGTAATGCCAAGTTTTGCTGCCTGAACGAGTTTCTGCTGCCACTGTGAGTTCTGACCGAAACCTAACCTCCACAAGACCATGGTGTGAGTTACCCAGGGGGGACAGAACAGCAGTGCTGTAAGGGACAGGATGCGTGGTCAGAAAGAGATCCAGCAGGCTACTGGTATGTGACGAGACGTGGGAGAAAAATAGGGCTGGTCACCAGCTGGGTCAGCCCTTGAGTAAGAGCGAACACTTCGACTACACGACCTGCTGCATCGGTCTTGTTTGAGCTCAACCAAAGGATTGAAATCACCGAGAAGAACTACCTCTGAAGTGGGGTGATTGATGTTCAGGAAGTCGATCGTGACGCCGAGGCATTCAAGTAGGTCATCCCAGTTATGGTCTGAGAGAGAGCGATAAAGGCAGCAAATAAATTTGGGTGATGTTTTGGAGATTTTTGTCTCCGCCAAGAAAAGCATGGCGGGACGATTGGATTGCAGGTAGTGATGAACAGCATCAATGTTGCTGTTAATCCCTCGGATGTTCCTGAAATAGATTTTATCTTCGATGTTGTTCCCTCGAGCCCACTCTCCACCCGGCCATTCCGAGAGTGGAGTTACAGACTACGTGATTTTAAAATAAAAAAGTTTAATTGCACGTTCTACCTAATCCGAATTCGTTTGTCTGAGGCTGTATATATCGTAAGGAATTTTGAAGAGGTGCGTGTTTCGAGGGAAACGCGTGGTAGTTACAATTTCTTGTAATGTTTTTGTTTGTTTAGACGTACCATCTGATTGATAGTCTGTGACTTCTAAAAAACAGTATAGTGTAATGAAGTTTTTTCCCGGTGCCGAGAATTACGTACTTTCTGACCTCCCCTCGTATTTACATTTTCTCGACGGTTAAATTTTATATTAATCATTAATTATAATTCAGATATTCTAAATCAGGGATAGTGCCCTGTCGTTAATATTATTTTGTCCTCGATGTAGAGATCCTCAAACAAACATGACATTCCACAGTCGTTACACAGTGAAATAGACAGAAATTGATACTTTCCGTATTAAAATATAACGAATGAAATGATTTCAATCAAATTTTAAGCGTTGTGGTAGCCCTAGACAATATTCAGGTCGTGAGAAATGCGTCATGAGGGAGTATTAATACGTCCTGGGATCTACAGGGGGAAAACAACACGCCAAAGTGGCGTATCTAGCACCGGCTGAAATAGGCACGTAGTGCCCTTATAAGGATTGAAAAGTCGTTCTACATCCCGATATATTTTATATATTTCTGGTTTAAAATGTACTTTAGAGCACACAGCGTGCGTGCGGAAGTGATGTACTGCCGGTCGTTGGGGAGGTGCTAGAACTGGCTATAGGTCCTTTTGTGGTTGGAAACCCTGCAGGGTGTGATCTAGCCCTTGGGAATGAGATGCCTAGGGGTGTGGGCATCCATTTTATAGGCCACGCCATAAGCAATCGAATAGAAATACTAATGATTCAGTCAAATTCACCACGTCAGCGACCATGGTCGGTTCTAGATCGTTGACGATCATTATGAAAGCGCGGGCGTATGTACTCGTATGTAGGCCCAGTTGACATGAATAATATATCGTAGTACTGAAGTACCCGCCTGTACCAAGAGGTAAGCGGGTGAGTTTGAAGGATGTTCCGTTTAACCAGTGCGTTGTTTTTTCGTGAGATTGTGGTTAACTGTAAGTAAAGTATTTTTGAGGTTCTAGATTTACTTGCTGTATAGTTCCTAATCCAGAACCTGAGAGAGATTTTATATTTCTGACAGTGGCGTAGCGTGCATTGGCGGGGCCCCGTATAAAAAATTGTTTGGGGGCCCTTATATTCTTTGGGGGTAAAGATTTTTCACAAAAGAAAAAAAATATTGTGAAAAGAAATATTTATTTATCATAACATAATTTAACCATTTTACAAATAAAAATCAAATTTTAAACATTCATTCTCCTTGCCTTTTTTTCGGCAAACTGATTTATTAAATCATTTATGGCTGATGATGATTTTAGTTTTTCTAAAGTTTCTACCTCTATGGACAATAGTGAGAGGTCTGACAGCCGTTCTTGTCCCATCGAAGTTCTTAAGTAATTTTTTATCAGTTTTAATTTTGAAAAACTTCTTTCAGCAGTTGCGGTTGTAACTGGAAGGGTCAAGAATAAAAAGCATGCTGTGATTACCTCGGGAAAACTAGATGCAAGACTATTGAATTTTACTAGCAATAATTCAATGAGTTCTTTAATGGAATAAATTTTTTGAATTTCAGATTTTAAACATGTTTTTAGAGCCTTTAATTGGTCACAAAGATTAACTGAGATGTCTTTACTGTATTTAACGGACAGTTTTCCGGAAGCGATTAATATCTCTTCGTTTGAAGAAGATAGGAGTTTCTCCGGTTGTAATATTTCGAACATACTACTCAGATCGCAAAGGCTCTGAAATCTTTCTTTAGTTTGAGAAATTAATATATCTAAACAGCAATAGTATACATTGACTTTGAAATAGGATTCCGGGTCGGAAATTCTCTCATCTTGTGATAACTCATCAAAAAAACGCTTCGTTATCTTTCGCCTACTGTTTTTAAAAACAGTTGTTACCCCCCACTCTTTTGCTAAATCTTTGGACTCATTTAGCAAACTATTAAATGAAATCTGATTTCTTAATTGGCACAGTCTATTTAAAAGATTACTTAATAAAATACTAGATTTCTGTAAGTCATTATTTTCATGCTGTAGAGCTTTAGAAATAGGATTAATAATTTCAAATAGTGAAGAAAAAAATGTAACGAGCACTAAGAAATCATAACTCTCTAAAATATTAATTATATTTTTACATTCTTCACGTTCATCTTTTTTATTTGAAATTAAATTTAGTTGGTACAAAGTTTTCATGATTAGTAAAAAATTTTTCTTTACCGCTAATAAAGCGTCGTTCCTAGAAGACCATCTGGTTGGACATACCTTTTTAAGGGTAATCAAATATTTTTCAGACGGATCGTCACTTAGCATAGCCCAGCGTTTTATACTATTGCCAAAAAAAGTATATACTTTTTCTAAATTATCGAAAAAAGTCGATATTTCACGAACGTGTCTCGCAGCATCGTTTAAAACTAAGTTTAAAGCGTGCGCAGCACAATGAACATAATCGGCATTTGGAGCATGCTCTTTTATTAGGGTTTGTAATCCTCCATAAATACCCGACATAACATTTGCTCCATCGTAACCCTGTCCTCTACATTTAGTCAAATCAATTCCATATTCTTTAGTCAAATTTAAAAAGGCAGTTTTCAGACCTGCAGCACTGCAATCGGTTACTGCTATAAATCCTAAAAAGGACTCACAGATTTTTATTTCTTTAGGCACATTATCATCATTTTCTGTAACCGAGATATATCGAAAAACTACAGAAAGTTGGTCAATTTTTGACAAGTCTTGTGTTGTATCCAGAATTATTGTCAGAAATGGAGCTTTTTTAATTTCTGAGATAATATTGTTCCTAACGGTGGTACCAAGCAAACTAATAATTTCGTTTTGAATCGTAGGGCTTAAATAATTTATTTCGCCTTTCGGTTTTAGAAGAAGTTCTTTTAAAGTTGCATCATAGTTAGATAGCAAACGTAAAATTGCCATAAAATTTCCAGAATCAGAATCATGCCCTCTCAAAGATAGATTACAAGATGCTAAAGTAATTATAACATTAATTATACGATGCAGTACATCTCTCCAGAATGTAATTTTACTATTGATTTCACTTTGCAATAGAGTATCGATGGTATTTCCTTGCAACCAATTATTATAAGAGAGTGAGGCATTCATATGCTGCTGTGACTTTTCATGGTCAAGTATAGTTTGCGTAAAATTGCTTCTAACCGAAACACCGTTAACCCAAGCAGAGGAGTACGATTTGTTTTGACGATCTGCTAATAACCAACAGAAGTGACAGTACGGTTTGTTTAAAACGTTAGAATAACATAACCATGGTCTTACAAGTTTTATGCCTGCCTGATTGAAATATGAATAATAATAGGCCGAAAAAGGTCGGTTACTTTCTGAATCTTTTGGAAATGGTCCTTGTGGTTTAAATGGACCCAATTTAAAAATTATTTTTCGTTCGCATTCAGATAAATTGTCACCAAAATTTCCTCTATCTGATGAAATTATATTACAATCTTCAAATATATCAGAATCGTTGACTTGGTGTTCTTCAATTTCTGGATGGACATCCGATGAAGTATGTGCTTGGCTTTCTTCTATTTCCGAATGGATATTTGACGAAGAACGTGCTTCAGAAGAATCTAAAAATAAACGAGTATTTGTTAAAAAATAAATACGAATGCTTTGATACTAAACTAAAAAGAGTTATATATAAATAAATAACTTTACTAAGGGTCACAGTTAGAGAGTGTTCAGTTCAGACGCACACAGACTCTACGCGGATTGTGCTCGTATTAGTAGATACAAAATCACCTGCAGCCCGTCCGTGCGTTACATTACACCTGCGTGCTATTTGAACGCAGCGCGTAGTGTAGTGGCCATACAAAACGAGAACAACCCGAAAGCGAGTCTGCACATCTGAAGTTCTCAACACGCAATTTACGATACGATACAGACTGATAGACAAACAACAAAACAAATTGATCTTATAGATAAGTTAGAGTTTTGGTTTTTTTTTGTTTCGAGGCACGGAACCCTAAAAACAAAATTCACCCTTCGCTACAGGTAAATAATAAACCAACCACGCGTATCTAACCACGCAGATCCACATTAGCGTCGTGTAAAATAGTACTTGTGTAAATTAGTAAGTACTTCGGTTTTTCGAAGAAGTAATTTTACAAATTGTTATTTATTTTTAAACCTTATCCGTTTTAAGATTTTTGCCAAACCAATTTCATGTAAAAGTTTAATTAGTAAGGAGTCTCCAATATCTTTTTTAGATTTTTGGACCAGTAGTTGTGAAAATCGAAGGGGGGGAGACCACTTTTTGTGACGGACAGATTGACAGGCCGAAATTAAAAGATTTCCTTGTTTATCACTACGGACCCCGAATAAATGGGTTGGGTAGTACTTACCTTTCCAATCTAAATCACTCACAGTATCTTGTCTATGAAAAAATGAAGAAATTTTGGGCACTTTTTTTATAACCTCTTCCCTTTTCCGTTTACTTTTTCTTTTCTCAGCACCGCTGGGATAGTCTCTTTTCCTTTCACTCATTTCTTTCACAAATCGCTACTAATATTGTTAAACCACCAGAACAATATTGTTTGTACTGAATTACAATGTAATGCACAATTACATAAAACGCGTAAATAAACACTGCACTGCACTCCGTGGTTTAACATCCAATATAGAGTATGTACGTACACGTTCGCGATATCGATTTTATTATTGAGGGATTCCCCGCTGAGTTGCAGATGAAGTAAGTAAAACGGGGAAGTCCCACAGCCCGCCATAACGATGTACAGTGTTGCCAACTTTTGAACGCACGCTTAAGGCGGTATAAAAAGTAATTGCTTTATAGAATTTTGTCATTTGTAAAATAAAATAAATTAGGAAGTTTTTATTTCTTTTTCCTTACACACTTTGGGGGCCCCCGTGGCCCGGGGGCCCCGTATAATTGATACGGCGGTAGCTACGCCCCTGATTTCTGATTGACTCGTCTAGTCATAGAAATTGTAGTGTACCGGTTTCCGTGTCTATTTTTAAGTACGAATAAAGAGTAGATAGAATTTTGGCTGAACTAGTTCGCTAAAAAAACACTGATTTAGATTTTCAGAAGGCTTTAGAACAAAGCGTTTATGAATTATGTGATGGTTCAGAGTGTTCCGATCATGTGAATTTCCCGCGCGTGCAGTAAACAGTTTGGCGGATAGTTTACGCACAACGGCAACATTGGAGGATCTGTGGAGGCAGTTCGCCCTAAAACAGGGCTGTCTAACTCATTTCTTGCGGCCCGCTTCACGGGTCATGTATACATCACAAGTATAAATTACTCTCATATACCGAATATGCATATACCTATTAAAACTCAGTAATAATCTATAGAAAGATTTTATAATGCGGCCCTCCAAACTGCATTTTTTTTAAGTGGCCCTTGGGCCACATTAAGTTGGACAGCCCTGCCATAAAAGACACTTAGGCCCGTATCGTCAGTCGCCCCTACAATAAATTGTAGGACGCGTTTATGGCCTCCTTGATTTCGATAATATTATGTCTTCTTCGGTAAGGTAGATGTATGTCCTGCTTTTGATTTCTAGTCTGCTGTCAATCAGAAGTCAATTGTGATGTCAGATTATGTTTCTTTTTTGACGTTTAAGATATTTTAGAAAGGAATCAATGGATATTTTCTTGCAAATAATGTTGATCATTCAATAATAATTTCCTACATTGAACAAATTCATCAGGCTGTGGTATCTTCAAGTCCCATATCTAGTATTAATGATCTAAAATCAACAATTTAATTCAAATGGATGTGTATTTATATATATATATATATATATATATATATATATATATATATATATATATATGCCTAACAGCTTACAACCAAGCTGTTCCTTGATGAAGCTGGTAAGTTACAAAATTTTTAAACATTGCATATTCATATTTATATACTTATCGCATTTTTTCAGATGTGGTTCGTTCTCACAGACTTTATGATATGTTGGATAAGAAACATTGTATCCCAAGTGCAACTGCATTGTTGATGTCGGAGATGGCTGTTCACAAATCATTGTCAGACTTTGGATTGCCTAGTGCCAGGCTACAAGTATGTATAATGGGTAAATGCTCTGAAATTGAGTTTAAACATGCCCTGCCCTATCTGGTATTTTTTTATATTAGTGGGAACCTTAACGTAAAAATTTCAGACTGTTACTCTAAAAAATATCATTATAAAATTGTAGCCCACACCAGGGTGTAAAATTTTTAATGTGTCTTGAATCTGTGCATCTTTTTTGCAGATATAAACCATCGTGATATAGCATACAAAACTCCAAATCTATTTTGGAAGAATAAAGAGGCGAATGATCTCCCTAAGAATGGATTCATGCATCCAGGCACTTGAAAGCATGTTTGAAGGAGCCAACCTTACTGAAATTCGTTAATTTGCTTTTTGTGACTGACATGACACTGCAATTTGTAAATTTAAGGTAGGCATAAGCCTGTATATTCATTAAAGGTAAAAGCTATTGAGTTCAAGAGGAGCTTTGTTATGCCTGGGAAGGGGGTTCTCAATGTGTAATAGTTAATGTTGCATGTGAGAGATGAAATGTCACACGAAACTTGATAAAGTGGCTTTTTGAATATTGTAATCAACATTTCTATTTGTGATGTGTGATTTTTGCTTCGAAGTGATTGAAAATTTTAATAAGAGAGAAATAAATAGCATACCATCACTGTCTATCAAAACAGGCAGTTAAAATTAAAAGAATGCCTCTTGACACGTTTACATGTATGCCAAATTTGAAAGTGGTAATACGGATATTCATAATCAAGGATTCATTTTTTTTACCACCCTGAGTTTCAAAAGTTAAAACATTTAGGATATATGACCATTTGATGTTTTCATTTTAAAAAGGGCCTGAAACCACCTCCCCCCTAGAACATTCAATTAGGAAACAAACTAAATTACAGTTACCAATACTTCAAGAGATAAATGCTGACTTTCGAGACAAAGATTTCATTTTTTTTTTACTGTGACTATCATAACTAGCAAAATCTGCTGTTCATTTGAGTGTTTCAAATATCAAACCTGTTCAGTTTTTGATATTTCTTTCTCAATCAGTAAATGTTTTTCCTTCCTATGCCTCAGTTTTAATAAATTTTCCCTTTTATGTTAAGATTACAAGTCAATGAACAAACTGGTAAAGAAACTGTATTTAGCTGTCCTCACTTTTTCTTCATATACTACATTCTACAACATTAATATATGGTGCAACACATTTGATAAATACAACATATTGTTCTTTGAGGCTCAGTGCATTGATCTCCTTGTTCTTGATGATACCACTGAAGTATGCTCAGTAGCTGAAGGATCCATTATTGATAGTGATTTAAATCCAAAATTTATACTCGGCAGTTTAAATACAAATCAAATTCTGTACCTCAGAGCCATGTTAGGTTAAGTTTATTGTTGCCTAAAATGAGTCTTACATATTAAGTTCATGATAACGTTGGAAGTTTTAATTTGATACTTGCAACATTTATCTACCTCTAATGATGAGTGAATTATGAATGCAATGAAACTATCTCAAAACTACCTATTAGGGCTTGACCCAGTCTGACTTTGAGGTAAATACAATTCTCAACATAATGGGTCTTTTCCGCTTATCTAGTTGTTTGAATTGTTTGGAGTTTGTTTAACAGGAAAGTAATTCCCTTGATGGGTCACAATTTTCTTTTATTTTCCCATTCGTAATTAATTATGGAATTGTCATAAAGTTTTCTGATTTTGCTTCATGCTGCAACCCTATTCTTCTATTAACTCCCTGTAACACTTCATTTTTGGTAATCCTACATGACCATGGCATTTTGAGCACCCTGAAATAGCGATGGTCAATAATAGTAATAATGATCTTCACATACACACATTATACATACTGGTGCTTGACACTCTACACAATCTAGAGTGCCACAATGATTTGTGAAAAAGCATCTCTGACATTGACAATGCAATAATTGCACTTGCCATACAATGTTTCTTATCAATGGAGGAACCATCTCATAAAGCATGCGAGAATGAATCACACCTGAAAATAATGCGATAAGTATATAATATGGATATGCAATGATTTGTTTTGTAACTTACCAACCTTCATCAAGAGAATAGCTTGGTTGTAAGCGTCTGGACTTTCATACACACAAATATAATTTAATATAATATAGCCATGTGCATTAATTTTCCTAACTCAACAATTTCTTGCACAGGTTGTGGAATTTGTTCAATGTAGCGAAGTATTTTTGAGTGATCGACATTATTTGCAAGAAAATTATAAATTATGGTTCTGCTTTCTATTCATGTGTTTAACGTCAAAACAACAACATAACCTCAAGCCAGGACTGTCAGTATGTCGAAAATCTAAAGCAGGACATACATGTACATTAACGAAGAAGACGTAATATTATCAAAATCAAGGAGGCCATAAACGCTTGCGCCCTACAATTGTAGGGACGACCGACGATACGAGCCTTAAGAAGAGGAGACGCTCTTGCGCCGCTGCGGCCAACGTCTTGTAAAACTCTTTTTGTTGTCGGCGAATATATTAAGTGGATTATCTAGTGAGTTTTATTAACCACGTCCATCGCAATGAGTTTACCAGCCTTTGCGAAATTTCTATTTGAGATTTATTGTAGTGTTTTTGCATATACAAGGGTACTTTGAAATATTTTGATTATTCCGTTTGGAATTAGCCTAGTTCTATACTAGTTATTGTTCATTTCCTTGGTTTACAAATACAGATTGGCTACTAAGGCCGTCTGTACGGTGATACCGAACTGCACCGACCGGAAACCAAGCCGCACCGATTCCGAATTTCATACACTTTGGACCCACTGGAATTTAATAACTTGGTAGCTAGTGTTTTGTTTTGATTTCAAATTGAAGGATAGAAATTTAGAACTGGGACTGGCGTAAATGAGATACTTCTGCATGATTTTTGTTTTATTTAATTTTGATATCTGCGTTTGAACTTGGTCTATGGCTACGTTGGTCCTCGTGGACTTCTCTGGTGGCAAATAAGAGCTGTCTGGTGAAACAAATTTAACCGCATACCGACAGAATGCCGACCCGTACCGTCCCGTTTGGTCTATAGCTCTTACTTTGGGCACCTTGAGATTTGACTTGTGTCAAGTAGGTTGACTCTGAGCGCCCGTGTTGGTTAATTGCGGTACTCTGGGACCTCCACAAAAGCGCTTTTATTGGAGATTATTTACGTTTTGCCCAACGACCTTAGTCTTCCTTGATCCTAACTGTTTTCTATGATAAGCAACCAGGAGCTACGCCAGCTACTGGTACCCTGATTTGCTTGTTTTGAGTTTCAGCTGGTAGCAAAAAAGCAGGACAGGACTTTTTCTCTGTACTGTTTTGTGTGCGTCTTGGAGAGATAAAGTTTTGACCAATACGTTGAGCTCGTTGAGACTTATTTGATTTATTCATCCGACTGGTGATTCGACACACCCGACCGCATCTATCAGGCATAATTCTCAATTTCTCTGAGGCTACCTCCACCATCGCAAGTTAAACCCCGTGGTTTCGGAATTGAACATTAGTTGACCCTACTTCCAGCTGCCCCTGGCGGTTAAAGACTGACGGTTTGAGCTAACGGCGGAGGAGGGTTTCCTTCACGAACCCCAGTGAGATCCCCCACACGGGTATTATTTAAAAAATCTCTAAAACGTCAAAAAAAAAACTATAAACTGTCATCTTGCAGAATAGTTTTTAGAGTGCAAACAGTCATTCCACGTTTTCTCACTAGGAACTGTCATCTTGCAGAATAGTTTTTAGAGTGCAAACAGTCATTCCACGTTTCCTCACTAGGATCGTTGTGAGCGTCCATCTATGAAGGAATGGGTCAACTACACGCATTGTTGATTCCATATGTTTTGTGAAGACCGAGTTGTCTGTAGTTTTCATCTCTGACAAGAAAGTTGGTTGATTAGCAAGATCGCATGTGGATGATCATGTGTATTGGTCTGCATGTGTATAAAATCAGTGATATTTGCTGTGTGAGAAAATCATTACTGAATATGCTACCAATAAAGTATATGTATATATTAGCTGTACCCGACGGGTTATATATATGTTGTCCTTTCTGAAGTCAGGTTATGTTCACACTTATAATGTACGATCTTTTAGGTTTTTTTGTGTTTTCAAAAGGAGAATTACGGGAAATCACACCACCGAGACCGCGTTGTGTGTAATTACTGTTAGCATGTATATGACTTGTAATACGTCAGTGTACAGTGAATATTATTATTTCTTATTTCTCAAATTTGCATATGTAATTTCCAGAATGGATAAGAAAAAGTGGATACGCAACGAATTTCTAGCTTGGAAATTTTACCTTCAGTTTGCTACAAATTACTCTTGTTTTTTCCTAGAGTGCACTTTTTTCGTAAAAATAAAAATAAAACAAATTAGAACATTCATGAAGAGCCGAGATACAATTAGTTTCAAAATAAAATAGGAGGCCTTGGTATCAACTTGACGTTTCTTGGAATATAGTTTGTCAAAGTTATGTGTTATACGGCTGTTACTACTACCATTTTTTTTTGTAAAAGTCAAGTCAAAAGTTTCTTTTTTCCATTTTTGAGTGTTGTGAAATGGAATATAGCAATGATGAGTACGCCGATGTTATTGTTTTGTGTACGGGTTCTGTAATGGTTTAGCGGCTTCTCTGGGGTATCAACGGAGACTTCCTAATAGACGTCAACGCACCCCCAAGGTTTTTACGCGTTAATTTCTAAGACTTCGGCAATATGGGATTGCCAAACTTCCCGGAGCTAGAGGCCATGGTGTCTGGCATACTGTTCAAGAGGAACTGGAAGTGATTAATTTGGCGTTGGATGATCCTAGTACAAGTACTAGGTGGATATCAGTCTAGTTAGCATGTTCCCAAAGTCTTGCGTGGAGAATTTTGAATCGGGAAGTTTTACATCCTCACCTTCGGCAAAATGTGCATTGTCTGCAACCCGGCGACGAAGTGCAACGGTGAATTTTTTGCGAGTGGTTACTGCAAGTGCAGAATCAAAATGCAGATTTTATTGATTTGGTTTTGAGGTCAGATGAATGGCTTTTTACGAGGAGTTTAACCTTCATTCTCATAATGAACATATGTATTTGGTTGTTAGAAAATCTCCGTTCGGTAAGAAACCACTCGTTTCAACACAGATATTCTAGAAATGTCTGGTGCGGCATTTTCAATGGCCAACTGTTTATTATTGCCACAACGTTTAGATGCAAACGCATACTTAGATTTTCTAGAGAATTACATAGAAAATGTGTTGGATGATGTTCCGTTAGCAACGAGAGTACGAATGTGGTATCAGAACGACGGTGCACCACCGCATGTGCGTCGTGACATAACAGCGTGGTTAAATAATCATTTTAGCCAACGATGGATTGGAATGGACCGTACATTGGCCTGCGAGGTCTCTTGATTTGAACCCCCTGGATTTCTTTTTGTGGGGCGCTTTTAAACAACTAGTGCATGCTGAACAAATTAATACTGTTGATCAGTTACAAGAAAGAATAAATAATGTGTTTCATCAAATTCAAGCTACACAAAAAAAACAGTGGCGCACTATTTTTATTTTGAAAAATAATGCCACTAATCCCTTGTATCTACGCCACTGATGCACGTTAATTTTAAGAACTTTAAGACTTTTGAATGTGGACAATACTTGGGTAAATCCACATACCAAATTTTATTTCATTGCAGTTGAAGATTTTGAAGATATTAAAAAAATTGTTTTCTATTTTTAAACTTCAACAACCCGTAACTTTTTAATGAAGCCCACCCTTAAAATGCGGTCCTGGGTAAAATGCTTCATTTTTGGTCACGACTTGTGAATCACTCTGTATAATATATATTTGCGTTCCTGAAGATCTCAGAACTATAGGTTCATGCGTATATCTAATTGGGTTCCTTATATACCAGAAACTTCCCAGATATATAAAAGTGTTAATAGGTTGATTTATTGAGTCACAAATACTGAGCCTACGATATTATTATTTTTTTAAAACGTTTGGTAAACACATGAGAGACTATTAGTTTAGAATAGTTAAGAAGTACATTAGCGATAGCACGTGGCTTGATGTTAGGGCTATCATAGTAGCTTTGGGCTTCAAGAAGCAAGTTAGGGAGGTACATCTTTGACTTGTAGTTTACCTCCCTGGGGTGCAGATTGAAATCCAAGCGAGAACGAGGCAAACAGAGCTTGAAGTAGGAGCGGGTAAAATAAAAGCCTGGTTTTATTCTTCACCCCCACGTACCCCTATTGCTGTAAACCGTTCATCGCTTTGGGCTTATCGCATCGCACCATTATCGCTTGCTAGCTTGACCGCATTCTGCTCACGCTTTAACCGTTGTTTTTTTACCGCTTTTGAATCAGTTCAACCCCGAGCTAACCAATTGTCCTCTTTCTCCGTTCTATTGCTAGGGCAGCTAGATTCAGATAGGGTAAATATAACATAAAACTTGAGATATCCCGGTCATGCGTGAAGTGTGCATATTTGCTGTTAATATACTTGTTTTAAATCTTGCATTTAATCATAAATACCGTCATGCCTGAAGTAAGGGATATGAAAAAGAGAAGTAGTAGTAGTAGTAGTAGAAGAAGAAAGGAACACTTTAAACAGGAGGCTGGCGCCCGATGAGTTGCTGGACTAGAGAGGCAGAGTAGTTCGCCAGCTAGTGACCCCGAGGAAAGAGCATTACAATGTGTAATAAGTACTGTAATTCATTGACCATGATGATATTCATAGATAATCTTAACATCCTGTTATTGTTCGGCAGTAAAGCCTTACTTTCATATTGACCGTGGAATCCAGTTCTTGTACGGAACTTGAAAATATGTTTTCACTTTCATACAGAAAAGATACAACAGCTGGATCGTTTTTTTTTTGTAAAGGGTAAAGGAAACAGTATAACAACAACAAGTATGTTGATCTATGTTGCGAACTGTAAAAGCTATTCCACGGTTACTGCTATTCATGCACCAGTGACGGAGATACTAGGGATTAGTGGCATTATTTTTCCAAATAAAAATAGTACGAAACTACGCGCAATTTTTCGAATTTTACCTTCGATTTGCTACAAATAATTACTCTTGTTTTTTCCCTAGAGTGCATTGTTTTCGTAAAAATGAAAAAAAAAACAAATTGGTTAATCAAAGCTTTATTTCAATATATGTTCAAAAAGACCACCATTCTTACAGATACAAGTGCGGCATCTTTTTAATAAAGAAAAGCGTATTTCCGCAAAATTTTTTGTGGCTTGAATTTGATGAAACCCATTATCTATCCTTTCTTGTAACCGATCAACAGTATTAATTTGTTCGGCATGCACTAGTTGTTTAAAAGCGTTCCACAAAAAGAAATCCAGAGGGTTCAAATCAGAAGACCTCGCAAGCCAATGTACGGGTCCGTTTCTGCCAATCCATCGTTCTCTAAAATGATTATTTAACCATGTGGTTATGTCACGACGAACATGCGGTGGAGCATCGTCGTGCTGATACCACATTCCTACTCTCGTGGCGTACGGAACATTACCTAGCACATTTTCTAGAAAAGCTAAGTATGAGTTTGCATTTAAACGTTGTGGCAATACGTGCATGAACAGTTGGCCATTGAACATGCCGCACCAGACATTTCTGGAAAATATGTGTTGAAACGGGTGGATTCTTACAGAACGATCTAATTTGTTTTATTTTTACGAAAACAGTGTACTCTAGGACTGGTGCATGTTAATTATAAGGAGTGTATTGTCTTGCTGAAAAAATGGATCTTACAATATGAATATTTCCAAAAAGAGAAGCAGATGTGGTTGTAAAACTTCGTGGATATGGCGCTGGGCAGTCATGCTACCTCGAGTGAACACTAATCGTGACCTGCTGCCGTAAGCAATGACACCCCATATCACAACACCCACAGTTCGATGAATATGCCGTTCGATGGAATATTGGACGTTGTGTCTGTCACCACGTCTTTTCCTTACTCTTGCACGGCCATCATGTGTGCTCAAACAGAATCTGCACTCATCGCTGAACACGACTGAGTTCCATTCCACATTCCATTCAAGTCTCTCCCTACTCCATACCAAATCGTTGCCGACGATGCTGTGGGGTCAGAGGTAGTACAAGATGGGGACGGTATGAAATCAGCCAAAAGACCTTATTCGGCGATAAACTGTCCTTATTGTTATTGCCCCTCCGACTGGTTCGCAATTGTCCCTTGTTGTAGAAAATCGATCTCTAAGTGCTAGTTGCCTCAAATAATGATCCTGTCGCTCTGTAGTCTGTCTTTGACGTACAGTACCTCTAACTTGTCGATTTCGGCCTTTTTGGAATCACGCTTTACAACAGTAGCTTCGTTCCGAATCACCCGATTTGCGATTTCTCTAAAATAAAATCCGGCTTCACGTACCCCGATTATCCGACCCCTCTCAAAGTTGAGTGAAATTAGCGCGTCTGCGAACTCTCGGCATGAAAATGCAATGAGACAAGAACGAAACAAATGGAACCAACGCAGACAAATCACTGAATATTAAGTAAAAATGTTCATACTTGTATTGTTCGGATCCTGATATAACAAAAAAAGCCTTTCCAAAAAAAGTACGGCTCGGAATGCCTTAAACATTTTATCAGCGTATACTTCCATGAAAGCACATTATGTTTAAATACAAGTTTTTATCAAAATTCAATAAATAATTCTGGATGTTGCATTTTATATGTAACTTAGTATACAATGCGATATACGTAAGAGGAAATTTTGAAGTGAAAACATTTGCTGTATCGGATCTCCTTAAAAATGTATTTGGCCGAACCCTACATTTATTGCGGAGGGTAAAGAGGACTCTTCCTCTCATCACATCCCGCACATGCTCAATGGACGGAAGGCCTGTAGATCTAGGAGAGCATGCAAGGAGCCTGGCCAAAGCGTGATTGGAGGTAGTTCAATGTAACTGTAGCAGTATGGGGTGGGGCATTATCTTGCTGGAAAATAGGGTTATCAGGCGTACGGAGAAATGGCAAAAATGAGGTTCCAGAATTTTTTGAGTTTACTGTTGTGGTCTCATACCTCCTCTAATGAAAACTAGAGGCGACTTAGCACCGTATGCAATGGTGCCGAAACAATAACTCCTTCAGCATGGCGCACGTCACGTTGAACTTTCTCTACGTCACCTTCTGAATCGTGTATGTCCACCATGCAGTTATAACAGTAGCAAGACTCATCAATAAAAACAGTGATAGACCATTCATCATCCCAATTTCGTCGGTCTAGGTTCCATTTAGGGATGCACCATTGACGGACATAAGTCACATAGGGCGACGCGGATGAAGACGTAATACAGTTCAGTTGAACGTCACTTGCGCCATACTATAGGCGTTATGGTTTGGGGTCAATTACATATGGAATATGCTGCTAATTTACCTCTAGTTTCCATTAGAGGCGGTTTGGCGGTTCAAAGGTATATCCAGGAAATACTGGAACCTCATCTTTGGTTATTTTCCAAAACGTCCAAAGAGTCACCTATTTGCCTCATTCTCCACAAAACACTGTCATCTCGTCGGAAACAAGTACAGGTAGCTTGGGATGAGATTGGACGAATGTATATGGCATCAGAGTGACTCAACATGGGAAATCCAGCGATACGGCAAATGTTTTAACTTCAAAATTGAATCACGACTTCCTCTGACCAACGCTTACCTGTATATATACTGACTGACAAGTAAAAAGTAGGTAAATACTTACGTATGTTTATCAGAATTCAAGAATCATTTACATATCGATTTATCTTGCCATGAACAACAAGTCATGGTCAGATTTTTCTGTTAAGTTTTTGTGGCGACTGTGTGTATTGTTTGGTGATAAAGAAGCATTCACTTTCCGTACATTTACGGTGTCAGTTAAATGTTAAATTTCGTGTAGCTTATTGAGAAGCTCTTTTGTGATTGCTCAAAATGTCTAGAGTGCGAAGAATTCGATGGGTGTCCCAGCTAAGTGACTTTGAAAGGGGTCGAATTGTCGAGTTGCGAGAAGCCGGTCCATATAAAAGACGTTTTTAGGAGGACCAACAGATCCTTACGCAGTATACTTCAGTGTGAAGGAGCATGGACTAAGGAAGAATGAGGACAGCGACCGAGGGGTTCTGGACGTCCCAGAGGGACCACAGAGCGACAAGACCGCCGGTTAAGACTTCTGGCTCTGAGAGACAGATTGAGTATAGTCAACGCCAAACAAAGTGGCGTGCACGTCATCACGATAAAAATTCCCCGACCTAATGCCTAGGTTTCTATCACAAACAATTGCTCTATTGCAGTTTCATATTAATGTGATATATAAATTGTAAAATGGTCATTACTCTCTTATTATGGTTAATAGTCATATAAACATTGTTATTAAAATATCACATAAGTTGCTTTCTGATAAATTTAGACGCATTATGCGAAATAAAATGTTTTGCAAACGCTCCAATCACTTATCGACATGTAAACGCACTAAACCGATTTCGCAGCGTTGACACATTGTCACCTTGAAACTTATTTAAACTGGGAACTGACATTTGTATTAATTTTGACACTGAATCAATTTGTGGCATTTCAAATCTTTATAAATCCTTTGGCTCCGCATACTGTAAATCAACAACTGTTTGTTTCAAAACAAAATTATTCATTTTACGAGTAGATAAAGGCAATTTTGGTATATAAAGATGCCCAAACAGTTAAATAGTCGGTGTAAGGAACTCGTGGCCTCGTTAATGCACTACTTTGAGCAAGAAAGGGACAACAACGGGCCTTTGTTGCCTTTAAATGCTGTTCAAGAGGTAGGTTACTAATAATTATATGTAATGTATATTAATAATAGTGAAATTTTATTTCATTTTTTGTAGCGTGTTGCTGCTGCTTTAAAAATTAGTTTAAGGACAGTTAGTCGTATTTCCGAGGGTGTGAAAAGTGATGCAAATTTAGAATCGCCCAAGAAAAAGCGGAGTTATATTAAACGTGTAACCAACACAGCGACATTGGATACAAGTGCCATTCGAGAAGTGATCTATAATATGTATCACAAAAGTAAGATCTTATTATAATAACTTATCAGAAATTTGCATTAATTTGTTAACTAAATTATAATGTCATATTACACATGGTTTCAGAAGAACAAGTTACGATACAAACTTTATGGTCTCGATTAAGAGATAGGGCATTATTTGATGGTAGTGCCACGTCTTTAAGGCGGTTGCTTAGAGATCTTGGATTTAAGTGGCTTAAGGACAATCCGCGACGAGGGCTCATGGAACTACCAAGTATAGCTTTGAAAAGGGTGGAATTTCTAAGGCAATACAATCAAGCCAAGGTTGAGGCCTTATACCAGTTTGTCTTCCTCGATGAAACTTGGATATTTCAAAATGGGACCATAGGTCGCTCTTGGCAAAATGGAAACCAAAAAAGCGTGAAAGCTATTAAAACAGATGGTAAAAGGTATGTACTTTTACACAATTTGCACTATAAAATTTAAAACTAATATATTTTAGATACATTATATTACTTGCTGGAAATGAAAATGGGTTTATTGAGGGTAGTGAAGCGATATTTTCTTCGAAAACAAAATTGAGCGATTACCATGGAGAGATGAATCAGGACAATTTTTTGAAATGGTTTCAACATCAGTTATTAGAAAAATTGGAGAGTCCATCTATGATTATACTGGATAACGCCCCTTATCACAGCATGATATTGAACAAAGTGCCCAACAATGCATGGACAAAAAAAAATATCCAAGACTGGTTGACAAATCAAAACATACCATTTTTAAACACAATGTTTAAAACAGAGCTATTGAGTATTGTTGCTCGGTACATAATGCTTCTTAATTATATATATTTTGGTCGACAGTTTATATTTCTTTTGTTTATTCCTATTCTTAAAATAACTGCTTTTTTAGAAACAAACCACCTAAAATATACGTAGTCATGCCATAAGTTCTGTCCCTCGTTTTCAAACAAGTGTAGACCTGTTAATACTTGTCCGATTGTTTACATTGTGGTGTCAGTTGATTAAGCGCTTTTCGGGTAATTACATATACCTCAGTTTGTATTGATCTCTCGAAGCATAACGATGGAGTGGGGCAAGGCAGAGAACCGTATTGCAGTGATAGCTTTACATAAGTGTAATCACAGTGCTAGTCAGATTTTTGAACTCTTACGCGGCCTTCAAATATCGCGTAAATTTGTGTCTAGGACCATTCAGCGGTACAATGAGACGTCCTCTGTTGATGACAGGCCAAGAAGCGGAAGACCTCGTCAAGTAAGGACTCCAGCAGCCATCAAAGCCGTAAAAGCCAGGATTCAAAGGAATCCACTCCGGAAGCAGAAGATCCTATCCAGGGAAATGAAGATTCCTGTCCGGACGATGTCGCGCATCATTAAACAAGACCTAGGGCTAGGGGCTTACCGGAGACGTACGGGCCAGCGACTTACGGCCACCTTGCGACACATCAGGGCGACAAGATCCAAGAAGCTCTTGGAGAGGTACGCAGCTGGGGGATTCCGAAAGATTTTGTTCACGGATGAGAAAATCTTCACCATAGAAGAAAAATTCAACCGACAAAATGACAAAGTGTATGCAAGGAGTTCACAGGAAGCTTCGGAGATCATTCCGAGAGTTGAGAGAGGCCACCACCCTGCGTCAGTCATGGTTTGGTGGGGTTGTCCTACGAAGGGGTCACTCAGCTCCATTTCTGTAAACAGGGCGTGAAAACAAAAGCGGCAAACTATCAGAGCGACATACTGGATCCTATCGTCAAGCCTTTAAGTGGTACATTGTTTGCCAACCAACACTGGGTCTACCAGCAGGATTCCGCCCCCGCTCACAAGGCTAAGAGTACGCAGCGCTGGCTGGAAAGCAATGTGCCAGAGTTCATTGCTGCGGAAGATTGGCCCTCAGGGAGTCCGGACCTCAATCCTTTAGACTACAAGTTGTGGGACCTGCTAGAGCAGTTGGCCTGCTCCAAAGCCCACCGTAATATCGAGTCCCTGAAAGCGGATTTGATCCGATCAGCGGCAGCTATTCCTTTGGAAGCTGTGCGTGCAGTGATAGATGAGTGGCCCGCGAGATTGAAGCAGTGTGTGAAGGCCAAGGGGGGACATTTTGAATAAAACTGTTTGATTATGAATTCTAAAAATGTTGTCGAATAAATAATATCTTTCATATAAATATATCTTATCTTGTTTCATTTTTATCATGAGATTATCATGGGACAGAACTTATGGCACGACTACGTACGTGATTGATGAATTGGCGGAACAACATGGGCACAAAGTTCTTCGTCTGCCTCCTTACCATTGTATATTTAACCCTATTGAGTTAATTTGGGGCATAGCAAAAGGTTACTATAACAGACATATTGGTAGAGATGGTAACAGTGAAAAAGACTGTTTGGATATGTGGAACGAGGCTCTACAAACGGTTACCCCAGACATGTGGAAAAATAGTGTTCGACATACTGAGCAAGAAATTTTTAAATGGTATGAAAGAGAACGAATTTTTGATCGACCAGACATCGAACCTTTAATAATCAACTTTGAGAGTGATGAAGATTCAGATTCAGACAGCGCTGAAGAAAGAAACTCCGACTAACTTTATTGTACAGAAAAAGCTTACACCAGTAGCTTACCTAATTTTAGAATGCATTTTTCTGTATGAATTCTGTAAAATAAATACCATGCATAAAATTTGGAGGACCCCATTTGGATTTTTATTCAGTACCTTTAAGCTATCAATTAAATATGGTAGTTTCATAGTGTCATCTGATCAATAATTGTCATACTTAATGATTATGCAAGTACAGATCTATAATTTTATTATACTATTATTTTTGTTCTCATTTGAGGTTAATATTGCTTATAAACCTAGATATGTAAATAATAAATTTTATTATTTTACAAAAAGTTTGGCGTTGATTATAGTACTCGAGCCTACGCTAATCAGTAGTTTGAAGAGCATGGAAGGATGGTTGGTATGCGTACGGTATATCGCCGAATACGACAGTTTGGCCTTTTTTCTTATCGCCCACATTGGGTGCTACCTCTCACAGATGAACATCGGCGTAACCGTTTGCTCTGGTGTAGAGAAATAATTATATGGGACCGGGAATGGAATCAGGTGGTCTTTAGTGTTGAATTCCGCTTCTATCTGGGGATGCACGATGGTTGGGCAAGAGTGAGAAGGCGACGTGGTGAAAGACTTGACACGCATATTGACAGAGAGCGTCACGTTCACCGCACCGTGGGAGTTATGGTATGGGGTGCTATTGCTTATGGTAGCAGATTACCACTAATTTTCATCAGAGGCAATATAACAGTCCGACGCTAGATTCAGGAAGTAGTGGAACCTCATCTTATTCCATACATACACTGAACATATATGCAAAAAATTATTGAAATCGGATAAACATACCGTGTTTACCTTTTTTTGTCACTTAGTATATAATTCCATTAACAACAATCACTTTATTGAGTGTTCTTTTTCTTTTTCACCGAGTATATTTTTCTGCTCCCAATGAGAAAATTTTCAAAAACCCTTGTGATTTATGATTTGAATAAAGGCTGGGTAATTCCTAATCTGACATTTGACACTACGATCTAATGAGGCTTCCAAACGATTCACGACTCATAGATCCAAATCCAGCGTCAATTTTGCTGTGACCATCGCGGGCTCACAAGCCACATATTTTGCTTTTACTATCTTCTATATGTATAGTAACTACAGTGCTCTTGCAGACTATTTCATCGAATTCCCAGAAAAATTAATAAATCATTTGATGAAAATGGTAGTTAATTAATAACACTAGTTGTAATAGTTATATTTTCAATAGTACATATTATTAACGTAGCATCTTGCACTTTCAGAGTTAGCTAGAAAGTTCCAAAGGGATTGTAATTTACTGAAGTCTCGTAGCGAGGAAAACGAATTTGATCTCACGGAAGAATCTATAATGGAAAACATTTATTATATTGACGTTACCTCTGGAGATGATCTTCTTTCATGTATATTCCTACTTGACAACTATCTTGAAGGGAAAAATGTAAGTTAACTAAAATCTGCAGTAGTAGCTACAGAGATCATGTTATGGATTTTACTAACGGATTACGGATTTCTTTCATATTCATTTATCTACAGTCGATGCAACTAAGCATTTTTACAGATTCGTTTGTTAGTGGTCGACAGTATAACACAGCCATTGAAGACCATGGAAATTAAAGTTCGATTGGGATTGATAAATAAACTGTTTCAACAACTCAGGATCTTGGCAAGCCAGTTCGACCTTGCGGTACTTTGTGAAATTTTGAGTAAGAATGTAATCTAATCTAATATTCATTATAGGTTATCCTCACAAATGACTTAACAACCAGGGTTAATGAAAGAGAATCTATAATCGCATCATCATTTGGGGACAGCTTCTATCATATGGTCAATTCTAGGATTATTTTCTCGAAAAATGATGCTACCTTTCATGGCAGACTGCTAAAAAGCATAAGCAATGTACAAGTTGAAGCTGATTTTTATCTGTGAAGTTACATTTCTTGACACCAGCCACATGAAAATTTAGCCAAACAGTACAAAACTCCAATTTTTCCATGTTTTCCTACATTGTTTTTTCAAGAAAAGAATATGCGTCATTCTTGATTTCAACGAATGAAATGCGTCAAGCAGGTGAAATCCCATTTTGTAATTGACTTCTAAAAGTAGCTATGCAATATCAATAATATCACTTCTATACAAACGCATAAACAAAATTAAATATAAAGGAAAGTCACATGCCACATCTTGTGAGATTTTGCGTTAGACTGATTATTCGAATTTATTTTTAAAATGCTGTGAGATATTGATTAAGCACTTGCTCGCGATTCAATGTCGTGAGGGCTAATTACATGCCGTGAAAGTTGTGATCGTTTTTTGTTATGCTTAGAAAATCAGTACTTTAGCTTTGGGTTTCGGTAACACTATCTTATGCCAAACAGTTTACCAAGATGATGGGATAGTGTTTTTGTAAATCCTGTTTGTGCATTTTTTCTTGGATTTGGTCGAGCTACCACAACCTTGATTACACTATTTGAGGAGATTAATTTACTTTTACCTATAGTATATGTTAGATGACAAAATATGTCATCATTCGTGTAAATTAGGTGAAAATGCAATCACCTAGATTTACAGTTAGGCAAGTTAGTAAGCCAGTTCTACCGTGGTCGGTTTATTCCGGGTAGTGGCAAATTACATAATATCTCAATTGACGAAACTGATAAATGAAGTGTTTGATGTATTTTCCAAACACTAGGAATAAAACCGATATCATAACACTCGATTTTTTCTTGTCACTGGAAATAAGAATGGCCCATATATGTGATATTTATGTAGTTGTGAGATAAAACAAAATGTTTTGTAAGTATATTTATTCGAATAAAATTATAAATATTAAATACTGTGCTTTATTACACGTTGCAAAGCATAACTTGTTTAACAATTAATTCAAGGTAGGTAGTTATATTAGGAGGAAAAATATATGTTACAAAAAACTCAGCTAAGCTACATCACATGCATTAATTAGGCCTTTTTCAATATCAAAGAGAAAATATAAACGTATAGTACTTAGTATAGAAGGTACCAATGCGAATTTCAAGGATGGAAATAGGTAGAAAGATTACGGTATTTCGATTTCTGCTTGAAATATGTAGATCATGTTGATATTTTAAAACAAGTTCAGGCGGAGGTCGCCTGGTATCTAGGAAACTGACAATTCCGTTTTGACACTGAACTAAATAGTGTAATCTCCCTGTTATAGGGCCTTAAAAACTAACCATCTAAGAGACAACTTACATGATTTTTTAATAAATTTTGTTTTCATAAAGTTATCTTTAAAACCTGAATATTATCTCTTAGCTGATGAGCTCTTACGGTCCCACGCGAGATATATAAAGAGAATTTTTACTTCGAAATCAAAATGTTTCATATCCTCAAATATCCTGTGAACTTCACCTTATGGGATAGCTGACGACGCTGATTGATCAGATGAGCATTTTGAGATTAGAAAAAAATTGAATTTCAAGCATACCTGTTTTGTTACTAAACAAAATCGTATATTATTCTGCGTAGGGCGCTCTAAAAGTTGAAGCTATGTGATAATTTCCAGATCTTGGGATATAACTCCTGTTATATTTCATGATTTTTTCCAAATGAACCGCGTATATTCAGTTTTGTTATCTTTTTTTTAAAGAACTACTCGTCGACTTAGTAAGTGATAAAATATCACTTAATTGTTTTTGGTTGCTATTTTTAAAATTTGATGATGATGATAGCATAGTCTATCAAAAGCTTGAGTTTTAAGTTAAAAGAGTACAGGTTGCAATTTTTTGTCTAGTTCCCAAAGACATATCAAAGACAAATACATGTAATTAAATAGCTATTTAACTTCTAGGGCACATTTAGTATAGTAACAAAATTGTATTCTTAAAATAATTTTTTTTCTAATCTCAAATTGCTCATTTAACCAATCAGCGTCATCAGTCGTATCTAGACAGTCTCCCCTTAAGGAATGATAACTGTATCTTTCACCAATCAGATGATCTGAAAAATCACTATTTTTTAATCGGTTAGGAATGTGATGCACGTTTCGGAATATCTGATTCTAGGCATAGTGGAAGCACGGGGATTTTGCAGTTGGTACGAGCATGTCGAGTTTATAATGGCCGAAGCCTGACTGTCAGATTGATGACACGCGTGCATAGAAATGTTGCCGCTACGAATACTCTGAGACTACTAGACTTAAGATGGACGATTAAAAATAAAGCCAATGACTATTATAAATAAATATCATTGAACATTATTATACTTTAGATACGTTTCTAGTAGATACAGGGTTTGTCCGGAAAGTAATAGGACTCATTTTCTTCCGCCATGACTGTACTTCGGGGCGTGCGCGCACCGACTTGATTCGGTAGAGGGCTAACGAATGAGCGACTGGTCAGTTGTCTCCGAGCACTTGGAGAGTCAGGACAGGCATTTTCGCGCGACGTGTTTCTGTGAGTGGTGCAAGCCGAAAATGCAGCGTTCGTTCTAACGCTGCTCTAGCAGAGGTACGCGATTAAATTCTGTATGAAACTCGGTAAATCTGCGACAGAGACGTTTGATATGATCAAGCAGGCTTACCCAGGTGTTGCTTTAGCAAGAAGTGATGTGTTTCGGTGGCACCAGGCCTTTTTAGAGGGCCGGGAAAAGGTCGCTGATGAAGGCCGGGAAAAGGTCGCTGATGAAGGCCTTCGACTTCGACAAACACCGATAATGTGACTCGTGTGCGCAAAGTTTTGAACTCAGAAAGTATAAGTTTATTTGCCCAGATGTTAAATTTACCAAAATCTGGGTCCGACAAGACATCGCAGCCGACTTTAAGTTGCACCACGACAACGCCCCGGCTCGCACCGCCTTTCTTGTGAACAGCTACCTGGCCAAGGCCGGCATCCCAACGCTTCCGCAGCCGCCCTACAACCCCTACCCCCCGGACTTTTTTTTTGTTTCCTCGCCTGAAAAGGTCGATGAAAGGTAAGCATTTTGAGACGACAAAGGGATCCAACCAGCATGAACCGCGGCTCTCAAGGCTATTCCGGAGAATGCATTCCGTGACGCGTTCAATGCTTGGAAATAGCGCTGGCAGCGCTGCATCGACGCAGAAGGAGCCTATGTTGAAAGTTTTTAAAGAATTGTAACGATTGGCTCAATATTTTTTTTTTAAATCGACTCATTCCTATTACTTTCCGGACAAACCCTGTACATCACAACTGATTTTTTCAAGGAAGTCTAAAACAATCAGCATGTTCTACAAAATTATTTGCTGGTGCAAAAGCAAGAAACTTTATGTAGTGAAGATATAATAGTCCTATCAAAGATGCTGTCAGTAAGTCATGAAATCTATAATCCAGCACTTCTCTTTTCATTCTGCATATCTAGTTACCTTTGTCATATGAACTAAATAGTTCTGACACTGGTACGATTAGCTGGTCTACCAATTCATTCTGAGGCCTACCTATTTTTAGATTTTCAGGCTAATAACACCTTTAATACGTGCTATGCCATACTCGTATATAATCAGACACTACAAGATATAGAGATTACTTGACTAGTCCAGGAGACTACATATCATTTAAAGAATTGATTCAAGTGAAGTGACTATTTGGTATCCTGAAAGTTTACTCGTGATGTATAAGAGCGAAAACAGTCGTCCATAATGTTGTGTCTGTAGTTTAAAATCTAACTGTATGCAATTCTATGTTATCTCCTTCAAATGATACACGGCCTCTGACCTAGAATTCAATATTCCAAACAATTGTATGGCACAAGCAATGGATGAAACATCGAATAAAAATACATGTTCCAGAATGGACTGCCAATCCTTCGTATGCATATAGAACACAAAAAAATGCCATAACTTATACATAAAAATGTTACGAGCCCTCTCCTATGGAGATATTGTCACGAGTAACCACGCCTTTACACGCGCTAGCTCATGAACAGATATCCTAAACCACATCCGCTGATGAGTATACATAATCAGCAAAGGTGTATCTTTATCAGCCGAAGTGAGAATATGATGATTATAAAAACTAGTTGGACTGACATGTCAGGGCATTCCGTCTTGGGGGGCAACTCTTGCCATTCTTCCATCCGAGAAGGCCAGCTCAGCCCTAAATGTAACTAGAGTGAGTAAGTTATACGTTTATATTAATACAGTTCCTTTGTGAATACTTGCGACTATCAACATCCTTTTGCAGCGAGACTGCAGACTACTAACCCCCAAGGCACAATCGTGACAATATAGGCACCTAAAGGACGCTATTGGATGTATTTTCCAAATAACTTTTGAACGACACTGTAGAATTCAATTTCAAGTTATGACAGCTTAGTATCTATCCAGGGCTGCGTTCGTATTTGTTTGATGTCATGTTAGTTGCGTTCGGAAATAGAACAAAGTAATTCTTCTGAAACGTCAACAATAATCAAATCCAAGCGAATAACCAAAATTTCTGTGTTATGTGCCGCGGTTATAATATGGTTCAAGATGACACACGAGTTGATGATATAATCTCTGATTATTTTTATTATCACTTAATAATCGGTGCTTTTTCGTCTACAACTGTATATGGAAAGTTTAAATAAGAAACCTTTCATAATATTCATGGGAGAAATGTTTTTTTCAGATTTTTTTCAATGATGGAACCATGGCTTTGTAGCTATGATAACTTTCAATTCTCTAATTTTTTCCGCATGTCAAAGAAAACATTTATTGATTCAGCAGAAATGATGAAAAAAGAAATGAGCAAAACCGTATACAGGTGGACATCATCTAGTGAGTTTATATGGCCATATATTAATATTCTTGTGGTATATGGCTACACATGATACTTTGTTAAGCATAGGAACTACATTTAAAGTGTCCCCAACAACCGTAATGAGTATAACTAATAAGGTGCTCCACTTTATGGTAAAACTGAAGTCAGCCTGTATCATTTTTCTCAAAAATGAAGCTGAAGTACAATAACAATATCCAATACCCGGCAAAATTCTAACTTGTCACATTTCAAATAATAACCAGAAATATAAAACTACTCTTGAGTCGGGTAAATACCACAATTTTGCGGTGATAACTAACAGCTGATTCGTGACGTCACGGATCTTATAACCAAACTGATAACTACACTCGCTTGAACGGATTGGTAAATACCAACCCAAAATGGTAAATACAATTTCCATTTGGTTATCCGCTTGAATTTGATTAATGTGTTTTTCTTCCCTGCCAAAACCTTGGGAAAAAGAGTTCCGTCACTTGTCATTCTCATGGTTCATTAATCAAATCCAAGCGAATAACCAAAACTTCTGTACCGCGGTTATAATATGGTTTAAGATAACACACGGGTTGATGACGTCAGTTAGTTTTAACCGCGGTTTTGTTGCAAGTTGTTTATTTCAGAAAAGCGCGTATATAATTTCTGATTATTTTTATTATTACTTAATAATCGGTGCTTTTTCTACAACAGTATATGGAAAGTTTAAAAAAGAAACCTTTCATAATATTAATGGGAGAATGTTGTTTCTTCAGAAAATAATTTTTTATGATGGAACCATGGCTTTGTAGCTATGATAACTTTCAATTCTCAAAACTTTTCCACATGTCAAAGAAAACATTTATTGATTTAGCAGAAATGACAGGGAGAGGTGATAAAAATATATTAGCAAAACCGTATACAGGTGGACATATCCAGTGAGTTTATATGGCCATATTTTAATATTCTTGTGGTATATGGCTACACAGGATACTTTGTTAAGCATAGGAACTAGATTTAAAGTGTCCCCCACAACAGTAATGAGTGTAACTAATGAGGTGATCTACTTTATGCTACAACTGAAGTCAGCCTGTATCAAGTTTCCCAAAAATGAAGCTGAAGTGTAATAACAATATCCAATACCAAAATTCTAACTTGACATTTCAAATAATAACCAGAAATATAAAACTATTCCTGAGTTAGGTAAATACCACAATTTTGCGGTGATAACTATGACATATAACAACTGATTCATGACGTCACGGATCTTATAACCATACTCGCTTGAACGGATCGGTAAATACCAATCCAAAATGGTAAATACCATTTTCATTTGGTTATTCCCTTGAATTTGATTATTGTTTGTTCATTTTATTTGGTTATCAAAAACAGTTTGAAATTGGCAGAATGTATATTTTTCAGGATAAATGCTACCTCATATCCCTAGAGTCTCATAATAATTACAATGATCGCAAAAACGTGGTTAGAAATAAGTCGGCTGTCATCAAGTGTCATTACATAACTGTAACAATTTAAGTTTTCTAAAAATAAAATTCCACCGTATTCCAAAGTGAAATTTCATCCGTCAATCTACATTCCATTACTAAGAACGGTATTTCATTATCAAGTGATTTACAAACGCACCGCAGCAAGACGGCTATTATATAAAAAAGCTATAAAACGTAAAAAAAAACAAAATATCTTTGACTCAACTACACGCATTCTTGGTTGGAGAGAGCAAAGATGTGAAAGAAAGAAAGTTGGTTGAATACGAAGATGGCATATGCTGCCAATGCAGTATATCAATTAGCTGTGCCTGACGGGTTATTTATATGTTCTCCTTTCTGAAAACAGGTTATGTTCAAAGTTATAAATTACGATTTTTCCCGTTATTTGTGTTTTCAAAAACTTTGAGGAGCACTACAAGTCGCCACCGCGCCCGCGTTGTGTGCAATTAAGCCATATCACAGAAAAATTAGGAATGACGCATCACACTTCAAACATTTTCGCAGTGCCTCACATCCAGGCTGATTTGTATTTTCTATTGACAAAGCAAGATACATTTCTATAAAATTTACATGACTGGGAATAAAAAATAATGAAATAACCTTTTCACTTTCATAAATATTCCTGTCTGTAGCATATTTTCTCAAATTTTTGAAATTCTGCAAATTTGAATATGTAATTTCCAGAGTGAATAAGAAAAAGTGGATGCGCAACTAATTTCTAGCTGTGGATCTCAAGTAAGTGTATTTGAGACAAGAAACCAATGGAATTATCATCAACACATATTTATTGTTACCACACAAATCCTCACTATGCACCTATGCACTGCCGTTTTCTTCTAGCTATAGTATACAACTTACGGCTTAGACCTCCAATAATGCCATCTCTGAAGCAGATTTTACATCACATCAAATCGATTTCTATAAGCGTCTTTAGGGGCTTGATTTCTCAATACGGGAGGGCCACAGGACATTTTTTATAGGAACTTGTGTCATTATGTTTTATATGTGTACGAGAGATTAACATCTTATTCTGGGACATCCGGTACATCACAACCCGGTACAAATTTTGCAATGGTAGATGCAGTGTAGGATGAAACATGCATGTTAAAATCAATTATAGAAATGTCGTGTATATAAGTCAAAATGGAAGGCAAAAGTGCAGTCTTGGTCAGTTGAAATATATAAAGTATCAAATGTACTTAGTTATCATAATATGGACCACATATATTTCATTGCAGGGAAATATTAGTTGAGAAGCTTCAATTTCTGAAAGCCATTCAAATTACAATGAAGAGTCAAGAATTGCATTCTTAAAATCCTTAATGATATGGAAGAAAGTTCATTCCATTTCAATAATCTTGATACTCGAATATGTGAGCGCCTTTTTTAAAGTGATATTTGCTTTGACATTTACAGCAGATTTCCCTTAAATGAGATTCTTTCATTGTTTTTTTACTAATGTAATACCTTCAAAAATGGGAGCCTTCCATAATTTTTTTCCAAGTGATTGTCCAATTACATATTTTTTTCGACAAATATGCAGCAAGTTACAGAGTTAGAGACTGCTTCTAAACCAGGTCAATGCCAAGGAACACACTTGTTAGGGAGAGTGTATATCTATACACTATTTTATTGCTTCTGTTTTTGCGCAGAACGTGTTGTGTTATTTTTTTCTGTTAGTGCTCATCTATATACTTGTAGTTATCCAGCTTATTTTATCTTCAAGCCTTACCTACCTTGTTAATATGAGTAAGCCTCTTAATTTCTTAAAGCAAATGTTAAATAGTTGTTTTTTGTTTCCCTAGGCAGTAAGGTTAAGTGGTAGAGTAGCCAGTGCTAAACTTCGTCCTGCAGCGTGGATGAGTCAATACAGATAGCATTATTATACAAATATTCCAAAGACCGATGGCAAACGACAGCTTTGCCGCATTTACAATAAAGCGGAAAGTAGTTTACTACGGCTGTAGAAAATTTCTTATATATAAACAACTTGCACCGTTCTCGAAATATTGCCGCGCTCTGCCATGTGCTACGCGGATCAATCGCATTACCCAAGAGGCAAAAAAACATTTTGCACGTTCAATACACACTAATCCTGTTTAGAAACAGTCTATGGTGAAATTTAATAGCGACAAATAGACACAAACGTATATGTACCACACATGGAGAAGACTATAGCAAAACTGAGTTACAATTACACAGGCCTATAATTACATAATATATTTGTACATTTTGCATGTGAAGCCAAAAATATTGCACAAAATATAGGAAAACATGGCTTTTCTATTTTTCAAATTCATTATAGTGCATTTAGAAAGCTTTTGTGATCTTATACCTCGTTGAGAGAGAGACTATCATCATTTCAAATAACAAACTAATATTTGACATCAATGCCAATAGAAGAGAGTACCATTATCAACAGATCAGATCAGCAGATTGATTCTAAAGATCAGGCGAATTACCACATACCATAATACAAAGTTCGTGGATAGATCGTGCACACTAACGAAAATATGCAGAATAAGCAGAATGCTCAGAGGAGCAAAGTTTTTTTGCATATCGGTACAAGCAAAGATAAATCCCAGACCGCTCGTCGGCTTGAGGCAGTCTGATAGGGAAATGTCATCAATCAGCAACTTCAGTACAGTACACTTCTGGGTATTTCTTATCTTGTACAAACTATGGAGAAAAGTTCCTCCAAGCCCTGAACAGATATCCCAACTTCCTTTCAGCAGCTGCGGCGATACACGAATCATCTATCTCTCTCTGTGTGCGTGAGAGTAGTACTACAACCTAGGTTGGGTCTTGGCTGACTTGCCTCCTTCATGACTTTGTCTGCGTCTTGGATATCTAGAGTTTTCAAGCCTGCTGATAGATTGCACTAATCTACACTGAAAAATGTGCAGTTTATTTTTTCTTGTTTTCTGTTGAATTAAGGGTGGTAGTTACGAAAATATCACTGGTTCTTTTCTGACAGCACAAACGGCTCCTTGGTAGAACTGGGCCCTCTTGTAAATGTACAATATTTTGCCTTGGACACATTAAACTATACCAGATTGTTGCATCATCAGGTTCATCAGTTCTCCTCGGTGATTTCAACGCCCATAATGAGCTTTGGTTGGGCTCAAACAAGACCGATGCAGCAGATTTATTTTTTCGGACTTTATTTAAGGTGGGATTTAAAAAAGGTCACATTAACAATCCCACTTTTTCCTTCTACAAGTAGCATGTCAATATGAAGTTTTGTCTCTCTCAATCAACTTTATTTTTCACTTAGACAAATAGTTTTGCGGAAACTTTGGATGAAAAACAGATGACAATCGTGGGCGTGTCCGCATGGTGGATGCTTACACACGTGAACATTTTTCAATGCTGACTCCATCACGTGTTTATTCGATTACATCACCAATTATGGATTGCTTCAGTTTTTGAAAAGCGCGTTCGAAGAACATTAAGTTAATCTGCCCATTTATCGACTATAACGAGTGTTATTTTAGCACGACGGAACCTCTCTACATAACACCTCAGCTATTGATTGTTATATAAATGCAAGATGTATGCCTTGGTTTAGGTATGACGGTTATAAAAGGTGTTTAGTAACTTGCAGCTCGTCAATCCTTAAATAGAGAAAAAGCTTGATCTTGTTCTTTATTCGACGAATTAAGATCAACTATAGGAAGATTAGTTTTATAGACAGTTGAAGTTTTATATTAATCCCCGTCATTAACATCGCAAATAGGGGTTGTTAGTTCATAAAATCATAAAAACTGAAGTAATGCTTGGCTGATGATCTTAGGAAACAAACTTGAAAAATGTAAAACTGCATTAACCACAATAGTTTTATATAAGATATGATGTGATCCATAAACCAAGAAGTAAGTCAAGTCCAGTATATGCCTCTCATTATCATAATTTTAGAAATAGGGTTTATTATGGAGATTAAAGAGTTAGGATTAGGACATTTAAACGAGAAATCTCTTTTGTCAGGTTTTGATACTTTCACAATTATTCTAAAAACTGAGAATTTTGATATTTTAACAGTTAGTTAAATTTTTTACGTTAAGATCGAGCCTCAAGTGGCGGTGGTGTTGGCGTGTATACAAAATCTCATTTGAATGTAAAAAAGCTTAACACTGAAATGTTGTTAAATGTGGAAACTGGTTCTGCATGTAAATATTGTGTAGTTCGCGTTTATATCAGAAGTGAAAAGCGTTGAAGACTCGTTTCATTTAACTGTTGATGGCATAACTTCACAACACACTCAAACAACTAAGATTCCGTACTTTTGTTCTAGAGCTATTTACTCTTTACTTGCTTAACTTTAAGCTAATGAAAAAAATATGTGAACTTTGGTGATGTTAACACCTAGTTGTTTATTATCCGTGTTTGGATCAGTTGACCAAAAAAATGAGTTCAAATCATCCAAAATAACTGTCCGTTTTATTTTTGGCCTGCGAAAATATGGCCACATAAGTGAAAAATTAAAAGTACTTCACAAAATACTCTTGTCATCAAAACCTGAATACCTAAGAGTTAAATTACAATTTAACTAAGTTTACGACAGCATTATAACCATCCCACATAATTCTACCTTAGAATGCTGCAGTTTTTTGTAGTCAGTTGGAAAATAAATAGTTTAAAATCCATACCTCTGACAACTTTTTGTAAATATACTAAAAGCATGCTGCTACCTATAGCATAAACCGTCCTGCAGTTACTATACGCGCAGAATGTGCAATTATTTTTCATAGTCAGGTATATGTGTATCTCTCCAGGTTATTTTTGAATAAAGACTTTATTATGGATTAGTGGATAATTTCTTTATTTTTAAATTAATTATACTTGTATACTGTATTAATATATGATTTTGGAATCATCAAAAACTATCCACTGATAAATCCCATATAGCGAACACAAAAAAATAAGGTCTATTATGGGGGTCATGAGGAGAAACCTAATATTGAAATTGTAATTATGCCACCTTGCAAAGGAAAAAAAGTGGCATCCTTAATGTGCAATTTTTTTTGAAATCCGCCCTCAAATAAAATTCGTTTCTTCGTCACTCTCCGGAAATACTTTGATTTGTGAAACTTTCTAAATGCCATTTTCTTAATTACCTTAAAGCACGACGTTGTTTCTATTTAACCGACATCGTAAACGGTGAGAGTCGAATTTAAAACACCTGGTACCTAACTGTCTGTTTATTATGATTTCACTTCCAAAAAGCCAGTTTTTTACATTTTGTTTTATATGTTCCATTGCAGGAAAAGTGACTGAAAAAATCCTGAAAAATGTTGATTACTCAACTGTATGTTTACGCATGCCTTACATCTATTTAGATATTTCAAAAAATTACGCATGGCTTGGATATGGAGTCCAATATATTAATAATTCGATTAATAAAATATTCCATATATTATTATGTCACATTTAACGTTTCAAAATATGTATATGCACGATCAGAAATCCCTATTATAACAATAAAATACTTAAATTAGTTTTCAACAAACGTACGTTCTTTTAAATCTTTATATTCGAATAACTGGGCAAACAAGATTTATCTGTAGAATATACGCACTTAACGACCGCGTAAGACCTGACTTCAGTCCGAACAACATGACTTGTCCCGGAAAAGGTTCGACGATTTCAGCTAAACGAAACCTGACCGGCAGAAAGCGCACTAGCAGATTGGTGCAAAGGCGAGTGATCATATGTAGGTCTAACGACCTAATGCATAGTCGTTCCTTGATTTGATACCTCCTCGCTCTGAAGGCACATTACCGGCTAGATTAGTAGCTAACTTGCGCCCACATTTATGGTCGACGCTTTGTGGGCTGAGTACCCCTAGATTTTAAACGGATAACGCATTTTAAATAGATAACGCAAAATTCTCAAAATTTTCGAAATCTTGATAAAAACCCATGATCTTGAATTGGATTTCCATCTTCTCAGATCAACATTTTTGGAAATCTTGGACACATCAGATACCGTAGCGGCCAGTTTGGCAACAAATATTAACATTATATACCTAAATTAAAATGGTGAAGGAACAGATAATATAAATATTAAAGTCTACCTTTGGCTCCAGTACTAATACAAGGTTTATCTTATCAATATTCAAATTCTCGTATGCAAGATAATGACCCCAAGCATACCTCAAAATTCGTAAAGGACTGGTTAAGACCAAAAAATATTAATGTTCTTACATGGCCTTCGCAATCCCCGGACCTAAACCCAACATCTCTGGGAGCATGTTAAACGAGAACTGACAAGAACAACTTTTAAAAATAGGAACGATTAATTTCATTATGTAAAAAATATTTAGCAAAATATCCCAACAGATGTCTGTAAAAAATTGCTGTCTTCTATGAGCAGCAGATGTCAGGCAGTGTTAAAATGCTAAAGGCTATGCTATCAGATATTAACTAAACAGTATTTTTTAAATCTTTTTGAAGAGTTATTGTATTTAATTTTGTAATGAAAAATATGTTTCCATACTTTTGTCGTCTCTTTTTCGGTCATAAAATAATATGAAGGTATTTTAATGCTGTAGTACCACAGCAAACAAAAATTGTCATTTGTATCATCAAGACTGTAAGCAAACTATATGAGAAAAAAATAGTCCTTAATAATAAAGAATAAAAAATTAGCATATTTTTATAAATTACTAAGAATATTAACAAACTTCTGATAACCTCTGATAACTGTTAGATCCTACTGTGAGATGTAAACTCAGCCCGCAAGAGTCGACTATGTTGTGCCTTAGATGTCCAACTAATCAAACCTTTTCCAAATCAGATACTTCGTGGATCAAGTCAATTTGCTCGATCTGTGGCCAGCTTTATATATATAACTAGAACCAAATGTGTTCTGATTAGGTAACAGTCCAAGTGATACGTTCACATCTGCTTGAAAAAATATTCTGCATCAGATTTTACTCCTCATGCCCGCTGGCGGGGAAGTATTGTAATCGCGAAAATTTTTGGAAATGAGATATTACGTCTCTTAGATGTTATAGGATATTTACATCACGAAAAACCATGTCAGTCATTTCCGTCGGTCTGTCCGCTCGGATTTCGATAAAATTTTTACACAATGTTACTACTATGACAAGGAAGCAAAAGCTTTTTAAAATCGGTCCAGTGGCAGCAGAGAAAAAGTCTTATAAGGAAAAAAGTAAAAATCGCTCAAACCTCGTTTTAGAGGTTTTTGCGACCGCAATGCCAATTTTACTTTAATTTTCATTGTTTGTTCCGCCGATGTTTTTGTTGGCACTAAATTTGGTCGTGCTTACAGTTTTTTGGCAGAAAGATAAAGAGCTGCACTCTAACAGCAAGAAGAACACTGTTGAGAAGCTCCAAAAGAGGCCAGGGGCCCCTGCCGACGAACGCACCAGCGATCAAGCATCATTTTAGTGCCTCGTGGTTCACCCTCCTTCTTTTTTTTTGGTTCTCTTCTTGGCCACTTAATGCACATAATTTGGGGCACTGTCGCAACCGCCACAGAGGTGGGGGGTAGGGGTTGTAAGGGAGTGGGGAGAGTTTATCTCAATTTTTTGATGCTGATACATTTATACGCTCCCAACATTGGTAATTCTACACAGCTATTAGATATATTTCACGCATCGGCCGCGGTTGTTGCTAGCGTCGTGTCGTGCGCCTACCATGTGGAGTGTTCTGGTAAGGAATCACACGTATTTCTGTCGCGCAAAAGCATAGTGTATTCTATGCTCTGAACGTCTGACCGAGTTAGGTATCGGGGAGAGGCCAGGTTTCCAGATGCACTAACGCAGGGCATCGAATGCATGTATATGGACTAATTGTATCGACCTGTTTGACTGACTTTTTTCTCAGAGGGTCTAGTTTATGCTGAACATTTTCCTTCAAGTACTGATAAGGGCATTGCGTAGAAAGTGCAGAGTCAACCCACTCGACGGCATTTTTTGCATGATCTTATTCGAAAAGGATCCCTTTTAACGAATCATGCCCAAAAATGCGTCAAAATAAAACGATGCTTTATAAATTGAAGTTGATAGTTTTCGAAATATAAGCAATTTAATATTGGGAAAAACGAAAAATTTTATTTTGCCAATGCTCCTAAATGTTCTTCAAACATCCATTGGAAAATTTCTAAAGCATTTTTATTTTAAACTTTTGTTTTAGTCAAGCGAGCGCTCAATGCGTGAGCACGAGAGAGGTGCAGCATAGGGACGGCCGCCAGCTACATATTTTGCACTTTTCTGAATATTAAATCGTTTATATCTCGAATACTAACAACTTTAGATAAACAACGTTTTTTGTCCAAAATGGCATAAAAACCCTTAAGAACCTTTGACCGGAGAGAAAAAAAATAATTTTTGGAATTCGTTTAAAAATAATCTTCAAAGAATTTTTGGCGAAATTTTGGGTCTGGCAACATGCAGATTCGTTAAGAAGGGTCCTTTTAAAGTAGGATCATGCAAAAAATCTGAAAAATAATATTTTTCCGAACAAATGCGAAGATATTACCTGGGCTATAATCGATATAAATATTAGAAGAGTAAAAGTAAAAGAGTGCCTGAAATGTAAACATTCTGAAATACATTACCAATAAAAATTCTGTACTAATGAAAATATCACAATTCAAGTTAAAACTTGTACTCGAAATCTAGCGTTGAAATTCAAGTTTTAATTTAAACATTCGATTAATATCCATGAATCATTTTCATATATTATTGATATGCGTACATATCGATATTGAATGAATTACTTTTAAATTAAAACCTGTAACAACGTTTTTAACTAAAATACGCAACTAAAACTGTCAGACTAGTGTTGATCCCCACTTTGGGTTATTAAATTCAAATAGATGGCGATGCCAAAAACAATAGTGTTTTGATTACTTTTCAAAAAATATTTCATCTTTATTATGGAATGACGATGAAACGTTTTTTTAGTGACTTGTGTCAAAATTCTTTCGTAACACAAAAACTGTCTAAAAATAACTTTCATATTATTAACATTGACATCGCCGTTTTGCAAACGCTTAACAAAAATCACATCAATGTGTTTCTGAAACACATCCAAAGTTAAAAATTTCCTATGCTAGAAAATTCGATTAATTAAACATGTATACAAGTACGCGAAAGAGTGACGAATAGAAAAAGTGTGCCTATCAAGAGAGATTCTAGGTAGCTTCAAATGTTTAACATATTTCGATAGTTACATAAAATCTTGGATTGGATGATAAGAAAAGATGCGCACAGTCGAAATGGAACCAAATTTTTGGGACACGGTGGACCACGTTCATAACTTTTTTATTTAGCAACCTCTAAATGCAATGGCAGCTTGGAACGAAAATACTTTTTGGTCATCAACTGTGAATGTCACTTTCGTTATCCTTGTGGTTGTCAGGAACGCATTTTCCAATTCAATCAATTCCTCCATTATTCAAACCACAAATCCAAAACCACCCAAACATACAATAAGAACAAACAGAACCCAAAACCTCAAAACACTCAAGAACTTCTACATGCTCTAAAAAATACCCATGAGTGTTACATAATATAGCTTTAGCGCTAATCGGTAATGCACACGGTGTTATAGTTTAAAAAGTTGTCAGGTCGCTACTGCACCGACTCCGTATTGCAGTAACTACGATTTTGTTAACAAACTTTTTGAGCAAAAACTCCCCATTATGTAGGAAAATGAGATTGACAGACAGTGTGGTTTTCTAAAATGTCAGGATAAACGTTTTTTCTCATTGATATACCCATTTCACAACTCATAAAGACTTTTGCCCCAAATGCCTTGATACCCTATCGAAAATCACTAAAATAGGCGTTTTATTTTCGGATTGGGACAAACTTGAACAATTTCGACCCAAATGAAAAGTTGCAATATAGAAAAAGAGTGTTAAAATACCCAAGGATCCATTACTTATAGAGGTCCCGAGTTTCAGAAATTGCATTATTGCCAACAATATGTCATTTGCTGATCATCTGTTCAGTTTCAGTAGACGTCAAAAGATGATGAAGTATCGTGAAAAATAGATTATTTTGACCCTTTACAAATTCACTTTTGACAGTCTGTCAGTTGCATTTTTCTTCAAATAGACTTGTGATACCAGCGCTCCAAGACCTCATGAATCAAAATATATAAAGTATATATAATATCAAAATTAAAATACAAAGTCGAGACAATTTTGGGTACAACCAAAGTCACTGGTTACATTAAAATATCAAAACTCAATTTAGCTTTCGAAATTTCACTATAATCTCTCAATTCCTTAACATTGTCTTATTTCTGGGTTACCAGACCAGGCAGACTTACGAACCGATACTATCACATAAGAGCTAAGATCCTACGGACCACTCTGACAACCAGCGAAACTTGACGGGCAAAAGGGCTATGAACTTTTTATGTCAACCAGAAAAGTAAGCTTAAATTCTGCTTATATAGGTACGTGGAATTTCTAACCACATATACGAAAAACAAAAAAGTAGCAATAAATACTGATTTTTCATTTATGACTGGATGCATCTTTCCTAATATAATAATTAATTATAAAACACATTATTGTATGTTTTTATGTTTCATCGCTCTACAATCCGTTGTGTGTAAGAGCACAATCGAAAATTGACTTAGTTCAACCTCACCACCATTTTGTTTAGTACGACTATGTTGAAGGCTTGTAGAACCTCTGCACGAACTGAGTCAGCGTCAATACTTGTCCTGGGCCTTTTGAGGTGTCCATTTGAATGTAGTCTTCTAGGTTATGTGCACAGGCTTTGAAAAGATAAAAAATGGTCAAATTTCCAGTACAAACAAAACCTATACAATATTTTTGAGTACTGAACACCGAAACCCTTGCTATAGTTCTTTTCACGGTTTTTAGCGGTTACGTCATATTTTTCATACGAAATAAGCTCCGTAGGAAAATTTCACACTGTGCAAGCAAAAGTTTAGAAACAAATATTAACAATATTATGAACTATTTCATATACCTAAATTAAAATTAAAAGTGTGTAAAAAAATTTCAGCTCAATTGATTTAAAGATCAAAATTCAGTCAAAAATGTCTGTTTGTCTAATCATATTAGCAAATTTCCCCGAAATAATTGTAAAGCCTAGTTTTATTGATGCAAGTTGTTCGAGCGGATATTTAAAACATGGACGCATAAAATGGTTACACCAATTTTTGCGGGAAAACTTTTTGTTCGACAACAAAGAATGAGAAAACGTGTTTTTTGGGATTCAATCAAGTGTTGGCAGAAACGAAAAAACTCTTCAAATAAGATTTTTAGATATTAACGAGACCTACAAAATGAGACCATACCTAAAAAGATCCGACAATAATAAAAAAGTTATGGCCACAAACCGAGGCAAAATGCAGAGTTTGGCATTTCTTGCTAATACGACGACAATTTCACGCAGCTACTTGAAATTCTTCAAATCGGTAGGCTTCATACTTCTAAATAACCACAACAAAATTGGAGTCAAGTAGTTTTTGAGAATTTCTAATTATCCTGTATCCTAAAACACCTGTCTTCCGGCCATCACTACTGGTTTACTGAGCAATTTACTGGGTTCGTTCAAAGGGCATTTCATAGCAAAATACACGCCGATATGAATCACAAACCATTCCGATAGATAATTGTTACTTTTCTGCGAAAAACGAAGGTTTCCGTTTTTTCTTCTAACAAAAGCAGATGTGTCTATCACCTTTTGTTGAGAATAAAACGATTGTTTTTCGAGATTTCTTCATACTCTTGTGTATACATATTTAGAGCTGAAATTTTATACGGTCACAGATGAGCCTTAAAGTTAATAAAAATATTTCCCACTGAAATAGGTGTTTATAAAGTTAGCACACAAACCGAAGTGTAAGTATTGCAGCGGCGCGGGGCGCGCGTGTCTATCTTTGTTTATTGTATCTAGATGTCCTTAGGTGCAGCCGGCAGAGCGTTGTAAGGAGCATTTATGATTGAGTCTGGTGGATCCTCGAGTGGCGTCCAGCGTTCATTTCAATTCAGTTTGTGTTTTAGAGCATTACTGAATCTGATATATGGAAGTTAGTAGCTGTTACTTTTAAACATCTATTTTTCCAAAATGTAGTCGAATGTTGACACTGACATTCTTGTATATTCGTAGAATTTGTTTTCGTCTGATCGTAGGGTTTCATACAATGTAGAAAATTCTTTGCTTAACAATATTACTTGGGTCTTACTTGCACAACAAGTCACATTTTAAAAATGAATTTTCTTCTGAATACACATCAAAAATTTCATATGAAGCCATGATGATCAAAATACGTGTATCACAACTGAACACTGACTTCACTGAGACCAGACAATGAACGCTCCTAGATATTGCACCTCTACTTTGCACGCACCGCAGAACGCAGTTTCTAATAAGGCCGTACACTTGTTTCAAACTGTCTTAGACTAGTTAGTATGTAGCATGTGCTAATTGGCTGCAATATTGATGCCTGCATGACTTTGTCAAATAAGTAGGTCACGTAATCCAGTTTCTTTACGAAGAAATCTAATTCCCTGGACCTTTCTTTTAAAAGTATTAATACAGTATTCTGTTTTTCGAAATCTCATATGAGTAAAACGACTGCGAGTTATTTGATATCTATCGCTTGACATTTGTCAGTGACAAGTATAGTGCTATAGTTGTAGTCACCGTTCTTGGTGGGTCAAAGTAAGACTACCAGTATCCCTTTATATATCTCCATCTCCCTCATACATACACATGCAACCTACCCCTGTGTGTAAACGTTTGTTCGGTAAGCTCACAGACATACGTTTTTTAGTTGTGTCTCCGTCTCGAAAACTTTGTCGTTACGTATCAGTGCCCGTCAATCATATTTGTCTGAGTGACAACTTTCTCGACATCGGCGTGCAATTTAAGTTGTCCTGTTATCAATCTTCAATATAAAATTGTACAATGCCCGGAAATACGATCAATGGAGAAGGCCGACAGCTCGTGCTAAATTTATTAGAGTATTTCCAGGAAGAGAATGAAAACAGCTGTACCATGTTACCCACTTCATGCGCACTGGAGAGAGTAGCAGATGCGCTGAACATTAGTCTGTGCAGTGTTCCGCTCAGGGTACGGAGACCGGCAAGGGTATTCCGTATCTTGAAAAGTGACGTTGTATCGATTCTTTTGACATTATACTAGTTTTTTTTAGCACTTAGTTGTGTAAACGTCATGAGGCTTCAGTTATCAATGTTTGGCTCTGATGTGATGTAAAATCTGCTTCTGGAGGTCTAAGCTGTAAGCTGTATGTGTTGATGATAATTCCATTGGATTCTTGTCTCAAATACACTTACTTGAGATTCAAAGCTAGAAATTAGTTGCGCATCCACTTTTTCTTATCCATTCTGGAAATTACATATGCAAGTTAGCTGAATTTCAATAAAGAGAGATAAGAAATAATTTTATTTACTGTACACTGTCGAATTACAAGCCATATACATGCTAACAGTAATTACACACAACGCGGGCGCGGTGGTGATTTCCCGTAATTCTCCTCAAAGTTTTTCGTAATTTATATCTTTGAACATATCTCTTTTGAAAACACAACACAAAAAACTCGTGGGGCACAGTTAACAGATATACTTCATTGGCAGCATATTCAGTAATGATTTTCTCACACAGCTAATATCACTGATGTTTTATACATAATCATCCAGATGCGATCTTGCTACTCAACCAACTTTCTTCTCAGAGATGAAAACTACGGACCACTCGGCTTCACAAAACATATGGAACCAACAATGCGTGTAGTTTAGTTGAGTCATTACTCCATAGATGGACGCTCACAACGATCTTAGTGGAATGACTGCACTCTAAAAACTACATAGTCTGCAAGATGACATCTTATAAGTTTTTCTTGACGTTTTATAGGTTTTTTACATAAAATCCGTGTCAATTTGTTTACTTATTTCATACGGCGTTGATGACGTAACTGCCAAGAACCGTGACAACTGTATAAAGATCCAGTAAGGCAAGAGGCGTCGTAGTGTAATGGGAAACAGTAACGATTGCAGATCCGGAGGACGGAGGTTCGAATCCACAAAGCTAACTTTTTTCTATTATTATTTTTTTAATTTGGAGAAATAAATGCTGTTGTCTACCAGCGCACAGTGGGCAGCATACCTTAAAAGTTGGTATTAATTCCCAATTGCCCAATTGCCATGAATTGTATACCTTTTAAAGCAAATAAGAGCTCACGCAAGATTTCAAGAAATAAAATATTGAGTTATTATGCTTTTTTAAGTTTATTCTCTACTGTCCTTAAACACAATATATCTTATCTACCTTCTTTCTAAACCACACCCAAAAAGAGTTTCAAATGACGTTTTATACCTTCCTTAGTGTAACATAAACTACTCATAGACTGAACAGTAACGAGTGGCTGAGAAACACATTCGCTTAAAATATACAGGGCGTAACAAAAGAATATATTTTATATGTTCACACAAATATATATATATATATATATATATATATATATATATATATATATATAACAAAAATAGGAAAATAATGGACAAAATCCGCAAAAAGTGGATTCGAGCAGAAAATAGAATAGGTAACCCGAGCGATACGTATTTCTGCTGGTTGGCTTCATCGGGCCCGAAATGAATGCACATATGCAACTACAAAAGTAGAGACACATGCCCATACATCCGGATACGGGTGTAACCTGAGGAAACAAAGTTGGAGAGGAAAAAAAAAGACACAGGAAGTCCACAACATTATTTTCCAATTTTTGTTATATACCTTTCTCCGCATGATAATTTTCTCTTTATATATATATACAGCAGACGCTCGATAATGTGAACTAATTTAATCTAAGTGTGGTTCACATTATCGAAATGTTTAAAAGAAACGTTTAATACATACTATTTATAACAAAATAAAAAATAAAGCTTGGTTAAAAACTTGTATAGCTTGCGCGTCAGTCACTACACTTCTGACTTCAATGGGATCGTTCTCATCATCCTCACTGTCCATATCCTCCTCCTTATCAGCATCATTCGTCTGCTTATCTTCGTTCCATAAATCAATATCAGCAGGAGTACAACCAATGTTGGGATTCACTGTTTTCAATAAATCAACAACATCCAATGACACACTAATAACATTATCATTATTGGATCGCAAACGTTCTCTAATTACGCTTAAGGGGACATCGTCTTCTTCATCATCTTCATTATTGGTACAAAAGAGATTGTTCCAACATTTTTGAATAGTTTGCTGGTTAAGTTCATTCCAGGCCATATGTAAATCTAAAACAGTTTCTTGTAATGTTACTTTTTTTAAAGCCTCAGATAAGTTTTCAGGATTCTTTGATAAGACAGACGAAAGTAGAAACTTCCTATAGTATAGTTTGGTGAGTCTTATTATATTCTGGTCCATCGGTTGAATTAACGGTGTTACGTTGGGCGGCATGTACATGACGAAAATTGACCCATCCCTGCTACTCAGTTGTTGCTCGGGAGGATGACTTGGTGCATTATCCAATAGTAACAACGCTTTTATTGGAAGCTTCTGTTGTTTTAGGAAACCTTTTACCTACAAATTGAAAACACATCTTCAAATTATGAATAGAGCATTTGTGATAATTGATTGTCATACCTGAGGGGCAAAGCACATGTGGAACCATTTCAGGAATATACTGCTAGTCATCCAAGCGGTTTTTGAACAGTCATAATCAACAGGGATATTAACATTTTTAAATGAGCGCGGATTTTTTGCTTTCCCAATTACCAGTGGCTTTATTTTGTGTGAACCATTAGCATTAGTGCAGGCTAGAACGTTATTCGTTATTTCTCCGGCTTTCTTCCCGGGGCAGATTTTTCAAATGATGCAGCATAGGTTTTCTCTGGTAACATTTTCCAATAAAGGCCACTTTCATCTGCGTTGTAAATTTGTTCCATTCTTAAATCTAGCTCGGTAATTGTTTTCATCAATTTTTCTTTGAATTGTTGCACTAATTGTGGTTGTGCTGATAATTTTTCACCAGATATAGACAGCAGTCGAATTCCATATCTTGTTTTGAATCGTTGTAGCCAGCCATCACTAGCTACGAAATTTTCAGTTTCTTTCAGTTTTTCATGTAACAGTCTCGCTCTCTGTTTAAGTACTTCGCCACTAACTGGGACATGATTTTCCCGTTGTTTTAAAAACCACTTATACAGGGAATTTTCCATTTTAGGTGCCTTCGCATTTTTTTAAGTTTTTCTTTTTCCCGGACGTTTTTTGTAAAATTTGAGTTTTCATAACGCTTAATTTTACAGGTTGTTGCTTCCGATACTCCATATTTTTTTGCTAACGGTGTCACTCCCGCACCTAGTGCAACTTCGTCTATGATTTTCACTTTCTCATTCAACTTTAAACACTTTCTTTTATAGGATGTGGATGCCATAGTCGTAAAATATATTAACGCGTGCAATGTATTCACTTAAGTTCAAAAATGAAATACATACGTACGTATAAACGTACCCTAAACGATCATACGACTGACCGAGTTTGGCGTATTTTATAACAGAGGTGAATCCCCTACACTCTACATCACAAATCGGGGACTCCTCGACGCCCGACATAAATCATCGAGGCTTCAGCATTTTACCGTCGCGCTGTTTCCGTGCGCCGAGAGTTGTTTACGTTATCGAGCGTACACATTGTTATCGCGCGTTCCGTTTGATCCCATAGAACGAAGTTTGTGTTTACATTAGCGCAAGTTTTCATTATCCCGTGTTTACGTTATCGAGCGTCTGCTGTGTATATATACAGGGTGACTTTGAAGTTGAGTCATTAATTTTCAGATAATGATTGTAGAAGGAAGATAAACCAAAATATGTGTATAAAAATAAAAAAAATATAAAAAAAAAATTTTACCTTGTTTTATAAAGTATCCTCCCGACAAGTATTTCAGTGCGGACCTGTATTTGATCGTGAGGTCCCCTGTGAGGTCTGAAGTCACCTGATTCACGAGCCCGTTGTACTACATTAACAAAGGCACGAGGGGTTGGTTGCACTCGATTGGGAAACCGATCCGCATAAACATGTGCCATTTTTTATTTCGTTTGAGCCACGCAACAGACACTATTCACACGCGACTGTATGTACGAGTATAACTGAACTGAATAAAATAAACATCGTTCCAAATTCTTTCGCTTTTTTGTTTCCGATGCGATGAACCGATAAGGTGGATTATATCCGTTGTTGCCAAACACGAGTACATGATATTATTGAGACAGGGCGGTACTCAAACTTCCAAAGGGCTATAACTTTGTTACTTTAATTTTACCAGAAAAATGGTAAAGGAAAAAAACATTTCTTTTGATCATATCTACTCACTGTTAAAATAAATGACTCAACTTCGAAGTCACCCTGTATATATATATATATATATATATATATCAAATTTCTCAAATTTCTTTGGGATGAAGGCAAAGTTTTGCATAAGTACACCCTTTTAATTTGAACACGAGCTTTCGATAGTCTATGCCATCATCGTTCACAGTAAGTCGGCAAGATTGCTACTGAAATTGTTCTTAAACGACAGTGAAAGAGAACACATAGTCGACGAACAAAAAACTGGACCGTTGAGGATTAGGACAGAATTTTTTTAAATTTATTAATAAATGGCAAAACCATCGCTATGTTTTTTAAAACCACTAACTGATTTACAAGAACTTGAAAATTTATCAACTATTGAAAAATGCTTCGAGATTACATCTTTTCTAGTAACCTCCACATTTTCTAACACGTGCCAGTCTGCCAGCACGCGTCCATGTTTTAAATACCCCCTTGAACAACTGTCATCAAAAAAACAGACTTTACAATTATTTCATAAACCAGGGGTATTTTCGTCTAATATGATTAGACTATGTCATAAATACATAATAACATACAAACAAATAGGTCAAGTTAAATAAAAGATTGTAAAAAAGCCATACGGTTTGATAGAAAACGAGTACATATTAGCAAATATTTCCTAATTTGGGTAGACAACCGTACAAAAAACTCATTATTTTTATTACTTAACATGATGAGTTTATAAAAATAGGTGTTTTCTATTAAAAACTGCCAAGTTGCTACATCATTTATACTATAACCCCCAAGTTTTCATGATTGTCTAGTGTCAACTTTTTAATTTGATCGCTGCAGTTTTACGTGGGACAAGTTGTATATACTGGCGTACACGTTGCCTCCTCTCGTACTGTTGCCGCAGATTATGGAATTTTGTTTTGCGTAGCTGAAAAGTAATAATTCGTAGGAATAATTTATGAGCGAGGTGTAGTGGTGACCTTTCCTTGTAAGGTTAATGCCATGTTTAAGAATAAGCAATTTTCTTTAAAAAAAATGGAGTCTCCCTGCAGTGCTAAGCCGATGAAATGAACGACGAAATACAGTTCAAGGATAAGCGTCATTTTACAATGGGTTAATAATGTTATCATTGATTCGAGAAATATATTCTTAGTGACAAAAAAACACCTACGTATCTTTATCCGATTGTAATATTTTTTGGCATATACAGGGTGACTTCGAAGTTGAGTCATTTTTTATTTTAACAGTGAGTAGATCTGATCAAAAGAAATATTTTTTTCCTTTACCATTTTTCTGGTAAAATTAAAGTAACAAAGTTATAGCCCTTTGGAAGTTTGAGTACCGCCCTGTCTCAATAATAATATTATGTGCTCGTATTTGGCAACAACGGATATAATCCGCCTTATCGGTTCATCGCATCGGAAACAAAAAAGCGAAAGAATTTGGAACGATGTTTTTACAATTATTTTATTCAGTTGTGTTGTATACAGTCAGTGTCAGTCGGTAACGCGTGAGTGAATAGTGGTGTCTGTTGCGTGGCTCAAACGAAATAAAAAATGGCACATGTTTATGCGGATCTGTTTCCCAATCGAGTGCAACCAACCCCTCGTGCCTTTGTTAATGTAGTACAACGGGCTCGTGAATCAGGTGACTTAAGACCTCACAGGGGACGGCATGCCGGTGCTCCAAGACCTCACGATCAAATACAGGTCCGCACTGAAATACTTGTCGGGAGGATACTTTATAAAACAAGGTAAATTTTTTTTTAATTTTTTTTTATTTTTACACACATATTTTGGTTTATCTTCCTTCTACAATCATTATCTGAAAATTAATGACTCAACTTCAAAGTCACCCTGTATGTCCAGTGACCCCTACTAGTAAAATGATTAAATTTTCAGCTTGATTCGTCAACTGACTGCAAGTTTTTGTGGTGGCTGCGTGTATTGTTTGCTGATATAGAAGCATTCCGTTTTCGTACATTTACGGTGTCAGTTAAATGTTAAATTTCATGTAGCTCATTGAGAAGCCTTTTTGTGATTGCTCAAAATGCCCAGGGCGCGTAGAATTCGCCGGTTGTCCCAGCTTAGTATCTTTGAGAGGGGTCGAACTGTCGGGTTGCGTGAAGCCGGTCTATCGATAAGAGAAGTTTCTAGGGGGGCCAACAAATCCTTATGCAGTATACTGCGGTGTGAACGAGAGTGGAGTCAGGAAGACAGAGGTCAGCGAGCGAAGGGTTCTGGACGTCCCAGAGGGACCACAGAGCGACAAGACCGGCGGTTAAGAGTTCTGGCTCTGAGAGACAGATTCAGTAGTACTCGAGCCACTGCTAATCAGTGGTTTGAAGAGCATGGAAAGATGGTGGGTATGCGTACGCTTTATCGCCGAATACGACAGATTGGTCTTTTTTCTTATCGCCCACATTGGGTGCTATCTCTTACAGTCGAACATCAGCGTAACCGTTTGCTCTGGTGTAGAGAAAGAATTCTATGGGACCGGGAATGGAATCAGGTGGCCTTTAGTGACGAATCTCGCTTCTGTCTGGGGATGCACGATAGAGTACGGGGTGCTATTGCTTATGGTAGCAGATCACTACTAATTTTCATCAGAGGCAATATGACAGCCCGACGCTATATTGAGGAAGTAGTGGAGCCTCAGCTTATTCCATACCTAAACACCATCCAAAACCCGATTTTTCAGCAAGACAATGCCAGACCACATGTTGCCAGAGCATCGTTAGCCTTCATGGATCAACATCGCATCAACCGTTTACCTTGGCCACCACGATCGCCTGACCTATCTCCAATTGAACATGTCTGGGACATGATAGGTCGCAGGCTCTTGAATTTGAAACACCCTCCACAGACTTTAGCAGCTCTTACTCACGAAGTTGCAGTACCCCAACAAGATATCGGCCACCTTATCAGCACGATGTCAATGAGTGTATAAGAAATCGTGGCTCCTCAACACATTATTGAACCAGCTTCTGCAGTCAGTTGACGAATCAAGCTGAAAATTTAATCATTTTACTAGTAAGGGACACTGGACATATATGGCAAAAATTATTAAAATCGGATGAACATACGTAGGTGTTTACCTTTTTTTGTCACTCAGTATATACTTATAACGAAGGTTTCAATACTTACTAGAAGTGCGAATAGCAGCGTAAGTTGGTGGAGGTTTAATCCAGGTACCATCAGGTCTCTTCATATGTCTTCTGTCCGAGGCAAATTCTTTCAGAAATTCGTTAGCTGGTATTACCCTAAAGTATCTACGAAAAATGCGACACATTAGTTCAGATTGTTATGCTTTTAACAAAAAAGTTATACACGGTTGCTTCGATAACATTCTTTCTACAATAAAAATCATGCAATAAAATAAAGACAGATCTGAATAATAATAATTTATGCTATGTATTTACAAATATATTTCTGCAACTAATCGCACAGTTATGACTGGCGGGGTATACATTTTTACCTCCCATGCCTACTGGCGGGGAAGTATTGTAATCGCGAACATTTTCAAAAATGAGATGCATATTTTTTTTGATATTCTTTTGGCATGTACATCACGAAACACCATTTTCGCCGGTCTATCTGTCCGTCCGCTAGTCTTATATCCGCCTATAACCCAAGAAATACGGAATTTCGATTAATTTTTCGCACAAGGTTTGACAATCCGTCCAGTGGAGGTAGAGAAAAAGACCTAAAGCGAATGAAATAAAAATAGCTCAAACTTCGTTTTTTGACGATTCAGAGGATCCTGATAATTTTTGTAAAAAATTTAGAGGTTAAACAGCTTAGGGGTGGGGGTTGTAAGGGGGTGGTGTTTGTAAGGGGGTGGGTGGGATTTATCTCTATCTTTTTATGCTGGCACATTTATATACTACCAACGTTGGTAATTCTACGCACCTATCAGAAATATTTCACACATCATAGATTTATCTGTATCTTTATCTAAAGGTGAGTCTTTATTTAATCCAAAATATCTTAAAAATGTACTCGCAAGAAGAAAAGTTTCAGATGATAGAATGGTACATCCAGAATAATTCAGCACGCGCGGTTGTTGAATTATTTGCGGTACGCTTCCCAGATCGGCCAATTCCGTCTCACGCAACGGTTATAAATACCTACGAAAAATTCAAGAGGGTGGGCTGCTTACATAAGTGCCATAGCTGCATGCACCCTGAAGGTTGGAAACCAAAAATTAGCGAGAAAAGGGAGGAGATCGAAACTGCTGTTTGTGCCGCTGCAGAAGTATCTGAGCCATGCTCAAGCAGAAAAATTGCTGAAATGGTACCAATAGCCGATCTCACACCCAGAACAACAAGAAATATTTTGCATCGCAACGGCTATCATAGCTTCAAGGTTGGAACGGTTCAAGAAATATTTCCTAACATTTTGTTTACTGATGAATCCGCATTCCCTCTCCACGGTCATCACAATCCTTCAGTCGTTCGGTATTGGTCTCGGGAAAATAAACACCTCAGTATTCCCGTCCGCACGCAGTATCCACAGAAACTGAATGTGTGGGCAGGAATTCTAGGTAATAACATTATCGGACCGTTCTTTATTGATGGAACTCTTACGGCTGCAAAATATTTGGCGTTACTACAGACGCAGTTTGTTCCTGCAATTAGGCAGCTTGGCATTGATCTCGCTAGTATTTGGTTCCAACAAGATGGACGCCCGGCGCATAATGCGGCGATCGTACACACTTACCTTGAAAGTGTGTTCGGCCACCGGATTATTGGCGGTAACGGAACAATAAAATGGCCTCCTAGATCACCCGATCTAGCGCCCAATGATTTTTTCTTGTGGGGTTATGTGAAAAGTACTGTTTACACTTTCAATGAGAGAGCAGACAATTTGCATAACCTACAGGTGAAAATCGTTGAAGCGCTCGGGCAAATACAGCCTTCTACCCTCTTGAGAGTTCGTCAGGAGTTTTATAACCGCCTGACATACTGTTCATTGAATGAAGGAGACGTTTTTGAGCACCAGCTGTGAAGGACCATTTGAAACATTTGTGTTCATTATTGCGTTTTATTTTTGAGAACTTATTTTTTTGTTAGAATATCTTTTTATTTTCGTTACACATTTTTTAGAGTGTACTATTTTTTGTTAGAGTGGGTATCTTCTTATTTTTGTTATGAGACGCAACCTTTATTGCTACAAAACCAATTATCAATTCATGAAAATAAGTAGAGTGATTTAGGTGATTTCGTGAAATCTCTCCATCTCTCTTCCTCATCATAATGTATAATAATGGTTTTTCCGAAGGTGTATATACAGGGTGACTTCGAAGTTGAGTCATTTATTTTAACAGTGAGTAGATCTGATCAAAAGAAATGTTTTTTCCTTTACCATTTTTCTGGTAAAATTAAAGTAACAAAGTTGTAGCCCTTTGGAAGTTTGAGTACCGCCCTGTCTCAATAATAATATTATGTGCTCGTGTTTGGCGACAACGGATATAATCCGCCTTATCGGTTCATCGCATCGGAAACAAAAAAGCGAAAGAATTTGGAACGATGTTTTTACAATTATTTCATTCAGTTGTATACGTATACAGTATGCGGATCGGTTTCCCAATCGAGTGCAACCAACCCCTCGTGCCTTTGTTAATGTAGTACAACGGGTTCGTGAATCAGGTGACTTAAAACCTCACATATGGACGGCATGCCGGTGCTCCAAGACCTCACGATCAAATACAGGTCCGCACTGAAATACTTGTCGGGAGGATACTTTATAAAACAAGGTAAATTTTTTTTTTATTTTTACACACATATTTTGGTTTATCTTCCTTCTACAATCATTATCTGAAAATTAATGACTCAACTTCAAAGTCACCCTGTATATATATATATAGGTGAAAAATTAAAGCTTCCGCCTTTTGTTGGGTACTTCGACAAAATTTAAGCAAAGAGGACTCTTTATACTTTTTTAATTCTCTCTAGCTTTCAATGGACTTTGCCACCATCATCAGCAGCTGCAATTACAATGATAACAGTAGCAACAAAAGTGTAAAATGAATTTAAATTGAATCAACTTACAGTAGTATGTGAGGATGTTGCTAATTGTTGTTTTCGTATAGGATGAGGGAAACGTCCAGTAACATGGTGAGAGCTGGATACATGGTACAATGGTTAAAATTATATAAAATATGACAAGACAAGTTAAAGACAGATTAAAAATTATTTAGGAAACATTAGAGCATTACGTTGTGAAGCCACTTGATGATTGCACAAAATGGTGGTCATGGAATAATGAGTGAGATGAACCTTTGACAGAAGGCCGAAGGTTGTCAATGTCTGTGTTGAAAGATGGAACGAATTGTGGGCGTGTGCCAAAACGTTGTCAAATCACTTCAGATGATGTGATTTTCAGAATGTTATGTAAGAAATTGTTAAACCGACCAGAGGCAGTTGAATAAACTATATTTTAATTATTTTAATTAATGGGAATTTTTATGTATTATGTATATGTATATTTGGTTGCAGTTGTTGCCATTGATGGAGTAGACTGTGTTAGTTAAGCCAAGTAGCGGGACTTAGGTCAGACCTCCAGATCTCTTAAAGGAAGGATTACATCACACAAAAGTGATGCTAGGCTTCATCCTGAAATATGCGCTCTAGCATCTCATGTTAACACAACAGGGCATTCTATGAATTACACAAGTATCAAAGTTCTTGATAAAGAAAAACACCTTTCCAAACGTTTATTCCTGGAAATGTCCCACATTTTCATGAATAACAACTGTATCAACAAAAAGACAGATATTAAACAACTGAGTGTCATTTAAACATATTTGCTAAACTGCGAAAAATTGGAGAACTTACATATCTCCCCAAATTTCGACTTTTCACAACCATAAATATAATCGTGTTTTGGTCGATTCCACCAACAAATTTCATTCCACTCAAAATCTAATAATGCTCTTCTCACGATTTATTAATAAATGTTAATTTAAAATTCCCATTAATTAAAATAATTAAAATATAGTTTATTCAACTGCCTCTGGTCGGTTTAACAATTTCTTACATAACATTCTGAAAATCACATCATCTGAAGTCATTTGACAACGTTTTGGCACACGCCCACAATTCGTTCCATCTTTCAACACAGACATTGACAACCTTCGGCCTTCTGTCAAAGGTTCATCTCACTCATTATTCCATGACCACCATTTTGTGCAATCATCAAGTGGCTTCACAACGTAATGCTCTAATGTTTTCTAAATAATTTTTAAAGTTTAAAGTTAATTCAATTTAAATTCATTTTACACTTTTGTTGCTACTGTTATCATTGTAATTGCAGCTCCTGATGATGATGGCAAAGTCCATTGAAAGCTAGAGAGAATTAAAAAAAGTATAAAGAGTCCTCTTTGCTTAAATTTTGTCGAAGTACCCAACAAAAGGCGGAAGCTTTAATTTTTCACCTAACTGGTCTAGACGACAATGACCACGTCTCAAGTTATATATATATATTCCTGTCTGTACTGATAATAGCGTTGCGTGGGAACTGCAGAGTCAACCTACTTGACGCCATTTTTATTGTAGGTGATCTTGATTTCATTAATATATTTTATAACAGAATAACATCAAAGTGTAGCTTCCAGTATATCAGAAATCAAACGTAGGTCACACCTGATTCCAGAATTACTTTAACAAATAAAAACAAGCGTCATCACGAGGTGACCAAATAAACAACACATTAAGCTACACTGTGCCACTGTGATTGCTTGACTGCCACTCAACGCCCTACCAGTGATGAAGGAACACTTTTATAAATTCACATTAGAACTACTTTGTTTCTAAATATACAAGTTTTTATGTACTTTAGACTTTATTCATTCAAGATGAATTGTTTCACGAACGGGTTACGAAATGCTAAACAATTGACATTCTAATAAATAATGGATACGTATTGATAGTTTTAAACTATCGAACTGTCTCATAATCTGGATAAACAGTAGGTACTTGAACATTTTGAACAATGCTTATGCAAGTTGTGATGAATTATGAAAAACATGTAACAATGCTTACCTAAAATAATCTGGCTTCAGAATGTGATCAGTGCGGAATGTCTCTGTGACGTATTTATGTACATAAGTTGGAAATGGTAGCTCAGAATCCAAATCGTACACTAAACATTTGTCTGGCTCAGGGTGATACAAGAATATCACGTGGTAGTCCTAAAAACAAAACAAATGGAATCGAAAAAATAATACGGATTCCGTGCATCCGAGTTCAAGTATACGTTACAATGAAAAAACATATCCTCAAAATTTCCATATACAATTTCTCTTCATTTTGTTAAACTGTTATACATGTTGTACGAACTCTAAAAGATCACACGTTCAGTATTTAATGCCACCAGTCAGTATTTATCGTGGAATCCGATATTTATTGATCAAGTACCATGGACGTCAGTATTTATCGTGGAATCCGATATTTATTGATCAAGTACCATGGACGTCAGTATTTGCTGATGTACAGGTATAAGGTTACGTAGAAATCGACTAACATTGACGGATACATCAGTACTGATGGTATATGGGATGTAAGTAGCATACATAACTGTGAAGCTCTGATTTGGGCGCTATCTGAAAAAAGCGATCCGGACTAGCTATGTAAAAAGTGCATAGAGGTACCACAGTTTTTAAATGTCAAGAGCATAATTGATAATTGTAAAGAGTCAGAAGTGTCAAAAAATACCTTGACAACTATTGTTTTCAGAAATAAAAATTTCGTGATTTTGTAACTGTTTAGTAAATATGTGTTGAAGTGAAATAGTATGAGACAAGATCTCAGTAAGAAATTAAGATATAGTGTTGTTTCGTTTCGAAAGAATTTTGTGCAACGAGGGAGAGATTATTTATTGTTTCTTAGCGCCAAGGTATTTTTTGATTGTGCATTGCTAATTCAACAGCTGAAGAGACGGAAGGTCCCCAGAAAGTGCCCGACACGAGCGCGTGAGATGGTGATAACGTCTGATACTATAAGAGAGAGTTGAATGTACATATTGCAATAATCAAAGTTTAAGTGATAATATTGAATAGATGCAAGCAAAGGAAACAATAAAATGGATTGAAAATGTGTATAATTTAATAGCGATGAATTAAATTTTGAGTAGCTTTTCGCCGTTTTTCAGTTCCTGAAAAGCAATGACTACGACATTTCCCTTATTTAAGATGTTTTAAAATAACGGAAATCTCTGTTTAAAATTCAAAAGTCTTTAGAAGTTACAATAGTATGAAAAGCTGTATCAATACGTCACACTGATAAAGCGTGGGTGTGGTTAAATAGTTTCCTCCATGTAAAAAATTTACAGCTTAAGCCGGCTTAGTTAGGATCGCTTTCTCCAGATGGTACAAACATAATTTGTTCTAAGTTGTATTAAAAAAGGTCAATTAATGTCTGAAGTGTTCTAATAATAATATGTTGTCCGCAGTAAATGCTGAACGAGAGACATTCGATTCGGCTTACAGTCCCTGTAGTGCAATTTATACGAACAATATTTTAAAGTCCGACAATCACTGAAACTTCATTAAGAACTATTTGAATGTGCGTTCAAACAATCTACAATGTGCCGGACCCTCCGGAGTTTTACGATGATGAATGATTTTTAGTTATGACTAAAGAAAATTTGGCATATGGTGGAGAGATCGTAATTGTGAGCGCTTAACGATGTCGGATCATATCAGCAATCATCTTAACTGTGCATTGGCATTTACAGTACCAGTACCAGCTTATGAATGAAAAATCATTTTAGCTATGGACCCCACACTCTTATATAGACTATATAGAAAATATTAATAGCCTAAACATGCACCATTATGTATGAAAGTAAAACGTACCCAAATTACTAACTTATCCTCATCTTTACCAGCCCTTTGTCTCCATAAAGGGACTGTTCTGCTTGGGTTTGATATGAAGACCACAAAACACTTGTTTATTTCATTTGGGTGTTTGTTTGTCACGTCCTGGGCCAACTTGTACACATTTTCTTCACTATAAAAAATTCTTGGATTATATTAACAAATCTATCGACACTATTAGAAATAGTTTCATAGATATACAGTGTGTTTGGTATACGAACCGACAAATTATCTTTGAGTAATTGTGGAGACTATTAAATGTTTTTTTATTCAAAACCGCAATGGTCTAATAGCTACTTTTTCGTTTTTCTGCCGAATTCACTGTAATTGTGCATAAATATCGTTACAATTTTCTATTTGTCGAGATAATAACACAAAGTGGCTGGGTTCTGTAATGCATGCTTAATCAGTTGTACAAACCACCTTCCAAAGTCGTAAAATTGTGAGGAGTGAATAAAACATTTGACATCCAAAATTCGAGTACAAAAAACTCTACATTTTTTGGAACTTAGTTTAATTTAAAAAAGTTATGTGGTTTACTATCTTTCTAACGATATGCTACATATCACAGAAATAATTTGTTATGTGGTCGAAATAAGAGAATGATTATTTTAAGATTCACGATTAGGCATTTATTTTGTGTTATTAGCGACAAACAAAAAGGTATAACGATATGCATGCCTAAGTTCGGGAAAGGAATTCGGCATAAGATCGAAAAAATATATCTCAGTAGCCGTAGCACTTCAAGCATTGCTATAACCAATAAAAATCATTGAGATCGATATGGGTGTCACATGAGACATAAGTCTCCCATGTGACACTGGTATTTTATTTTCGTGATTCTTGTCATTGCTTGTCACTTTTGTAAAGTTATTTGATTTCAAGACGGGCGATGTTAAAAGGTTCTGAATAATGAAGGAAAAAGTAAGTATTTTCAAGCAAACTCTTACATTGTCATCTGCCATTTTGTCGAACGGTGAAAACATTTCTAAACGCGTTATTTATTGTCGCATGATCTTAGTTTCACGACATTTTTGCCATCATACCGCAGCTCTAAGGCCTTATTACGCGACACACCTGTCTAAGAAATAGAATGATGTGTCATAGTTTGGAGCCAATGCAAGAGCTCTTACCCATATTCTTGGCAGGTGAACGGCATTTTTGATACCAGTGAATTTAAGACATTCACAATAGGACCACGTCTTTTACGGGAGCTAGGTTTTTGAGTTAATCTTGTGTTTGTAAATGCGCTTTAAAAGCTCTGGTAATCAAACCATATACATTGAAAGTTTCATTACACAGCTTATAAATAATGCAACAATAAGTAAATTTTCATAATAACACATATACCGAAAACAACAAGATCACCAAGATATTAGCCGAAAGTATCTACTGGGCTAATTCGAATTCTTAGATAAAAAGATACGATGCGTAACAGTATGCACCAAAGTGTCGCGTGTGTAGGTAAACAGAGATATTTATTTGCCAATCAGATTTGAAAAACTCGAATATGACACGTTCCTATAGCAATAACTAATTTGTCGATATAATGATAGTTTACAGTGAGTGTTGTCAAGATGTTGCTGAGGCTTTGCAAGTATACAACGTTTTCCTGGACGCTTACTTCGAACAATGTGACAATTTCTATAAAAAGTATTTCCTTCAAATTTTTGATAGCAATATTATTATATCGCTAAATACGCTGACACGAAAATTTCATAGATTATCACAACCATTTTACTGTATACTGCACGTATAAGAGCGTTGTCATGCACATTATTGCATCATATGAAAACATAACGTCAATATACAACGTACGACTCTAAAAGCATTATGATGAGTTTTCTATGAACATAAAGCTGAGCAAAACAGACGACCACGACAATACAAAATTCGTTCATCCGCATACCGTTCCACAACAAACACAGCACACTTTTCCATAGCTGTAGCACAACTACTGTTTTACATAATACACTACACGTAAAGGGTTATAATGTATTGGAAAAAATAACTATTAATATTTAATTAATACAATGTTATCGTGTGTGTACGTTAAACGGCGTATTTTCATAAATTCGTTCGTTCCTTCAGTAAGCGAACTACTAATAGTCTTGTCATTTTAAATAAGACTAATGTGGGGCTGTCTAAATATCGTAAACACATTGGCAAAGTCCTACAGAGTAAATCTGTCATACGATGCTGTATTCTTTAACCGTGATACAAACGTCGCTCCCAGGCCGATTCTTAGCAGGAAAAAAGTGCGGAAGCCTGATTGACGTCCATCAGTCTCATCTATAGGCGAAGTTAATTTGTCATGAACTTTTATTGATGTTAAAAAGCTGCAAAAGTCTGAGTTCATAAGCTTTTCCCAAAAATCCCTGATGCTTTCTCCAAGGAATTAATGCATTGTCTAGAAAATAGTCTAAGTTTTGCCGGAATCAGTTGCATGATTTGGAAGATATTTTAGTGAATATCGACCGTTTTCTAGTGTAAGTTACTGTTTTTACGATATTTGCGTTCGCGCAGCTAATTTTTTGGTTTACAAGATATTACTACTAAATGTTTTTCCATTAAAATACGATATTCCATGGAACAACTACTAAGGGAGTTTAAACTAAATCCACACTGTCTTTTTGTATTTGTTATTTGATCTTTCATACTAACACTAAAAAAACAACAATAACCACCTAAAACGAATTAAAACAATTCAGAAACATTTGAAAAGTAATATGAATAACGAGTATCCCGCATCTCTGCAATTCCTATGACCATGACGATGCGAAAAGACCCACTACTGACGTTGGTTTGAATCTGCCGTTGTGGTGCATCATATTTGACACGAGAATGGCACAAACTTCCTTAGCCCCCAATTTCTTGTGATGGCCTTGTTGATGCCGGATCCTCATCATTGACTGGAGGACTAGCTTGCTGAAGTTTGATATCCTCCACTGTGTCGGCGAATTAAGCTCCTTGCCGACTGCGAGTCTCTTTTTTTGGCTAGGGCGAGTTGCTCCTTGCAGATGTGCTTGTCCCTACGGCGACAGATTTGATGTTTGGCCAGCCCTGTTGTCGCCGTCGTATCTTGCAAGAACTACTTCTGGTCCCGGGGAACAATTTACCATCTCCATTTGCAGAAGCTGAGCATTGCACTCAGTGGTTGATCTCTGCATTACATCGTGTGTAGTAACATGCGATAGACGATCCGCCCGGGTTGATGGAGTTGTCGCATATTCTTCCCATACCTACAGATAGCACTGAAAGCCTGACGAAAAGGTATACGACATGGAGGGTAATAAAATTTGGGAGATAAAGCTATTGTACCTGGCCGAGAATTGCTACGTCTAAAAAGGGATCAACTCCCCAGCCACGGGTATTGAAGTAGAGAGTTGTACCTCTTTCAGCGTGGAAAGAATGACCCAAGGATTATCGTCCATTACGGAGTTGGATGATCACCTCGAGTAAAATGTAGAAGTTGCTCCTCAGAAAGCGAGAATTTGGGTGAGCCGACTGCTCTGCTAGGACCAGATGCTTGGGGTGTTCTAGTCTAACAATGGGAGTTGGTGGGTGGGAGATCCGATTTCGGAAAAAAACAGCAGGGGTGAGTTTGTGGAGCCTTAATGAACCACAAATATATATTATACAGGGTGTTTCACAACTTATCCGACAAATTTTAACCACATATGCACTCTTACGAAAGAAGTTGTTTTCTCAAAAAAAAAAGTCATAAAAGTCCTATAGAAATCGAGATAATAAAATAATACAGCTTAGCAGTTCAATTACTTATAAAAGCTGTTCAAAATTATTTCCATTGACTGCAATGCAAGCTTTGGCGCAAATATCCACTAGCACGTGCATGTAAAACAATTGAACTAAATGTTTCGTGACGTGGTATGTGCCTATTCGAAAATCGGTGTGCATACAAACGAGAAGCCGCTCGCGAATTTTGCCCTCCTTCTCCGTACGCTAAAACAATGCCCATTGTGCCATGTTTATTAATAATTAACTAAAAACATAAGCTCGCAAAATACTTTTTTATTTACCTTCACAAAAATCGACCGTTTTCCATTCAGATCACCCACGATACATATTAATCCTTATTTACATGTTCTTATTAGTATGAAAAAATAAAAAATTCCTGGTACAACATTTGCTACAATAAATTATTAATGCGTGTTCTAATCTCACGATGATGAACACAAAACACAGATATTTATTTTTCAATTTATTATTGAAACTCAGGTTTATAACTTAATTTCTGTACGACTTTTATTACATTTTTTTTTTGAAAAATCAACTTCTTTCGTAATAAGTTGTGAAACACTATGTATACATAGCTAATGAACAGAACAACATAAACTGCGGGAGTTGAGCTATGGAATTAAGTTAATTTTGAATTCCTATGAACTTGTTTGTGCCAGAGAAATACGGAAATTCCAGGATTTGGATTACTAAACTGTGGGAGCTAGGGGGCAAGTTTGGGGGTTGGAAGTATACCTCTAACAAAACTCTTGTACTCACCCAGAAGGACGAAATAACTGCCCATACACTAGAAGCAACTGCGACTATATTACCCCGGTATTTTTATAAATGCAAGCCCCCTCGTATAGTGGATGGAAGTTTTAAGGACAAATGTATGTGTGAAATGAGTCTAATAGATGGGTAGAGTTAGCGAGGAAGTGTATTACCCATCCCCAATTTGTTACTCCTACATTCAATTTAATTTTCAAAACGATCTGAACCCCCTGAAACGTCAAAAAACGAAGTTTGAACGATTTTTATTTTTTTCGTTTTATAGCTTTTTTCTTTGCCGTCACTAGGCCGAATTTCAAAAACTATTCCTTAGCATAGCCATAACCTTGTGCGAAAATTTCATCAAAATCCGAGCTGTACTTCTCAAGTTATAGACGGACCAAGGAATGTCGACATACCGACAGACATGACGACCGGTTTTTCCTTATCTCGATGTCATATAACACCCAAAAAACATGATATCATATTTACGAACTTTTTCGCGATTACAATATTTCCTTGAAAGCGGCCGGCGTAGGAAGTTTTCCGGGTGTTTGCTAAGGAATCCTTTATTCATGAGTAGGAGTATTTAGACAAATAACTTAGACTTAATCCTTTCTGAATCTGAATTGACCCCGCCACGACAACCAGTAGTTTTATTTATTTTGTAACTTCTTCCCCAAATCCAGTTCAGAAACTGATATGATTTAATTGTGGTGATCATGATGAGCAAGTTACGTCAGTAGTTCTACGAGTATGTGGCAATTTTCCGAAAATTGAGCGCCTTGGACCTTGCAAACCGGATCTTCAACAAAAGTGTACGTTTAAGATGTCGACTATATATACTTTTCTAAAAATATCTTACAAATGCGCTTCTTTTGTAATAGGAGGAATAAATAGGTATAGAAAACATTTGTTCCAAAAATGTAATGTCCAAATATGGTTTCAATTTTCACTCAATATAAAGCTGGTTTATTCTACAGCGTAAAACATGCTTAGCTGTTCCACGACTTTTTATATATTTAAAAAATCAGCATTACATAGAAGACCGAGCTGATTTTGAGAATGAGGGATCCTTTCAAAAACGCAATCAGAACATCACTAAACATACAATCACCGGTCAAAAAAACCTGTTACGAAATGTTTCATTGAAAATAAGCATTTCTTATCGCTTTTGCGCCTTTGACTTCATGATTTTTCTTATCAAATATATAAAGTTAATATTCTTTTTTATTATTTTTATTTACTACAACGGCACGGGTATTATGCAAAAAACCTATAAAATATCATCTCAGACGAGTTTTTGGGGTGCAAACAGTCATACCACGTTTGCTCGCTAGGATCGTTGGGAGCGTCCATCTTTGGAGGAATAGCTCAACTACACGCATTGTTAGTTGCATATGTTTCGTAAAGCCGAGTAGTCTATAGTTTTCATCTCTGAGAAGAAAGTTAGTTGAATAGCAAGATCGCATCTGGTTGATTGTTTGTATTGGTCTGCATGTGTATAAAATCAGTGATATTTGCTGTGTGTGAAAATCATTACTGGAATATGCTGCCAGTGAAGAATATCTATTAGCTGTGGGCGGAGGGTTATTCATATGTTGTCCTTTCTGAAGAGAGGTTATGTTCAAAGTTATGAATTACGATTTTTCACGTTTTTTTGCGTTTCTAAAAACTTTGAGAATTATGGGAAATCACCACCGCGCCCGCGTTGTATGTAATTACTGTTAGCATGCACATGACTTGTAATTCGACAGTGTGCAGTGAATATAATTATTTCTTATCTCTCTCATTTTTTAAATTAAGCAAATTGGCATATGTTATTTCTAGAATAGATAACAAAAAGTGTATGCGCAACTAACTTCTAGTTTTGAATCTCAAGTAAGTGTATTTGAGACTAGAATCCACTGTAATTATCATCAGCACATACTATTAGCACACAAATCCTCACTATGCACCTATACATTGCCGTTACCTCCAGTAATGCCTTCTCTGAAGCAAATTTTACGTAAGATCAGAACCAAGCATTGATAACTGAAGCATCATGACGTTTAGCCAACACGTACAACTACCAAACGAGTTCACAACGTGTCCATCAGCTAGTGCTAAGTTAACATCTTATAGAAAAACCTATATAATGTAAAAAAAACAATATAATGTCAAAAAAATCGATATGTCACTTTTCCAGCATAATACCTGTGCCGGTGAGTGATGGCATGTTTGTGTTAATGTCACAAGAAGTATGTGAAATACAACAGAGCAAATCACTCCACCGAGTACTGAGTACCCCCTTTATAAAAAAAAGTAGTACTAGGTGCATCTCTAGTTGAGATAGACGTTTAGGGTACGTATTTTCAAATCGGTGATAAAAGCTCTATACGCAAATTATGACCGTTGTTATGACGACACCGAAAACTTGTTACACTCACAATAGACCGAGAGACTGGAAATTTCAACAAAAGTTGTATAAAGCGCCATATTATCTTCCTAAAATGGCTAACATAATAAAGCTGTTGTAAAACTATGAGTCTACTACTGCGAGGACAGTGCGTGAACAATTAAAAAAAAATTCTTTCATCACATTTTATCACGCTATGAAAGTTGCGCCATACCACATAATGAAAATTTGCAAAATAGTCACAAAGGCTGTAGCCGAGCGTACTAGGGCCGTTATACAAAAGGCACTTGTCTATATCTATATTTCTTCTGTCCCGACCTAGTCCAATATCTATTTGTACGAATTCAGGCTAAATAGAAGGAGCCAGTCAAGGATCTGTTTGTCTCCTAATCTTGATGGTATGTAGTGAGGACCACAGCGCATACTACAAGTGCTCTTGACTTAGTTTTTTAAGAATTCTGTCATTAGATTCATATTTAGGGTTGTTTTTAAAAAGTGAGAGTGTGAGTGTAATTGTGATGTTAAACGACCATTTCAAGAGCAGCACAAGCCTAAAGATTGAGTTTCCAACAGAAGTTTTATAGAAGTATTATTATTGTGTTAATACAAACATGTCACTTTGGTAGGCACTGGAAGTCAAATGAGTCAAAACCATGCACTAAAACTACGCAATTTAAACATATAGGTTCACTCTTAATCTATTCGAATTCGTTGATTTGTAGATTTGCTAGATTGTAGCATTTACGATTTATATTTACAACATTTTTTGAAAAGAGAGTGGTGGCTTATCACCTGTTTCTAGCTTTTGCAAGAAAATATCACCAAAATATCGTAGTATTGTAGCGTCTGCTATCAGACCTAGTCGATTTTTTTCAGAACGTAGAGAGTATGCATTGATAAATGGTAAAGCTAACATAGTCTAATACTCATAATAATGATTTTATATTAAACCAACACATATAAATTGGTAAAAAGGTAGCAAAATTGTTACCCATGATAGCGAAATCCAACTACCCAAAAGCTGTGGCAAGCGGAGCTATTGGGGATTAATATTAGGGTTGATTTATGAATAATTGTGTACTTTGTTATTAAAGCTTAGTCTTTATCGGTCAACCGTTAACTGAGTGTAATCTAACTACCTTTTGGAAGTTTTTCAGCTGAAAAATGTTGCAAGCAAGACATCCGTGAAGGTTATGTTTCGTTAACATTTGTTGACAGAGTGAACTTGGCTGCAAAGTTATCCTTTGCGCAGAGCGGGACATGCCCCTGGAAATCCGGTTGAACCTCAAATTTGCAGATTTAGCATGATTTTGAGTACAGTTTTGAAGATTTTTTACGAATTCTTAAGTTGACCAAAAAGTTGAAAATGTCGACAAATGACGTTTTGTTTGAAAAAATTAACCACTACAAAAAATTTAACGTACACCAATAAAAACTATCAGTAAGCTAAAACAAGAGTTCAACTTTCTCATATTTCGTTTTTTGCTTATAGCTGATTAGACATTTTTTTTAAATTGCACAGTTTTTTCGTTCATTATAGAAATATGTCAGCATGAAGATCACGTACTGCCAGAGTTGGTCACTACGAGTGTGAATTCCAGACTAAAATGACTGATCTATAAATCGGCCAGTGCAGCAGACAAGCGTCATGAAAATCAATGTTTATATGCAGCTATACAAACAGTAATTCATGCTAGAAAACTTGAAAGAGAGATTCTTATATTGGCTCGGCACGCACCACCTTGTACTTGTTGGTTGGTCCTCGGTGCGATAACTTAAAATGCACCATGACGTTTTCAGCGCACGGTCAAGGGTGATATTACACTTACAAGACGGGTTCTATACGCCACTTACTAGGGATGCGAGTACTCGGTTTGTACCTGGTACTAGCCATACTCGGCGCAATTTACCGAGTACCCGGTTATGCTGAGTGAATTAAGAAAATGCAGATGTGATGCTCAAAATTTGAACTCACTTGCCTCTCCAAAACTTTCCTGATATGTTCTCCGAGAAATTAATGCACCATTAAAACAATAGCCAAGATTACAGCATATTCTGTTTAGTAAACGTCGACCGTCTTCCCTAGAACGGTTTTAGCGTAGCTTATTTTTTATGTACAGGGTGTTACTTCTAAATGTTTTTCACAAAAATTCTTGTAACTCCGTGGAGCAGCTACCGTAGCAGTTTAAATGAGACCACATTGTAGTTTTGCCTTCTTGCACTTTGCATTTGTCTTTCTGTCTTCCATATGAATATTCCAAAAACAATAAAAGAGTACAAAGAAGCAAAAAGCGAAACGTATCATGAATAATGACGCATTTTTGCGAAGAAAACTTTTACTCTTGCGCTACATAAGGATAATTTAAGTTTAACCATTCCCAAATCCGTGTTCCTCCCGCCACGTTATGTAGCAGTTTTAATTTGAGTTCCTTTTGTAACCTCCTCCCAAAGACAGCGCAGAAACATATAGGATTTAAATTGAGTGTTCGTAATTTAATTTTTTACAATTTGAGCAGCTTGAGGACCCTCGTTGCCTGGTACTCAGCCATTTGAAAAAGTCGGGAATTAAAGCCCTTCTAAGTGTTCCAAATGCGACCCTCACCATGGGGGTCTCGGAAACTGTAAGAGATACGAAGTCGCTTAAATGGAAATTAGACAGTTTCGAAATTCAAAGTACTTGCGGAGAGAGACGGAAAAACAGAATTTTCTCAAAAACACATCACACGTTTCCTCGAACATTTGTCTTTAAAACCTAGAATCATAGAGATTTTTTTTCGATACGCGTCACCTTCGGCTATGTATGCTCAGCGCCCGGCCTAACGGTCTGCTTCATTGTTCTGCTCGTACTGCGGAAGTCCTTCGGTGGGCGTTGCCACGCCTGACAATATGAAAAGCGGCAACGTTGCCAGGTGGATGGTAACTACTGGTAGGCCAGGGAAAGAATGCCTATGAGCTAGTGAGAGAGGTTTTATCTTGTGCTGAACTTAATGGTTTATGAATTGAAGACGGCGTTGCGTAAGAAGTGCAGCGTCAACCTACTTGACCCCTTTTTTGTGTGGTTAAAGATTTCTTGAACTCGCTGACAGAACTTTTTTTTAGTTCTAAAACAGATGCAATATAACAGAAAGACACCTCACATTTGAGAAATGTTCGCGGCTACTTTTGACGTATAGCGTAAAACTGGAAGCTGCCAGCATTAATTAAACAGTTAACTGCACACATTATCTATGCATATTACTTTCAGTGTGGTGTGAAAAATAAATTTACGCTTTGTCCGTTCACTGGATGTAAGAATTAATAAAGTGGAAACATTTGCAGAGGGTTGTCAAATGGGTTCAAGAAGACATCAAGTTTTGATTCAGCAAACATATCTAAATTTTTCACCCACTCCTGACGGTTGATGTCTTAGTAGTTGCATAATATTAGCAACTGCTACCCCGATTTCGATTAAATTTTGCCCTTCAAAGATCTGTAGCATTTTGAGATTTTCCGTAGATCGGGTACATAGATTCCACATCCGATGTCAATTCGCCACTGGGTCCATCATGGTGTTCGAAGCAACCCATTTTATAGTTTGCATTCGACTCCACGACCAATAATAATTTAGGCATGCTAATATTCAAACTCGACGTCCCAAGTAACTTGGGTACATCTAGCTACATTCACTTGTAACAATGGGGAAGGTATGGGAATATTGTTCTACATCATTCCAATATTTTGAGATTGTTCCAATCGGAGCTCGAGTTTCAAGCGACGCATTTTATATTTTGTATGCCTTTTATAAACCTGGAATTCGACTCACGACACAACATGATTTCTTGAAATTTCCATTCAAATTTAGCTACATGGGTGTACAAGTTTCGTTTGATTACAACAAACAGTATATACAAATGGCAATTTATCTCTAAAAAGTCCAATTTTTGGGATTTCCTAAAAAAAATCGAAAATCCCTACATGTCTGTGATGTGGTGGACGACAATCAGGCTATTAGGTATGAGTGTAGATTCTGACTCTGGTTTTGTATCCAAAATTTAGTCCCGTGGCAATTCACGATTTTTTGACGATTATATTTGAATTCAAGGCTCATAATTATCTACGTGTACCCGGTTTGTGAGGTAGCTGATTTAACTATCTCAAAAGATATTTTCAAAATTGGAAATAACCGCGAGAAACCGCTAAAAATTCACTTAAATATCAATGATGTGGTTATGTATATGGAAATTGACACCGGATCAGCCTATTCTGTCATATCTGAGGCAGAATATTATAAAACTTTTCATCTATGTCAATGATGGAAAGCGATCTTAAAATGAAATCTTATTCTGGGAATGTGCTAGAAATTTTAGCATTTATCAAGGTAAATGTAAGGATTGAACATAGTTAGCATCAAAACTATTGAGAAATAAATTTCCGGAGGTGTTTCGAGATGACGTCGGTTGCTTTAATGGCGAGTGCGCTAAATTGTATGTAAAAGAAAATTCATTTCCCGTTTATTGCAATCCTAGATCTCTTCCTATAGCTCTCAAAGCCAAAGTCGAAACAGAACTTAAAGATTTAACTAAGGCTGGTATTTTAACACCCATTGAATTTAGCGACTGGGCTACACCCATAGTGCCCGTTTTAAAAAAGAATGGTGATGTACGAATTTGTGGCGACTTTAAGGTCACCTTAAACCCCAAATTACACATTACGAAATACCCTTTACCAAGAATTGAAGATTTACTAAGTATTGTAAAAAACTGCTCTGTTTTTAGTAAGATTGATCTGTCACAGGCATATGCTCAAATTCGTTTAGACGACGAATCAAAAAAGCTGGTAACAATAAACACACATAAAGGGCTTTTTCAATATAATCGAGACCAGGCATCTTCCAGAAAATGGTGGAGCAGCTTTTTAACAATTCAGAAGGTGTAGCTGTATTTCTCGACGATATTCTAGTAGCTACTGAAAACAAAGAGAAACACTTTCAAATCTTGGTAAAGGTTTTCGAGAAGTTAAGTAAATACAATTTGACTGTTCATCTCGAGAAGTGCCATTTTGGAGTGCGAAAAATGGACTACTTGGGCTATACAGTCAACAAAGATGGTTTACATACCAATAAACAAAAAATAGAAGCAATTGTTAGTATGAAAACGCCCTCAAATGTGACAGAAGTTAAGGCCTTCTTAGGCATGGTAAACTATTATGCTAAATTCATACCAGACATAAGCTCTAAATTGCAACCACTTTATCAGTTGCTAAAGAAAAACCAGCATTTCTTTTGGTCCCATATCCAAAAGAAGGCTTTCAATAACATAAAAAGGGGTTTGATTTCATCTAGAGTACTGGTTCATTATGATCCCAATAAAACTGTAACGCTAGCTTGCGACGCTAGTGCTTATGGAATTTCCGCCGTGATTTCACATGTTTTTCCAAATGGTGATAGCCGACCAATTGCTTATGCTTCAAGAATCTTGACTCCATCAGAGAAAAATTATTCTTGCATTGACAGGGAAGCATGTGCAATAATTTTTGAGTGAAAAAAATACAATCAGTATTTATACGGCCGCCATTCCACTTTAATCACGGATCATAAACTTCTGGTGGCAATTTTTGGTGCAAAAAGATGAATTCCATTATATGCAGCTAGTCGCTTACAGCGTTGGAGCATTATCTTGTCATCATACGACTACGATATTAAATATGTAAAAACACCAGAAAATGGAAATGCCGACGGCTTATCTCGCTTACCCGATGAAAACACAGCTAGTAAGATGGACTATGTAGATTTGAGTCATGTATTTTATTTAGAAAATAATACTCCATTTAGTTTTAAGCAAGTAGCCATTGAAACAAAAAAAGACGTTACTCTTAATAAAGTTTATATGTATTGTCTAACAGGCTGGCCATATAATGGGATAATGGGGTCCCAAGGGCATTGACAGACTTTTATGTTAAAAGAGATGGCATCTGGTGAAAATGTAAACATTTTACCGGAGCAAAAAACTCAAGGTTGTGAGCCGGGTTTAAGTACTCATGTGGCTCTTAGGTATAATTTACGGCCAATAAAATAACTCTGTTTTTTTTTTGAACCGCTGGTGAATTTACCTGTTATTTCTTCCATTCTAGTTGACTTTTAATAAGTATAGAGATGTGATTTTGTTTTGAATATTTGTTGTTTATTTTTATAAGGGAAATGTGTATTTTTGGAATAAGGGTGAACGTGTAGAGTTTAGGATAAACTCGTATTTATGTTTATATGTTTTTATCAACTAGTGGGTCGACCTCGAATCGACCAGAAATAAACCAGTTATGATGTAAATAGTGTTTGGTTCGCACCCCCAGTTACTACAGATAGTTTTTAAAAAACCATGAGTATCTGTGATCTGGATCGTCATCAATATGATGCTTCAACTGATGGGATGACACAGGTTCAGGCTTAGACTAACAAGTTTAGGAGGTGCAGGATCCCCAAGGGCACCTAGAGAGAGAAAAAGCTCTTTTTAGAAAAGGAAAGATTTCAGTTCACGTTCAGCGGTTCAGCAGTTTTAACTCGGCTATCGGATTTGATAGTTTGATGATCAAATGCTGCGAGCTGTCACAGCTATCCTACTACTACTACTACTGATACTCAGCATAAAAGCGTTCTACCACCGGACTTCTTATGTGAGCTGAATGCAGTTTTTGATGATGATGCCTCCCCCCTCCCCCTTGCTCTTGAGTTTTCACCAGCAGCAAAGCAGTCAGCAGATGACACCTCAAGGGGACCCTGCGTGTCTCTAGAAGCTCCAGAACAGAAGAAATTAAGACTCATGATGCTCTTCATGTAAAAATGATATTTTATAAGAAAACCATATGCAAATTCCATCTGGAATTGAAGAATTTCATACATGTGAAAGCTCTCAATCCAGATATGGGTCAAAACTATAATTCCACGACCGGACTTGGCGGGTCGTGGTCCAACGGCTCTGTCTGGAAACGATCAAAGTTTGGAGGTTCGGAAAAATGTGAATTTTAGCGTTTTATCAACTTTTCTATTTTCTCGCTACTGCTGTCCTTAGAAAGCTTTCTTTATATAACTATTCCGGAGTAAAATTGTGCAGGGAAGTCAAAAATGACCTTCAAATTGCGATCTCATGACTCGTGTTCGACAAATAGAAGTCAAAAATGTTTTTTCAAATTTGTGTACTGTTTCATTGGGCTGACAATTCAAAAGTCTTTCAAGACGAAAAATGCACAAAATTTATTTTTTTAAATAACAAAAATGAACAATGAGTGTTTCAAATTCGACCCTTGCCATTGGGATATATGAAACTGTAAGAGATGCGAAGTCATTGAAAATGTATCTCCTCTACAACACGCTACAATTAGAATTTTGATATGACGTTTCGTCTCTCTCAACTTCATTTTTTCCTATGGACGCTATATTGTATTTTTGCCCAATTGAATAGTTTTTAATCCTGATTCCAAAAATGTATGGAAATCGAAAGCAGGAGTGTCAAACTGAAAATATGACTACGACATCTTGTCGAGGAGAATAAGTATAAACGCCAATATGCAGTTTATTCTGAAATCCCATCTCAAATGTCAGAAAAAAATAATAGTGATTTTGGGATAAATCTGGTATGTGAACCAAATGACTATCTTACAATTTCAAGGCTTACCTAAGAAATTCTGCTTTTTTGAAATAACTAAGGTTTGGCAATGTCAATGTATTACGTATTATGCATTTTTGGATTCAGAATTAAGAACTCCATACATCTGTGCAAAAATCCAATATGGCATCCTTAAGGAAAAATAAAATTGATGCTGGAGTTCAAGAGATGAAACGTCATGTTGAAATTCTTATTATGCCATCTTGTAGAGGAGAAAAAGTGGCAATGTTAATGTGCAATTTATTTTGGAATCCCACTACAAATATAGCCAAGAAAAAATTAAAACGATTTAGGGCAAATTCGTTTCCGCAGCTTTACCCTCATTTAAACGACTTAGTATCTTTTACAGTTTCCGTGATCCCAATGGTGAGGGTCGAATTTGAAACACCCTTCATACTTAGATTTTGTGGTGTTTTTACACGAAAGGTCCATAAAAATATTTAATCTAACTAATATAAATTAGAAGTTTAAATGTATAACAGAGATCGTCTAATGCAAAAAAAGCTACAGTTTATTGACAAAAACAAATATGCACTGGTATAGTAAAAAAAATAAATAAAACAAGTTTATAAATACATTTATAGGGATACAAAGCAGGAAAATGATGACGAGCAATCAGATACATATATGAAAATGCATGGTTTAAATACACTTCTAATTTATTCCTTAATTTTTCATTGAAAACTGTACCTAGCGACTTCAGGTGTTCCAACACATTATAAAATTTATTTTTTTTTTTTAGTCTCAGGTCTCAGTGCTCGAGGATAATGATTGTTCCGCCTTCTGGTTTCATATAAGTGATTCTCTCTATTACAATTGCACTTGTTATTTCTGATCTATAAAATGCAACTGATACACGTCATAATTTTTAAGCGCAGAAACTATGTCCTACACGGATCCCTTTATCTTAGCCCAGCTATATAACGCACACAACGTCTTTGTATGGAAAACGATTTGAGCAAATGAGGTGAGAGACACCAATTTATTGACGCTTAGAAATACATATATAAATTTTGTCCGCAGGCCTTTAAATTGGTTGAATAGGCCTTTGGATCCTATTGTCGATATATCGGACCAAAATTGGAGGGAGGGGGTCATGTCTCATGTTGGGCTAATTTTTTTGAAGAGAAACTATAGAGTCATGAGCCTTTATAATATTTCAAAATTCGTAGATTGAACAGTTCGCTCAGGAGAGGCAAACTTTCAATGTTCGAAAAATATGAGAATTTTAACCTTTTTGATAACATTTTCATTTTCTCAGTACTCCAGGTTATTGAATAGCATTAGGTCCAGCAATATGTGACTAGATCGAAGTAAAATTGTTAGGAGAATCGAAAAATGGCCTTCAGATTGCGATCTCATAAATCATTCGACAGATATTTCTGTCAAAAGTGATTTTTTGAAGTTTTTCAATGTTTTAGTGGACTGACAATTCCAATTCCTTCCTAAACAAAAAGTCCTCAAAACTGTTTTTCATGAAGGAGCGGATCAATCTACATATAGCAGCTCAGTTTTTTTTAAAAAACGCTTAGACCCGTCTTTTTTGTTTTCGAGGGAGACACAATTTATTGATTTAAAGCCTAAAGTAGACTTTAATAGGTACATCAGATTAGTTTGTACTACTTTCAGAAGAAATTTGACTAAAAGAATTTACTTAATAAGTAAATGCTTTTCTTCACTACGCCCATGGTTTGTTTATCATTCTGTTGTTGAAAATAGCTATTGGAGCGTTTTTTGTGACAAAAAAGTTATTTCTTGAAGAAAGATAAGGAAATATCTCGTACTTATTTTAAATAGGAATTTGCAATGCATTTGACCAAACTTTGTTGCTAAAATAACTTCTAACGATTTATTACATAAATTAACCATGGTATATTCCACAGCAGAAAGAGTTGAAATTATCGAAATATTTTTCGGAAATAATCAGTGCGCTAATAGAACAGCAGAAATATTTAATGAGCGACATGAGAACAGTAACGTACATCGAAAATATGTTCTAGAAATTGTAGCTAAATTTCGGGAAACTGGGTCAGTCGTCAATAAAAAACGCAACATTGAACATCCCATAAGGAACGAAGCAATAGAAGTGGGGTTTTTAGTGCAAGTTTATGTAGATACTACGTTAAGTACCCGCAAATTGGAGACTGTGTGTGGTGTTAGTCGATGTACTGTCCAACGGACTCTAAAGGCCCATAGTTTTCATCCGTATAAAATTCACCTGGTACAAGAACTTAATGAAGACGATTTTGATCGGCGATTACAATTTTGTGAAGATATGAGTGAACGAATTATAAACGATGAACATTTTCTATTCAAAACTTGCTTTTCCGACGAAATGTTCCTTTTTCTTAAATGGCGTAGTAAATCGTCATATTTGCCGATATTGGTCCGATTCTAATCCCAGAATTTATCATGAGGTTCATACACAGCAGTCACAAGAATTAAATGTTTGGGCTGGTATTTTTGGCCATCATTTAGTTGGTCATTTTTTCTTACCTGGAAATTTGACCGGTGAAATGTATTTGGAATTACTGGAAGACGCCATAATTGAAAATCAGAATGATCGGCGGTACATTGCGAATAGGTTGATGTTCCAAAGGATGGTGCCCCACCACATTACGCATTACGTGTTCGACAATATTTAGATCAGACGTTTCCAGATCGATGGATTGGTAGAAGAGGTGCCATTGAATGGCCCCCAAGATCGCCAGATTTATCACCTTTGGATTTATTTATGTGGGGTCATTTAAAAAGCAAAATCTATGCTATTCAGCCAACATCATTAGAAGACCTGCGACAAAGAATTGTGAATGAGTGCCTTCAAATTACTCCTCAAATATTGCAAAATGTGCGGCAACCTTTTGAGCAAAATCTTTATTATTGCATGGAGTCATAGTGGCCTTTTTCAACATTTACTTGCCTAACGGGTCAGTTCATTCTTCATTTTTAAATTACTTTGCTGCCAAATGTATTGATCTCCACTAATGGTGATGTATTAGTTTTATTTAAGCTTTAAATCAATAAATCTTCAAAACTACTGAACTGAAGTACATTAATTTTATATCATTATAAAGGAAATTGAAAGACCTTTAAAATAAGGTATCACTCGACCCCCCTTTCCATTTAAGATTTTGGGGGTGGTGTCACCCCCGCTTAGGGGGCTGCACGTGCTAACGTGATTTTTTGCCAAACTTGTGTCCTCCTCGAAAACAAAATCGACGGGTCTGAGCGTTTTTCCAAAAAAAAACTTACCTGCCAGTAAATGCGTCTGTTTCGTTTTCGAAAAACAATAGTTCGGTATACAGGTGAGAAACACTATTGTGGCTTGAAGAGCTTTATCTCAAAAATGGTTAAAGCTACAATATGGGATTAATAAGAAAAACGTTGCGTAACACAAGTACCTCCCATATGCACTTTACAGAATCTGGCTATCATCTATCAATATTCGAATTATTTGAGAAAAATATAATTTCGAAAATTAGCAAATTTATACTTCTTCTATATTACGCAACATTTTCCTCATTTAACCAACATTGTAGCTCCTACCATTTTTGAGATTATTAGTTTTTGCGATTATATCTTAAAAGCAGATGTTGCCAACAGACGTTAAGCAATGGATTGATGTATCTGTAACTAACTGTAGCTAACCTTTATAATTAGATCAATCTCCAATAACATCTATACTTCTTCGAGTACCTATGATGAAAACGGCAAATTTTGGGCCAGAATACTTAAAGTTGGCTTTATAGGTCGCTTCGACTAATTTTGAGATCCGATAACAAAATCAAACCCAAGTAGACTGAGAAACTGATCCTTCTTTGAGCAACAGTTTTTTTCTTTTTTATAAGTATCATTTATTATTAGCAATCTGGAGGACTTTTTGTTTCAGAGGGAATTCGAATTTTTAGTCCAATAAAACAACGAAAAAGAATTTAAAAAAAAAATCCTTTGACCTATATGTCTGCTGAATTAATTTTCAGATCTAATTTTAGAAGTCATTTTTGATTTCTCCTGACAATCTTACTTTGGACTAGTCACGTGTTGTAGTGTCTAATGATTTCCAATTAGAGGAGTAGCGAGTAAAATAGAAATTTAGTCAAAAAGGTTAAATTTCAATTTTTGAATGCGTCTCCTGAGCGGACCGATCGACTTGAGGATTTGAGATTTTACAAAGTCTTATAGGTTCTCTCCAGAAAAAAAATGAGCCTGATATGAAACATGACCCGCTCTACAGTATCATGAAAACTGCCAATTTTGGTTCACAAATGTCATACATTGTATGTAAGTGCCTATTTGACTAAGTTAAAAGACTGAATACAAAATTCAATTCATATAGAGCACAGGTTCTCAACCTTTTGTCAAGTGCTCTCAATGTATCAGAGTATGTAAATTTCAACTTTCGCCTTAAGTATTTACAAAGACACAAATTGGCCCCCAAGTCAAATCTTCGCCCCCCAATACTCACTGGACTCCCTACTGCCCCATCTGTAAGTCTCTAGCGTCCATAGGGCGTTATCGCCCATTTTGAGAAAGACTGATACAGATACAGAAGGATAGGATGACCCTTCTTCCTTACGAAATACGTTAATTTTGTGCGTTTTTCGTCTCTTTTTATTTTGTTTTATATCCGACAACCTTTTAATTTCTTGTGGTAATTTATTAAATATTTTAGTGCAGCTGTAATGGACATTTTTTCTATAACCGTGAAAAGATGGATTAGATACAGAAGATTTATATTTCCATTTCTTGTTTATAATCACTTTGTGGGCCACCAAGAAAGTTGTCTGGGTACAGTTAAAATTTTATTGCTCCTGAATTTTTCTCTGCAAGTCTCTCTAGAGGAAATGTTTAGGATGCACCTCAGCACTTGCTTCTGCACTAGAAAGATCCTATTGGTATGGCTACTATGCCAAAATGTGCAATGCCTCAAAATTCGCGTAATATACCTTTTTTAGTGTCTTGAGGTGTAGCTACTTAATTATAACTCTAATCAATCAATCAAAATTCGCGTAATATACCAGTTTTAGTGTCTTGAGGTGAAGCTACTTAATTAGAACTCTAATTAAGTAGCTAGAGTGCATGCATTGTTTAACTTTAGTCAGCAGTCTGTCAGCAGAACTTCTACTGTTTCGGCTAAAGAGATGTATATAGCTACGATTTTTTTTCTTAGCCTAAAAACAATTGCCTTTGTCTTTGAGGTATTATGCATCATGAGCCAACCACAAAAACGCTTTCTTGCAGAGGCTCAAAGTACTTCCAGCTACATGGTTGAAATTTTGACCAGAGACCACTACAGTGATCAGAATATTGGATCGTGAATACATTATTTGGGCTTGTAATACCAGCAGTAGCACTTAGGTCGTTCACATAAAATTAAAAAGAAGAGAGGTCCTAAGATGCTACCTTGTGGAAGACTTACCCTTTCAAAATCAATATTGTGCAGATGACTCTTTCCCTCAACATGTTCTCTTAGCCTACCTTCTATCCCTCTAGTAGCTGTCCCAGTGTGCTCAGCACACACACAGGTCTATATATTTGACTTCTGAGACAGTGAGTTTTAGAGGTTTAGGGATGAGTTACAAACCAACCTCCTTCCCCACATCAGAGACACTCTCATTCTCAAGCATTCATTCATGACAGAAAGAAGGATTTTAGGTATTTCCTTAACCAGCACTTGCAGGATCTCATTTGGTATTTCATCTACTCTTGGTGCTTCACCTGTTTTCAAGTGCTTTGCCGCTTTTTCCAGCTCACTATAGTGAACTTTAGCATGTCTACAGCCTCTTCAAATTTACATTTGGTTGTGCAAGCACTTCAGAAACAATCCCTCTGCAATTTTCATTCCTTGTTCCTTCACACAATGGTACTTCTCAATAGTTATATATTATGGGGCCTAATGCTTTCCAGCATGAAGAGGAGCACGAAAATGAAAAAGCTGACAAAATGCTAGCATTCACATTTTTCCCAACCTACAAACTTTGAGTGTGTCTCCAGACAGAACAGTTGGACCTATTACCCTGAAATTTTACAATGTCTCCCGACAAGCCAGGTCGTGGAATCTTAGTTTTGATCCAAACACGAAAATTAATGATGATAAGATGAAAGATGAGCAAGAGTATTGAGTGAAATGCAGACAAGGTACACCTAGTGACCTTAGCATTGCTCTGTATGTTATTGATCTTGCTCTTAATGATAAAGTAATGATAAATAAATTCCGTAAATCGCATTTCTAACAAACTAAATTCGACTTACCAATAACAAGACACATATGAGCACTCATTCTGTTTTGAAAAAAGGTTGATCGACAGTTTTTTGGCATCCGAACTGGACCTTTGTATAATTTGATTTTTAGAATCTGAAGCCATTTCTACTGAATTATCTTTGATTGAATTAATCGTTTGTAATCTGAATTAAATTAACACGATGCTTTTTAGTATGTTTTTTTGTTTAAATTTGGACCCTTTTGCATAAGAAAACATATCACAACACCAACGCAGATTTTAAGGGATGATTTCTGATTTGACAGCAACGGCCTTGGGTATAGGTCGATGAAGAATGCGCATACCTTACAATGTTGTCATATTCGATGATTTAGCTCCAGGCCCACTACTTCTCAACCTGGCTGTTTTTATTATGACATCATGAATGACTTGAAACATTTGCTTTTCTGTATAGTTGAGGTTAAAGTGAAATTAGTATGAGTCAATTTGATTACATTTCACTTAAAAGAAAATCTTATGCGACTATTCAAAGCTGATATATATCATTGTAGAAATGACAAACTGCGCTAAAAGATTCGTCCAGCACCTAAGAAATACCACAAAAAAGATACTACAGTGCCGCAAATTCGCTCTATCTTGACTTCCCAATAATTCAGGAGCAAAGCGCCGTGCCAGATCAGCCAAAATTGTCAAGCTACATTTGATTTTATGGCGTAGACAAATAGCGATGGATTTGCACACAAAAAAATCCGTTTACTACTTCATCAAAATTCACTGTTTCCTATATTATATACTTGTAAAACTGATAAAAATCCATACATGTGCACTAATTAATTCTAGCTTAATGCTGAAAAAAAACAGATTTATGCTTTTCAGCCCAAAAACGAAATATGATTTTCTAAAGAATAAATATTCACCATTTCATTGAAAAAGCAAATTTATGTTTAGTGATTGTTTTACAAGCCTTGGAGTAGTGTTTGATGAAAAATTAAGATTCCCTGAGCAGGATAGCAAACATTTCTAGAAACTGTTATATTGATATTATTTATCATTAAGGCTTACAAAGACATCATGGCAAGTCTATTAAAAAGCGTTAAGGGTGATTCAGGCTACACAGGGTTGGGCCCGGGACGGGAGCAGACCGTACCACGTTCAAACGCCTATTGTATAGTTTTATATAAACCAATTCATGTATTCCGTCTACCGGTCGTGTCACCGCTGGGGCACGGCGGCCAAATGTCGATACATATAATTTATTTCCCGTCTCCGGCCCGGCCCTGTCACTTTTCGTCCTAACATGAAACGTTTACTAATTATTGCGAGAGAAGCTGCACAAAATGGATGACAATAAACTGTAGTTTACAATTCCCATAATTTATGATATGAGCCATTTATGGCAAATTCTCCATCCATTCCAGTTTCCTCCATTCTGGGTGCACACTCCACCTCCTTCTTGTAGTTCTTATTTGTGTTTCTAAAACTTCGTCATCAAGAGCACTTGCAACAGCTGCTAATTCAACTACATACTGGAAATTGCCTTACTGACATTGTCTTCAAACCACCAAACCCGAAATTATATGAAAAATAACAAACAAATCTATTATCAAAAAATGCAACAAGTGAAATACCGACGTGTAGCTAGTAAATAAGTCAGGTGTAATATGAATTATTGGCCCGCACGGGTATTACGTATATTGAAAAGGGCATTATGTCAATATTTTTACTATAGTCAACGCCAAACAAAGTGGCGTGCACGTCATCAAGGTGGGTGTGTTGAAAAATTTACATTGTTGCCAAACTTTTTGTAAAATAATAAAATTTATTATTTACATATCTAGGTTTATAAGCAATATTAACCTCAAATGAGAACAAAAATAATAGTATAATAAAATTATAGATCTGTACTTGCATAATCATTAAGTATGACAATTATTGATCAGATGACACTATGAAACTACCATATTTAATTGATAGCTTAAAGGTACTGAATAAAAATCCAAATGGGGTCCTCCAAATTTTATGCATGGTATTTATTTTACAGAATTCATACAGAAAAATGCATTCTAAAATTAGGTAAGCTACTGGTGTAAGCTTTTTCTGTACAATAAAGTTAGTCGGAGTTTCTTTCTTCAGCGCTGTCTGAATCTGAATCTTCATCACTCTCAAAGTTGATTATTAAAGGTTCGATGTCTGGTCGATCAAAAATTCGTTCTCTTTCATACCATTTAAAAATTTCTTGCTCAGTATGTCGAACACTATTTTTCCACATGTCTGGGGTAACCGTTTGTAGAGCCTCGTTCCACATATCCAAACAGTCTTTTTCACTGTTACCATCTCTACCAATATGTCTGTTATAGTAACCTTTTGCTATGCCCCAAATTAACTCAATAGGGTTAAATATACAATGGTAAGGAGGCAGACGAAGAACTTTGTGCCCATGTTGTTCCGCCAATTCATCAATCACGTATATTTTAGGTGGTTTGTTTCTAAAAAAGCAGTTATTTTAAGAATAGGAATAAACAAAAGAAATATAAACTGTCGACCAAAATATATATAATTAAGAAGCATTATGTACCGAGCAACAATACTCAATAGCTCTGTTTTAAACATTGTGCTTAAAAATGGTATGTTTTGATTTGTCAACCAGTCTTGGATATTTTTTTTTGTCCATGCATTGTTGGGCACTTTGTTCAATATCATGCTGTGATAAGGGGCGTTATCCAGTATAATCATAGATGGACTCTCCAATTTTTCTAATAACTGATGTTGAAACCATTTCAAAAAATTGTCCTGGTTCATCTCTCCATGGTAATCGCTCAATTTTGTTTTCGAAGAAAATATCGCTTCACTACCCTCAATAAACCCATTTTCATTTCTAGCATGTAATATAATGTATCTAAAATATATTAGTTTTAAATTTTATAGTGCAAATTGTGTAAAAGTACATACCTTTTACCATCTGTTTTAATAGCTTTCACGCTTTTTTGGTTTCCATTTTGCCAAGAGCGACCTATGGTCCCATTTTGAAATATCCAAGTTTCATCGAGGAAGACAAACTGGTATAAGGCCTCAACCTTGGCTTGATTGTATTGCCTTAGAAATTCCACCCTTTTCAAAGCTATACTTGGTAGTTCCATGAGCCCTCGTCGCGGATTGTCCTTAAGCCACTTAAATCCAAGATCTCTAAGCAACCGCCTTAAAGACGTGGCACTACCATCAAATAATGCTCTTAATCGAGACCATAAAGTTTGTATCGTAACTTGTTCTTCTGAAACCATGTGTAATATGACATTATAATTTAGTTAACAAATTAATGCAAATTTCTGATAAGTTATTATAATAAGATCTTACTTTTGTGATACATATTATAGATCACTTCTCGAATGGCACTTGTATCCAATGTCGCTGTGTTGGTTACACGTTTAATATAACTCCGCTTTTTCTTGGGCGATTCTAAATTTGCATCACTTTTCACACCCTCGGAAATACGACTAACTGTCCTTAAACTAATTTTTAAAGCAGCAGCAACACGCTACAAAAAATGAAATAAAATTTCACTATTATTAATATACATTACATATAATTATTAGTAACCTACCTCTTGAACAGCATTTAAAGGCAACAAAGGCCCGTTGTTGTCCCTTTCTTGCTCAAAGTAGTGCATTAACGAGGCCACGAGTTCCTTACACCGACTATTTAACTGTTTGGGCATCTTTATATACCAAAATTGCCTTTATCTACTCGTAAAATGAATAATTTTGTTTTGAAACAAACAGTTGTTGATTTACAGTATGCGGGGCCAAAGGATTTATAAAGATTTGAAATGCCACAAATTGATTCAGTGTCAAAATTAATACAAATGTCAGTTCCCAGTTTAAATAAGTTTCAAGGTGACAATGTGTCAACGCTGCGAAATCGGTTTAGTGCGTTTACATGTCGATAAGTGATTGGAGCGTTTGCAAAACATTTTATTTCGCATAATGCGTCTAAATTTATCAGAAAGCAACTTATGTGATATTTTAATAACAATGTTTATATGACTATTAACCATAATAAGAGAGTACTGACCATTTTACAATTTATATATCACATTAATATGAAACTGCAATAGAGCAATTGTTTGTGATAGAAACCTAGGCATTAGGTCGGGGAATTTTTATCGTGATGACGTGCACGCCACTTTGTTTGGCGTTGACTATATATTGGTTTTTTGTGACATTATGCAATTTTTTCTACAAGATGTTAACTTAGCACTAGCTGATAAACACGTTGTGCACTCGTTTTGCAGTTGTACTTGTTGCCTAAACGACATGAAGCTTCAGTTATCAATGTTTTGCTCGGATGTGATGTAAAATCTGCTTCAGAAATGGGATTACTGGAGGATAGGTGCAATACACTTACTTGAAATTCAAAGTTAGAAATTAGTTGCGCATCCACTTTTTCTTATCCATTCTGGTATTTTCGTGTCAGTTGCATAGTCTATATATCCAGCAGGCTCCGACACCATAGGCGTCTCCATACTGAGCACCTTAACGGTATCTCTCGACAAGCACCCGGACACTCTCACTCTACTCTGCTAATTGCTACCGGCAGAGGTATTACCTATCTTGAAAAGTCGTTTTTTTTGCATAACGTACGTTTTAGTGACAACGTAGGTTTTTCTACAAGATGTTAATTTAGCACTAGCTGATGGACACTTGTGAACTCGTTTTGTAGATGTACGGTGTTGCCTAAACGTAATGATGTTTCAGTTATCAATGTTCTACTCGCATTGTTGGTTCCATATGTTTTGTGAAGCCCAGTAGTCTGTAGTTTTCATCTATGACAAGAAAGTTGGTAAGAGTTTGGTGTGCATGTGTATAAATTCATCGACATTTGCTGTGTGAGAAAATCATTGCTGAATATGCTACCAATAAAGTATATCTATTAGCTGTGCCCGAGGGGTTATTTATATTACAGCTGGTTCATTCTACAGCGAAAAACATGCTTAGCTGTTGCACGACTCTTTATATATTTAAAAAATCAACATTTCTAAAATACACTAACCTGCGCCGGTTTACTCTAAATTGCACAACTTTGGTGCGTTTAATTACATGGAAAACTGAACTAATTTTGAGAATGAGGGATCCTTTCAAAAACGCAATCAGAATATTAACTAATAAGAATACAATCACCGGTCAAAAAGACCAAAACATGCTTAGCTGTTGCACGACTCTTTATATATTTAAAAAATCAACATTTCTAAAATACACTAACCTGCGCCGGTTTACTCTAAATTGCACAATTTTGGTGCGTTTAATTACATGGAAAACTGAACTAATTTTGAGAATGAGGGATCCTTTCAAAAACGCAATCAGAATATTAACTAATAAGAATACAATCACCGGTCAAAAAGACCAGTTATGAAATTTGTCATTGAAAATAAGCATTTCTCATAGCTTTTGCGCCTTTGACTTCATGATTTTCCTGTCAAATATATAAAGTTAATATTCTTTTTTTATTATTTTTATTTACTACAACGGCACGGGTATTATGTAAAAAACCTATAAAACGTAAAAAAAACTTTTAAAATGTCATCTTGCAGACTAGGGAGTTTTTAGGGTCATTCCACGTTTGCTCACTAGGATCGTAGTGAGCGTCCATCTATGGAGGAATAGCTCAACTAGACGCATTGTTAGTTCCATATGTTTTGCGAAGCCGATGTGTAGTCTATAGTTTCCATCTCTGAGAAGAAAGTTGGTTGAGTAGCAAGATTGCATCTGGATGATTCTGCATGTGTATAAAGTCAGTGATATTTGCTGTGTGTGAAAATCATTACTGGAATATGCTAATGCCAATGAAGTATATCTATTAGCTGTGCCCGACGGGTTATTTATATGTTGTCCTTTCTAAGGGCTGAAGGCTATGTTCAAAGTTATAAATTAAGATTTTTTACGTTTTTTTGTGTTTTCAAAAACTTTGAGGAAAATTTCGGAAAGTCACCACCGCTCCCGCGTTATGTCTCATTACTGTTAGCATGTACTCGTATATGACTTGTAATTCGACAGTTTAGAGTGGGTATAACTATTTCTTATCTCTTTAATTTTTGAAATTCAGCAAATTTGCATTTGTAATTCCCAGAATGAATAAGAAAAAGTGGATATATACAGGGTGTTCCTTAATGATATGCGAAGATTTAAGGGTGTGAATCTACATGAAAAATTGATGTGACTTTGCTTTATAGATTATGGTCCAAAAATGTTTCCTTAGAAAAACTCTGGTATTATGTAATTCATTGTTGAACCTTGTGTTATATTTGTGAGTCTCTTTCGGAGTTCTGTAATCAGCATAATTATTTTTAACGTGAATCATACATTCCAATATATATACATATATATATGGATGACACAGTTAAAATTCTTAGGTCGATAAGTGTCGTCCTTGCAATACTGTCTGAAATGTACGTTTGCTACTATTCTCAAGCATCGTCTCTAAACAGCAAACGCATTCGATACATGACATGAATGACCCCAAATCAGTATGCAGTATTGCAAGTTAGATTAGAAGTAAGCATAATAGCCTGTCATTAAAGTCGATTTTGTTACGTAGGTATTTAAACACGTATCATATATGTTATTTTAGATAACTTCTTTGATAAAGAGGTAATGTGTGATTCCCAAGTTGAGTTTGCATCAATAATCACTCCCAGTAATTTCACGGGTTCTACTAAATTACTTCTGTGTGGACGAGTACTGAGTAGAAGAGATTGAGTTTTGGCTATGTTGATTAACAAACTGTTGGCATTAAACCAGTTTTGATTATTGTCAAAATGCTGCTGACAATCGAGTAATACACGGTCAAAGTTATGATTGGAGGACATTGATGTCATGTCATCCGCAAATAATATACTGGTGACTTCGAAGTTGAGTCATTTATTTTAACAGTGAGTAGATCTGATCAAAAGAAATGTTTTTTCCTTTACCATTTTTCTGGTAAAATTAAAGTAACAAAGTAATAGCCCTTTGGAAGTTTGAGTACCGCCCTGTCTCAATAATAATATTATGTGCTCGTGTTTGGCAACAACGGATATAATCCGCCTTATCGGTTCATCGCATCGGAAACAAAAAAGCGATAGAATTTGGAACGATGTTTTTACAATTATTTTATTCAGTTGTATACAGTCAGTGTCAGTCGGTAACGCGTGAGTGAATAGTGGTGTCTGTTGCGTGGCTCAAACGAAATCAAAAATGGCACATGTTTACGAAAATGCTGAACTTGTGGACATGATTCTTATTTACGGGGGGGGGGAGTCTTTACAAAATGCTGCCGCGGCATCACATATTTGTGCGAATCGGTTTCCCAATCGAGTGCAACCAACCCCTCGTGCCTTTGTTAATGTAGTACAAAGGGCTCGTGAATCAGTGGAGAGCATGCCGGTGCTCCAAGACCGCACGATCAAATACAGGTCCGCACTGAAATACTTGTCGGGAGGATACTTTATAAAACAAGGTAACATTTTTATTTTTTTTTATTTTTACGCACATATTTTGGTTTATCTCGCTTCTACAATCATTATCTGAAAATTAATGACTCAACTTCAAAGTATATTAATTGATGCTACAGTTTCGCAGATCATTGATGTAAATTAAAAAAAGAATCGGTCCTAAGGCACTTCCTTGGGAAACTCCGTGCTTAATATGTACATTGTTAGAGAAAAATTTTTGGAAACTAACATATTGTCTTCTGTCTGATAAATCAGACGCAATTAAGGACAGGCTGTTATTACTAAAACCATATAGCGACAACTTTTGAGTCAAAATGATGGACACAATCAAATGCTTTTGTAAGATCATAGAAGTTAACATGTTATCTTCCAGACATTTGTTGATGGAACTGATCTTTTGCATTTAACTCAGTTACTCTATACAAAAAAATATTCGGGAAAACCTAAAAGCATTGTTCTTAAATAGGTATGAGTCTCATTTGAAAATTCGCCTATTTTTGTGTATGTACTGTCATAATCATTATTGCTATTATTATTTTTATTATTATTATCAACAGAAATAAATTTTACAAATGATATAGACACAGATGTACACGTCAACTCATAGATCTGCCAAAAAGTTTATAATTTACTCCAGATTTCCATCACTCTATAGAAACAATAGGTAATAAATGTGGCAACCTGACATGGCTCACGTCTCTCTGGCCAAAGTTACAGGTGTGTTACATTCAGTGTTGCCAGATGGATATTTCCCTCAACAGTAGGACGGGACAAAAAAATAAACAGGAGATATACCTATCCTAACAGTAGATTTTAATAAATATGAATATTCTTTCATAAAACTTTATAAACACAAAGAAAACTAAATATAAAATACTTATAAGTAAATAGATATCACGTATAAAAATAAAAATAAACTGTGGCGATAAAACTAATAAACACGGATTTTTCCAATTGAAAATAGCAACATACAATAATAAAAATAAACTTTGGCGCTAAAACTGGTAAATACTAATCATTCTGAATCTAAATAAGTCAGTTCGTAGTTTTTCATATATGTACATCTCCAAATTATGTAACTTCAACAGCCCTCCAGAATCAAAAGAATGGCACGATTGGTTTTTTTATCTCAAGAAGGATTTTCTATGTTGTAAGCCTTACAATTTTAGAAGTAGATAACATATTTCGCTGTTCCGTTTCCAAAAAATTAACTTTAATTAATCAAATTAAGTAGTCGAAGTATAATACTAATTTTATTAACGATCGAAAATGAGCTAATACCTAGTAGAAATTGAAAAATAAACTGATTACCTGTCCATCTTCGACTTTCAAACAGATCAGTCAATAATCACTATTCAAAAACGGACACCTTTTTCTAGGAGTGGCAGGTGAGAAGCATAAAAAACGTATTGTAATAACAGGAGATTTTATAGTGAAAACAGAAGAACAGTAGCATCGAGGTAAAAACAGTATATCTCCTGTTAAAACAGGAGATCTGGTAACACTGGTTACATTTTACATTACAGGCACTTACAGGTATAGCAGTAACAGCCTGACAATATGAGATTTTTCAGTTTTTCAGCATGAGAGCCGTGAGACAAGGTAAACAAAAAGGGCATAAAGTATTTATGATAAATCTTTAGTCCATTATATGGAAAACTAGTCATTTTTGCTCAACAATACTCTAGTCAGTAGGCAATCCACTGTGGTCGCAGTAGTGCAGGTTAAATAAATGAGTAGGTACTATTTTTTTTATTCAACAGGTGTTTTCTTTGTGTAAGCTTATCAATGAATTTGTGAGGTTATATGAAATAAATGGTATGTTTTTATCAGTTTTTATAAAACGATTGTTTAGTCGAACAAATTTGTTAAAAAATGTAAAAAATAATCTGTATAAACAGGTTAGAGTAAGGTTAGAGAACTCGAAGATTCCAAAAAATCTGTAAAACTTGCTCAATAGGCCAAATGTCATTGATCTCTCGATCTTAACATCTCTGATCTTAGCAGGTTCATTCAAGTTTTTCAGTGTAGCTCAGAGGTACTGTGGATTACTTTGCTATTTAAATGTCTATTGTAGTAAGATTACTCATACTCATCAATTATTTTCTTTTGATGTGACAGGTAAAAATAGGCTTCATATTCATTTGATCCATTATCTATCTGGGTATCTTCTATAATATTCAATATTTTCAATGATGGTATATACAAGCTATTCAGTTTCCTTCTAGGGCATGTTAAATTTCATTGTATTTTTTAATCAGGTCATCTGATATTAAACCAAATGAAAATATGGGTGCTTATGTGCAAAATGTATTTTCAGATTATATCATTAGTGATATAGTTGTTACTGGTGAATAAAATCGTGTGTACTTTAGTAGCTTAACAAATTCTTACTAACAGAGTTTCTGATGCAATTTGTTTTCTTGCTTCACCTAAACTTCAAGTACTAGTGAGAAGTCCCTTTTTCAAAAACTATAAGGTAATAAGTTGAATTATTGATTAGGGTTAAAATGCTTATAGATTTTTTATTTCCAAAGTAAGTGCCTCTATCTGATTAGAATATTTTCTTGAATTGTAATTTGTATTTTAACCATTTTTATTTTTTCTAGAAAATGGGTATTCTTCACCATAGATCTGTAAGATTTGTAGACTCGATTGTGAAGCGAGATAGGAAATTATTGACCTGTATTAAAACACATCCTGTACTGTATGACAGAAATCACCCTGGGTATAGGAACAAGTACCTCAAGAAGGCTGCCTGGGAGAACATTGCTAAAAAATTCAAAAATATTTCAGGTATATTACATATTTTTCCTATCTGTAAATCAGCCAGCTTTACTTGAAAATATATATGTACAAGTAAAACCATATATCCCAGATATTACTGGTGTTTGATTTCCAGTTCTGAAAAGTCAGAACTTCCAATTTCTATTTCAGTACCAAAACCTTTAAATCAGAGGTTATCCAAACAATTCAACAAACACATTGTTGTGTAGCAATGATGTTGATAATAATAGTATCATTAATAATGAGTTTATTTAATGAGTAAAATGAAGAAACACATATTCCTATCAGTGATGCTTGGAAGCTTTTATCCATTAACACGTTCGCTGCTCACGCCGACAACGTGGCGGCATAAGAATATGTATGCGAGTGCTCACGCCGCAACCTTGTCGGCGTAGTCCCTGTTGTAGTTAAATATAGTTATAAGCGAAGCGCGCCTCAGTGTGCCTTTTACTTTAGTAGGAGCATGTTGCTTAGTGTTCTAACCTTAAAAATTCACACGTGGTTCGGAATTTAGTACATTAATTTTGCAATGGCGGACAATCCCATTCCGGGACCTTCAGTATCGAAAAGATTAAGGTTTAGGGATCCTAGAAATCTAAACGACGAAGAACTACGTCAATTGGCATATCTTTCTGAGGATTCCTTAGACGACGAACCATTTGAAGACTCCGGAAGTGAATGGAGTGGTGCAGAAGATATAATCGAAGAGGCAGTAAACTCCTTGGAAAGCGACTCCGGGCATTCAAATGATGAGGCGGAAGTCCCTTCATTGAGCGAAATGTGGACAGAGGGCCCTCCGCAATTAAAAAAAATTATGTTTACTGGGCAGCAACGATTGAATGTACCAGTACCTGATAGAAGGAGGCCCATCGATTTTTTTTTCCTCCTCGTGGACGATAATTTTTTTGAACTACTGGTCCGAGAAACTAATAGTTACGCAGAAATTGTGTTGCTGAATGAATGTCAAGGGCCCCATTCCAGGATTAGCCGTTGGAAACCAGTCAATAAAGAAGAAATGTCAATATTTTTAGGAATGACATTTTATATGGGTATACTCCAACTACCAAGATTTAGGGACTATTGGCGTACCGACCGTTTATACAACTTTAGGATCAGGAAGTTCATGAGCAGAGACAGATATCTAATTATATTGCGATGTCTTCATTTTGCCGAGAACCCTCGAGCTGGGGGAGCAGCTCCAAGTGATAGATTATACAAGGTTCGCCCTTTGCTGGATTTCTTCAACAAGAAAATGTCGATAATTTATTCGCCAGGAAAAAACCTGTCTATCGACGAATCCATGCTTCTTTGGCGCGGGCGGCTTCTGTTTCGTCAATATATAAAAAACAAAAAGCACAAGTATGGCATAAAGTTTTACCTACTTACCGAATGTGACGGAACTATTTTAAAAATACAGATTTATTGTGGTGTTTTTGACGATTTAGGTGGTAAAGGACACGCTGCAAATGTTGTTCTCAATCTGTTGGATAATTACTGTAATAATGGATATAGTGTGTACATGGATAATTTCTATAACTCTGTATCGCTTGCACGTCAGTTACTGGAAAATAAGATCTTTTGTACGGGAACGTTGCGCGCTGGAAGAAAGGATACCCTCAAGGAAGTAAGTACATCAAAACTGAAAAAAGGTGAATCTATCTATCGTTATGGGGCAAATGTGTGTGTGGGTAAGTGGAAAGACAAAAGGGAGGTGCTATATATCACAACAGAACATGAAAACACATTTGAAGAAGTGACTTCTAGATCTGGTAATAAAAAAAGTAAACCAACTCCTGTAGTGCAATATAACAAATATATGTCTGGCATAGACCTGCAAGACCAGATGCAGTCTTATTATCCCTCACATAGAAAGACAATTAGATGGTACAAAAAAGTGGGTCTACATATTTGCGAGATGATGCTCCATAATTCTTACATGCTTTACAACAAATATTCTGGGCAGAAGATGTCATTGTTAGATTATAGAGAGTCAGTCATAGAAGCACTGCTTCCAGATATTCCAGATAGCGCAATTCAGAACCAGACCAGTGGGAAGGAACCATCAACTCAACATCTTCCATCAAAATGTGAAGCAAGGAGTGAAAATAATAGAAGACAGCGGAAGAGGTGTCGCTGCTGTTCAAAACGTGGTGTTCGCAAAGATGCCATGTACTTTTGTAAATCGTGTCCAGATTTACCAGGACTATGTCTAGAACCTTGTTTCAAGGAATTCCACGAAAATCTAAAATAAAATTATATATAGGTTTGTTTTATTTTCTTTTAATTTGCTGTTTATAATTTATGTTATATAAAGAATATATTTTTTATTATTTGAATGTTCAGGGAAGTATGATTTTGTTTTTTAATTATAGTCATTTATTATTTGCTTTTATATTTTGTGCAAAATATATAGTAAATAAAGATGTTTGAAGGATAGTTATTATTGACGACACATGTGCGTCATTGAGCACCTAGCAAGAATAAATAGTGCGCAGTGCTCATGCCGCCACCTGTGCGTCGTGTCTTTTTTTCTGTAAATTTAAAGAAAAAAGTATTTTTAATTGTAGTTTCAACTAATTTATGCTTAAAAAATGTCAAATAAAAGCATTTGACAATGCCGCACCAGTGACATCTATATAATTGTTGGTGAGCAGCCAACGTGTTAAGTATAACTTGCTTCCTTTGGAGTCGCTGATTTGATTTAATAAACTCCTACACACATTTCACTTAATGTACTAATATATTACTTGAAAATTTATTTATTTTTTTGTGCTGCAATTGAATTCTTTTATATCAAATTTGATGACAAATATTTATGACAGAACGAACTAGTGATAACAGCATTTATTCCCACAACAACTGATCAGAATGATTGGTAAGCATATAATATGTATATGAGAAAGAATACACACTCTATCCTTGACTTAGTCTAAGCTTGGCTGACCCTCCATAAATTAGTCCTCTCATTTTAGTATACAATCAAGGCATACAAAGCAACAAAGAGATGAAATTTTACACTCAACATACAGGATTAATTACCTGAATATTAAGATTTGGCATGTCCCTATGTAAAATCCGTTTATCCTGCGGATGCATTATTTTATAATGTCCAAATTGTTGTTAGACTTACTCTTTTGTCGACGAAACAAAATCAATGAAATAAATACACATGAATTTCTTTTTATTTACTTACGTTTCATACAGCACAGGGTCGTGGACAGAACAGATTTCCGAAAATTGCTTTGATCCCACCTTCTGAAGATGTTAGACCAATCTGCTGATTCAAAGATGTAAGACCAATTTTCCAATGGAACATATTTATTGATGAACGTTTACAATTATTCTTTTACATCACATTCGATGACAAATATTCATGAAAGAATGTACGAGCGATAACAGCATTTATTTCCACAACTGATCTGAATGATTGGTGAGCATAGTGTTTGAGCGAGAATATGCACTCTATCCTTGACTTAGTCTAAGGTACTGTTAACAGTATCGATAATTTTATTTTATTAAACCTGCTTTCTATTAATATATAAATAAATGAAATAAATAAATATCTTTATTGCCATTTGACTTGAAAAAGTATCAGCAAATTGTTAATGATGAATGAGAAAAAAAATAGCTAAAAAGCTGTGATCAAGACAACACTAAGTAAATTAAATAATACAAACATAATGTACTCAAAATAACAACATAAACAAATTAAAAAGATGTGAATAAATAACAAATTAAACAAAAATAGAGGGAGGAACAGATTGAGAAACAGATTAAAAATTAATTGTTTGCAATAATACAATTCACAAGTCTGATAGACTTTTAACTTGGCGCTGGAAAGCATTGAAATTGGTGACAGCTTTGATAGCAATTGGCAACCTGTTGAACAATCTGATAGGCATTATGTGGGGACCATTTGCTGATAAAGCAAGGCTATGTTGAGGGGTACGCAGACAGTATGTATTCCTTAGATTATAACCACTCTCCACATTGCTTTGCAACTTATATTTTTCTTTCGAACATGACAAACACAGTTAAAAATATGAAGTGAATATATCTTTATGATGTGAAGAGTTTTGAACAGTTCCCGACAAGAAGTGAGCTTGTTACTAAAAGTTATTGTACGATTCACTCTCTTCTGCACAAGTAGCAAATCTGATGTATGTGAGCTGCTACCCCAGCAAATGATACAGTAATTAATGGCTGACTGGACGTGAGCAAAATAGTACATTCTAAGCACTGCAGTACTTGCAAACTGTCTTAGTTTCCATAACACAAAGCAATGCTTTGATATTTTGTTGACTAAACAGTAAATATGATCTCTCCAAGTAAGCCTTGAATCGATCATAACACCAAGGAATTTAGTGACCTGGACCTCGTAATGAGCTGATTTGGATCTTTAGTTTTAACCCCCACTGTGGTATCGTCAGCAAATAATGTAACAAAATGCTGTTTCATGAAAATAGGCGCATCGTTGACGAACAACAAGAACAATAGAGACCCTAGTATGATTTCTGGCGGAACTCCAGCTAAAAAAACCTTGGTGCTAGAAGATAATTCACATCTACCATTATTAATGACAACTCGTTCTATATCGGATAGATAACTTTCTAACCAATTCTCTGACTCCGTAGTTATTAAGCTTTTTGAGTAAAAGAGCAGTATCGACGGCGAGCTTAAATCTATAAAGAGACGTTTTATCTTTATTTTCAAGGCATGTTAAGACAAAGTCACACATAACAATACTTCATCTTTTGTAGATAGATTTTTCTGCAATAAAAATTGGTACCTGTCGATGATACTGAATTTGTCAGCAAATTTTTTTTCTCATCATCTCTCCTCATCGCCTCTGATTGTGATTCCGGTTCCAATCTCAATAAAATAAATTTGAATCCTCCGACACTGACTTCGGTTTAGATATCATAACTTCCATTACATCCCTAATAAAAATCTATAATGTATCTATATCCATTTCTATCTAAACAAAAAACTCTTCCAAGCTGCAGAAACATTTGTCTACCAACAAATATTTTAGTTTTCTTTTGGAAGCAGCTATATTGGACTCATTCCTAATGCCATCATTGAGCTTATTAGAAATCTAATATCCGATATATGTACATGTTTTTTGGTATGCCATAGTTTGATGTTTTAGCAGAATTAAAATCATCCTAGACCTAGTTGGATAGTCATAATGGTGTTTGGTGACTTCAAATTCATGCTTATTTTTGCAAACAAACACATTTGTGGTTTTGTACAAATTGGTTCTCACAAACAGCAAGCAATATAGAATACTTAATGGATATGTTAATTACAGAGAAATTAATCTAAACAAATTTAGGTGTCATTACGGCTAACTTTGTGATTATAATAGATTTTTTGTTTTTACAGTTAAGGAATGTGAGGCAATATGGAGAAAACTGGTAAAGAAATATAAGGATCACCATGATATGCATGAGCCACTGATAGAGACTCTAGAAGAAATATTAAGAAGGTAAGAAAACTTGCTTTTTGAATTTACTTATATAGAGTCGTATTTATTAATAATTCTTGAGTTTTAACAAATGTTTCGACCACCTTAATGACCTTTTCTCAAGTACAGATCGAAAAGTTACAGTTACAATGTTACATGATATATTGTCAGTGACATTTTTTTATCTTTGAAAAAGGTCACCAAGGTGGCTGAAACATTAGTAAAATCTCTTGCCTACATATGTGGTTACATTTTTCACCCATAAAATATGAAGAATTATTAGCATGAAAACTACACGATAAATTCCAGGTGTTAGAATAACCATAATATGTATTTATTGGATTTACACTTTTTGTTATATTTCATGTAATAATAGCATTGATTAACTTGTTCAATCTTTCAAGGAACAATCACCCCTCAATCTCTAGAAATTATTTCTAAGATTTCATATTTTTGAAGTTTCTTAACAACAGGTAGAATATCCTGTAGCCTACAGCAACAGTAAGAGATGGGACAATGCTGATGCCTAAAGGTGGTGGTCAGTGGTCAGACACTTTCAATTAAGTTGTGTATCTTCTGGAGGAATATGTTAATCAATAATAATAATTACAATGTTTATTGGTCTATCTACAAAGTTTCCATATTAATAATAAAGGTAGCATCCGATAAACATAAACAAAAAAGTATGCACTTGAGCTTGAGCTTTTATTGATCTTGAATTATCTAAATTCAGTCGATCTTCTATGAAGGTATTCAAGACAAATTTACGAAATCTTGTAAAAAAAGTTGATTCTCTGAAATTCCAGATTACAGGAAAAGTTCCATTTCAATATAAAATTTTGCTTAAAAATGGTTATGAACCATATAAAAGTTCTTGTCGTAAAGTACCAGATACTATTAAACTTGTTTTGAAAAGCACGCTAGCGGATCTGGAAAGAATGGACATCATACAGAGGTTAGAGAAACCAACAGAATGGGTAAACAATATAGTGATTGTGGAGAAACCTAATAAAAGTATCAGAATTTGTCTAGACCCAATGCATTTGGATAAAAACATTTGTACTGAACAGTTTCCTATACCCACAGCAGAGGAGTTGTCTTTAAAGTTGCAAGGTAAGTCGATCTTTACGGTATTGGACCTAAAAGAAGGCTTTTATCGTGTACCACTAGACAAGAAAAGCATGAAATATACTGCTTTTATCACGCCTTTTGGAAAATTTTGTTTCAAAAGGTTACCATTTGGTCTAAATATAAGTCCTCAAGTTTTCAAAGAACAAATGAAAAGATTTTTGGCGATTTAGAGATTGGAATTTATTCTGATGACCTAATAATTTCTGCATCAGATGAGGAAAAACATGACCTTGTATTAAATAAAGATACAGAGAGCTAAGAAATTTGGATTGAAATTTAATGAAAGTAAAATACAGTGTAAAGTTTCGGATGTAAAGTATGTGGATCAAGTTTTTTCAAAAGATGGTGTGAAACCTGATCCAATCTTGGTAATAACGGATCCCACTAATAGAAAAGAGTTATTAAGCATTACTGGCATGATTAACTATTTGAAGTATATCCCTAGCTCGTCTCAACTTATGTCACCTCTCAGGAAATTGACTAAAAGTAATGTGCCTTGGTTGTGGACTTTGGAGCTCTGCAGAACCTTGGCTAACATAAAGAATCTAATAACGAGACTTCCAAATTTGAACATATTTGATTCAAATCTACCAATTGAAATACAAAGTGATGCTAGTCAGTTTGGTATTGGTGGTTGCCTTTTACAACAGGGACAGCCAGTAGCATTTTGCTCACGAAGCTTAACAGAAACTGAGACTAGGTACCCTCAAATAGACAAAGAACTTCTGGCTATATGCTTTGCATTGTCAAAGTTCCATAATTTTGTATATGGTAGCAAAATACTAATAAAAAGTGATCATTTTAATAGATTGCAAAGTTTAAAATTGAAATAGTTAAACTATGATTTTGAAGTGCAATACTTACCAGGTAAGCATATGTATATAGCAGATCTACTCTCACGTTCATTTTTAAAAACAGAAAGCAAAAATGATCCAGACATGTTAGTAACAGTTCATACTGTTGACATAGAGCTGCCAATTTCAGAAGAAAGATTAAGAGAATTACAAACTGCAACTAAAAATGATCAGATTCTATGTTATGTAAAGAATTTTTTGTGTAATGGTTGGCCACAAAACTCAAAAAATGTATGCCCAGAATTGAGTAAATTTTGTAAGATTCAAAATGATTTGTACTTAAAGGATAATTTGGTTTTCTATAATGACAAACTAGTGGTTCCCAAGAGTTTACAAAATCTTATGCTTTCTAAGTTACACATTGCACACTTGGGAATGGAAAAAACAAAAGCTAGAGCAGGAAAATTTTTTTATTGCCGTCAGATATTGAGGAGCGTATTTCTAAATGGTGATACTTGTCTGAAGTATTCGCACAAGCCAGTAAAAGAACCTTTAATTCAGCATGACAGGCCTAATCGTCCTTTCAGCAAAGTAGGATGTGACACATTAACTTTTGGAGGAAGAGATTATTTAGTACTGGTAGATTATTACTCTAATTGGGTAGAATTAAAAAATTTTAGGGCGGTAATCGATCAGCTAAAACAAATATTTGCTAATTTTGGAACACCTTTAATTTTAATTGCTGATAATATGAACGGTGCAGAGTTCCATAATTTCGCCAGATGCTGGGAGTTTGAAATACAAACATCTAGTCCTCATTACTCTAAGTCGAATGGTCTTACAGAAAGGACAGTAGGTATATGCAAGAACATTTTAAGAAAAAATCAAGAATGAGAAACATTTCTATAGCGTTGTTAGAATATAGAAATACCCCGTTGGCAGGGTCCAATATATCTCCAGCAGAAATGATTTATAACAGACAACTGCGTAGTGTCTTGCCTGTATCAAATAAGCACTTAGAACCAACTCTAAAGAATGATAGTCAGCGACTTTCTGAAAAAAGATTTAAAAACAAAATTCATTATGACAAACCCCAAAATATAGGTCAGACTTCAAGGAAGGAGACAGTGTTATAATCAGGTCAGATCGAGAAAAATACCGGGTACCAGGGGAGATAGTAGGTAAATGTGATAGCCCTGGATCTTACAAGGTGCGTGACAACCTTTTAAGAGTTTTAAGAAGGAACTCTTAATTTTTAAGATATTCTCCTAACGAGTGTCCTCCAGTACAATCTCAAGATGAATTTGATAATATTTGGTCTGTACCTTGCTCCTCAAGAGGAACAGAGTCACGAAGTAATGATTTCGAATTCAATGACTGTAATGAGCCAACAACTGTTTCAACCTCGATTGTATCTAGTAACCAGAACTGTGACAATAAACCCTATGTCAACAACAATAATTTGATGTGAGAAAACCGGCCAGATATAGATATTAATTTAAGTATCCAATGTGAAGTAATATTTTAATTTTCATACATCAAAATATAAAAAAGCAATACAATCTAATGTAATCCGACATGTCTTTGAATATGTATTACATACATACGTATTTGACAATCTTCGCTAATGTAGATCACGCAGGTTTGAACAGATTACATCTTGTACGCGCGACCGCTAACGTGCTCGACGCGTAAGCATTGTTTTACTTAGTGTGAATTTGACTACTTGTGATAGCGGTACGGCCCAATGGTGCGTTCATTGTTTACTATTTATTCATTGTGTATTAAGTATAGTACCTATTAATGTCATCACAAACTCAGAAGCGAAAGCACAAAACATTGACAATTAAAGAAGAATGTGATATTTTAGACCGCATAAATCGCAATGAAACTTTCATTAGTTTAGCAAGTGAATACGGCGTAGGCCGATCTACAATTTATGACATTAAAAGAAACCACGAGAAGATCAAGAAGTTCGTGTCAACTACTGACTGCGGGCTAGGCAAGAGACAGACACTCTTGAAAGCTGAACATCCAGAAGTGGAAGAAGCTTTGTACATGTGGTTTCTTCAGGAAAGAAATAGGCATGCATCAATTTCAGGACCCATGTTGGCCATGAAAGCTAAGTTTTTTATAAGGAAATAAAAAAAGATGATTTTGTGGCCAGCAAAGGATGGCTAGAACGTTTTAAAAGTCCTCATGGCATACGTTTAATGACTATTACAGGAGAGAAACTTTCTAACGATGCCACCTGCATAGAGCCCTTTAAATTAAGATTTTTGCAAAAGGTGAACGATTTAAATCTTGACCCGTCACAGGTGTACAATGCAGACGAATCAGGGCTTTTTTGACGTGTGATGCCTAACAAAACTTTCGTTTCTTGTAACGAATAAATCCGTACCTGGACGAAAAGTAAGTAAAGAGCGTGTAACCATACTACCATGTGCTAACGCTGCGGGCACACACGCGCTGAAGATGATGGTCATTGGGAAATCTAATAAACCACGGGCATTCAAAAACATTGATTTACCTGTACACTATTACGGACAAAAAAGTGCATGGATGACAAAAGACCTTTTCAAAAAGTGGTTTGATGGATGCTTCGTACCTGAAGTTAGAAAATGTTTAAAAGATCATAATTTTCCTCTAAAAGCGTTGTTGCTTTTTGATAACGCTCCCGGTCATCCGTCTGAAGAAGAACTAACAACTGAGGATAAATGCATCACTGCGATGTTTCTTTCGCCAAATTGCACTGCACTGATTCAAACAATGGATCAGAATATCATTCCGTTTGTCAAGCAAGACTATAAGAAAAACCTACTTCTGAGAGCCGTATCAAAAGACCAACCAATAGAAAAAACTTTAAAAGAATTTAATATGAAAGACTTGGTTTTTGCTCTTTGCCAGTCGTGGAATGCGTTACCGTCATCAACTATTAAATCGACTTGGAAAAAGTTATGGCCAGATATAGTCACCACTCCTAACAACGTTCCACAAATCAGTGTAACTTCGGAAGTTATAGAACAAGTCGCTACTGAAACACAGATAAGTCCGGAAGATTTGAAAATCTGGTGCCGTGGAATGGATAAAGAGGAAAATGTTTTTCATGAAATGTCTGACGAAGAGATTATAAAAGACGTTTCTAATTATACAACAAATAATCAGGAAAATAACGACGACGTGATTGCAACTGCTCCACAAGTCACAGCACAAGACGCAATTTACGCCTTTGAGCTAGGTTTACAATGGGCTGAAGAGAATGGTTGATCCTACAACGAACTTTTACTTGTGAGAAGACTGAGGGACAAAGCTCTGATCTCGCGTTATAACAACCTGAAACAAAAAAAAATGATGAATATTTCCAAGCTTCATAATTTGATAAATTCATTAATGATTTTGATTAATAATTCTTGATTATTTTGGTACATATGTATGTGCATTTATGCTTAATTTATGTTGTATGATTTGTACTTCAAAGTACATACATATACATAACATATACATATAATCTTACCATTGTATATGTAATTTGTCGGATTACAAGGTACTCTTTTGTAAAAAATTCCGGACTATAGGGGGTCTTAGGCAGTGCTCTATAATCCGATAAATTCGATAGTCCGACACTGCCCTGCATAATGTTTGTCGGATTACCGGAGGTCCACTGTATTGTAAAAAGGGGGAGATGTCTCATACAGTCTTAACTTAGTGTGTGAGCTGCTTTAGATAGTTTGTTGAAGCGCCGCATGAGGTATCTCGTCCTCTTAAAATCTAGACGTCACTGGTGCATGTACGTATTAAGAATCAACTCAAATAATAATTAAAACAAGGAGTGTTTATTAATATACTGATAACAAGCATATAAGACAAAATCCGTTCTGTGAAAAAAATATGTAATCTTTTGAAAATCCATTACAATTTTGCTTTTTATAGAAAGCCAATTTGTGTACAAATAAATAATGGCTGTGCAGTTTGCAAAAGCAATAATTTCTCCATCAGTGTTTAACCTAAAAAGGTAATTAACCTATTGGCCCTAATACAGTTCTTTGTGGAAGTCTGCATAAATCAGCTGTATCATCACTTAGAGTACTGTTACTTAATGTTCATACATTGTATTCAGCCTTCCAACTAACATGATTTGATAAGTGGTTATAATGTATTTAATAGTTTAACATGTACCTGTATAATGCTATCGAATGCTTTGGCTAAGTCTACAAAAATTCATGCTGTTGGTTTATTACTCTGAATCAACTTGTAAATTTTTGGTTTTCACTAAATAAGTGCATCTTGAGTTGATTTTGCTTCTTGAAATCCGTATTGCTGTTCAGAGATCAGATTGTATTTCTAATAAAATTTGAAAATCTTGGGCCGGGAATATTATTTAACAGTCAGAAATGTTTGTTCTTATATTTCAAGTAATTTATTTATATATATATTTATAATAGCATTGATTATCATGAAAATATATTAATTTTTGACTCACATGATTTAATACTGGACTTAACATCATCGTTTCTCAAAAAATTGAGTTTAGCAAGCTATCTGAGTACTCAATCTAATCCTCAAATAAAAAAAATATTAGTTATTGGTTTATCTTTCAAGGTATACAAGGAAATCATTGAACAAAAAAGTTGTAGTGACAAACTCACCTAAAAGACATTAATAACAACTTTGTTATTAATTTTCATAAATTGCTACTATTGATTGTAATCAAAGTAAATTCTTACAGAAGGTCAACCTCAGAGTCAGAGCAGTTCAACATAGAAAGCCTGGAAGAAGATGTAATCCCAAACCTTTTTGCTGAATCTCCTGATCTCCAACAGATCTCAAGACTGCTAGATGAATCTGACACAGAGACTGAGACACTACCTCGACATAATTCTGATGAGGACAGTGACGTGCTACAAGCGGTCCCACCTGACTTGTCATTCGCGTTTACACTGTATCCTGACATAGAAGAAATTGATGAGATGTATGAATATTATTCGGGTGCTGAATTTTTGAATCCAAATGCTGGAGATCATTGGATGCCTATTGCTTCTTCAAGTACCTCTTTGGATCAGATGCCGCCGTGTCGCCTAGCTGGTAAGATTTTTTATTGAATAATTAGAATAAGAATATTTTCAATGCTAAATATAAGAAAAGATTGCAACCAGAATAGCAGATCTTAGTTTGAAAAATCCCCGACTTCAAGTGGATAAGAGTTTATTGTGCCATATCTAAGCACATTCTCGATCAAGTTATATTTCAAATAGGGACTGGTCGAACCGACGAGATCGGCCTATTTTTTCGAAAAATGATTTGGCCGATATGGATACCCATATTATGGAAATATAGACGGACCAATAAACGTTTAATACTATTAAATTGAAAAAAAAACAAAACATACAAAAATATACTTTAAATATATTGAAGTAACCCTTATTTTACTACGTGAATAATAAAACTTAACAGCAATCTTCAGTCATCCGTTTTACCTGAATCCTGAATAGCTGAATGACTTCATTTTGGTATACTCGTCTCTGTGATACTTAGAAAGATGACACTCCATATTTGATGTTTTCTCTGTTTTTTCACAGACAAATAAAAATTTTCGTTAGGGAACAAATCTCAATTCAATACTTGACTTTTACACTTCACGAAAAACCATGTCCTGTTGGGGACTTCGTGTGTCATTTTTTCCCCTCTCCATTTTCGTTTCCTCGGGTTACACCCTTATCCGGATGTATAGGCATGTGTATCTACTTTTGTGGTTGCATATGTGCATTCATTTCGGGTCCGATAAAGCCAATAAGCAGAAATACGTATTGCTCGGGTTACCTATCCTATTTTCTGCTCGAATCCACTTTATTTCCCTATTTTTTATTATATACCTTTCTCCGCATGATCATTTTCTCTTTGTAGATCCTTTGGGCTTCAAGTACCGTCGCAAGTTTCTATATTCGAGGTCTTCTAGCTATTTTATACTACAATGTGTAGGTTGGCCCTTGTTGGGGAGATCGTGTGTCATTTTTTCCATGTTCCATCTTCGTTTCCTCAGGTTACACCTGTATCCGGATGTATGGGCATGTATGTATATCCACTTGTGTGGTTGCATATGTGCATATTCCTTGGGTTAGAGAAGTTGCTTGACATCGGCCTTTTTGTTCATACAACTGTCAGTCATGAAAATGTGTGACATATCTAACCACAAACGTTTAGAGAAATTTACTTCTCTATCAAGGACTTTAATACTATTATAGCACATCGAGTGCTCTGTGGTGTTTACGTGTGACGCCAAAGCACATCTTTTTGTATGCAATCAGGAGTCACTCCTGTGGGATGTTATTCTGCCCTCTAGTGATCTAGAGATCTGTGTATATCAAATTGCAACCATTACCATTGATGAAGTAGACTGTTAGTTAAGCCAAGTATCGGAACTCTTATCTTTCAACTTAAGAACAGATTTATAGGCAATACGACAATTTAGAGTACTACAGAGTCTGGCCAGTTTTTGAGTTAAACTTGAATGTATGGCAATGTTACAAAACTAATTCTGGGATTTGATGGTGTAATGGAATTATTATTATTGTGAGGATTGTTTGTGATGTTGTTGGGAGAGGCAGAATTATTATTTTCATTGTTTGGATTTGGCAAAATACTAGAAGGAGAGCTGAACAAGATTCTGTTAATCAATTACCTTGGATAATCGTTGTTCATGAAAAGTGTTGAGAGTTTTCTTAGATTCGAGGTGTGGAAGGTATTGTCAGAGATGCCAATTACCCTTGTTTTCATTTTTCCACCAAATTCACCTTTATTTTTATGTTATGGTAAGACCTGAAATTCCGAAACCTTCCTGAGGATATTGGATTCATGTATCAGTCTACCAACAAGATGTTGTTATTGTATCGAATGATTCTGGAGTGCAAAAATGGGACTGTTTGATTTTTATCCTCTTTTTCAATGGTGAATTGACTGTAGGGATCATAGCTATAGAAGTCTTCGACAATACTATCTACTCCTTGTGACAGGAGACAGACAATAAAGCTGGCAACGGACGGTGAGCGATAATATAATATATATTATATCCTGCATATTACAGAAATATCGCTCCATGTGTAAACGTATCGAGCCGCCACGCACGGACGCTATAATATATCTATTTATACCCCAGTGATATATTACGTATCTGTCGGGATATGCTTACCGAGCGATATTCTGCCCTATATCGCGCTATATCTATCTTCCCCTTGCGTCGCGTCACCCGTCACTTCGGAATTCGCAATAGACTAAATGGAGTATTTTATTGAAAGTGTAAGAAAACATCCATGTTTATGGAAGGTAGACTCGAACGAGTATAAAAATAATGAGATTAAAGAAGCAGCTTAGAAGACTATCATTGCTGATTGCGATTTATCCGACGGAATGTATTCAACTTGTACATATTTATTTTTATATAAATAGGTAGTTTGTAAGCTAATAGTAGGGGAGCCCAAGAGGGGATTTTGAAATTTAATCAAGCCCGGCAGATTAACATATGGGGGATACTTTGTACCCTTCTTGAGCACCTCTATCATATACAAATAAGCTAAGTCAGATCTTTTTGAGTGACTCCCCATTTAGCATCGTGGGCTCCCAAGTAGAAATGACCAAAAGAGTTTGAGGGATTTTAGACTGAACTACATTTTACTTTTACGGTAAAAAAACTTGGTCCAACCTTAGAAAAAGCTTATTTAAATACAAAACAAAGGGAATTACACGCATCATCAAAAGTGTTGGACCCCCTGTATAAATCCGTCTAGAGGTAGGTTATCTACATTCTGTTTGTGAACAAAAGATCTTTATACAGGGTGTCCGCAAAGTTGGGGCTTTCCTTTTCATAAACAAATACCCTTGAAATAACAAAGGTAATGTGTAGTGAAACGAGGGCGACCAAGTAAAAAAAATAAAGGAAAAAGTACTCACTCTCCAGTTGACGAGAAGTACGTCTCTGCCCGAAATCATACCGCTCCAACAGAAAATGAAATCAGCTGATGCGCTACCGAGCAGACGCAGAAACCACATTGATTGTCTTACACTTAATGGCACATCTTCTAACAAGGAAGGCAAAATGTTGCGTAAAAAGTCTAGGTATTGCATCCCGTCCAATCGATTTGGGAGAATAAATGGTCCAATGAGCATACCGTTCACCATGCCAGCCCAAACATTCACAGAAAATGTTTGTTGAAAATGTGCCCGACGGACAGCGTGCGGATTTTCTACTGACCAAACATGAGTGTTGCGAAAGTTATTAACCCCATTACGCGTGAACGTAGATTCGTCTGTCACCAATATGCACTTCAAAAAGTCCGGATTATTGTCATGTTGATGCAACAACCACTCACAAAACCGCACTCTTGCTGGAAAATCGTCAGGTTGAAGGGCTTGTACACGTTGGACGTGAAACGGATACTTGCACTTCTCTAGCCACGTCTCTAGTGCTTGTTGAGGGATTCTCGTCTACGCGATTACCTCTACACGCGTGACCGTAACCGTCGGTTGAAGGTTGCACACTCTATCTCGGTTCTCTTAAGACATTGGTGTATATGGTACTAAGAAAAATTGCTTATGCTTTCAAGATCTAAACGTCGTGTAAAGGAAAACCCCAACTTTGCGGACACCCTGTATATTTAGCAAGCAAAAAACGCAAAAAAACCGTTGAGATAAAAATGTGTTTCGATTTTTGTAGAAATAAGTCGGTTTAACGGTAGTGTTTGAGCAAAAAGTATGTATTAAAATAAAATTTTATACTGTAACTTTTAAAATGCCGCGAGCTGAAATTTCTGGTTTTGATAGAACACGAATAGTAGCCCTCTCCCAAGCTGGATTTTCAAATCACCGAATAGCACTGGATTTAGGTATCCCAAGAAGTTCGGTTATTCGAGCAATTCAAATATTCCAAGAAACTGGCTCAGTTGAAAATCGGCCACGCGGTGGGCGTCCTCGAGTAACAGATGATAGGGAGTATCGTTACATTGCTCTATTTGCCCGAATGAATAGATTTTCAACAAGTACAGCTATCAGATCGCATATTCAACATACCTTTCGAAGAGTTATTTCCACTTCTACCATCAGAAGAAGATTGCGAATGGCAAATTTGCGCCCTAGAAGACCATTAAGGGTTCCACGTCTTACTCGTAGACAAATTGCTGCTCGACTCCAGTGTTCTAGAGAACATCAGGAGCGGCTTTTACCACATTGGCGAAATGTGGTATTTACAGATGAGGTTAGGTTTGGACTGGTGAGTGATGACCGTAGGATAACGGTTTGGAGAGAACCAGGACATCAACAGCGACTAAAGGCCCGAGAAGTTGTCCCATATCAGGGCGGATCAATAATGTTTTGTGAAAATGTCATACAACCCATTATTCAACCTTTGCGAAATGAATTCGGTAACAACTTCATTTTTATAGATGATAATGCAAGGCCACATAGAACGAATGAACGAAAAACTGGTTTCCCCCTACAGCTTCCTGTATGAAATTTATACCAACTCACACACAAATTCTAACTTTTCGACCACATTAGCATTTTTAGTTTATTGCAAGATGTAATTTTGAGAAGTTCGAAGAAAATTTACTTGATTAATGTTTGCCCCAATCCGTCTGCATTGTATTAGCAGAACAGTTTTTTATCACCTTACCATGTGTTCTCTTTTGAACTTTACCTCAAATACCAGCACCATTCTCACTGGTGGAGTAAGTAAAAAGATTTCTAATCAATTAAAAGCATGGTTGCTAATCTACTATTTTAATTCGTTTTTAGCTCCTGATGATGGCAGCATAGTCTGTCGAAAGCTTGAGTATTGTAAGTCAAAAGGGTACACTTAGCATAATTTATCGATATCCCAAAGACAAGTCTTACACTTATATATAATGACGAGAGCAAGGAACGGGTTGTACGTACTGGCAGGCAGGCAATAAACGTGTTGCGTACTTGTAAGCAAAGAAAATTACATCATGTTACTTATAGCCAGAATAATTTTTAGTTTCACGTTAATTTTACCGTAGTAACAGAAAGGTGCTTTTTTGTACCCTTTTCATGAAGTTTACTTTTAAGAAACACTCTAATTGTTAATTTTAATAATGTTGATTTTAAATAATATAACTTGTTTCATTTGACCGTCATTTTATAGGTATGCCAGTTAACATTGATAAATTTAGACCAAGATCTATTTATTTTACAAATTGCGGGTGGAACCGCAGGTACTCTACACAATCCCTAGGAATTGTATTCATTACCTAGGTAAAGTATGTAATGTATGAATGAATGAACCGTGAAATTAGTGGCATTCCGGCCACCATAAGGAGCCAGTGCATAGGCCGCTTAAACAGGCCCTTATGCACATTCTTTAGATCACAAGCCTCGCCCTTTTAGCGAAGTTGAGAATCGCCTTGAGTCCAAGCTCCTTGACGTCCCGAGGATCCAAAGTAATGGACCCCAGTATAGTCTGCCTATAGTAGCTCAGAGCTTCACAGCGAGACAAAACGTGTTATGGCCAGACAACAGTCCCACCAGCAACCTTAGGTTGGCTCTATCCAGAGATAAACAAATGTCCATCCTTAGCACCGGGTCCTCCACTGAGTTCCCGTGCCTGGCGGAGATGTCTGGAGATACTTCTCCATTTCTGAGAGTGTTGCTTTGCAATCCACGTCTCCATTTTCCTCCTAGCTCTATGCGCGGTCACTCCTAAAGCTGGCTCAGGACCAACGAGCTTGCTGGATGATCCTGTCTTCGCTAGAGCTTCCGCCGTCTCATTGCTCCTTATCCCAGCGTGCCCCAGTACCCACATTAAAGATACCGGATGCCTCGCTGCGAGGCAATCCATTGCATTGCAAATACAAGATTCGAAGTAATCTTACAGGCACTTAGTGCCTTCATTGCAGCGTGGCTGTCGGATAAGATTGTTATTCTTCTCCTAGGCCCACCCTTCTCCAGATATGCCAGAAACACAAGCTAGAATCGCAATGTATATACATATATTCATAATATTCCATCGCCTGGGCAACCCAGGTATTCATACATTGCATAGGATTTGTATAGAATACCTGAATTGTACAGATTACCGGTAACATATATATATATATATATATATATATATACAGGGTGACTTTGAAGTTGAGTCATTAATTTTCAGATAATAATTGTAGAAGGAAGATAAACCAAAATATGTGTGTAAAAATAAAAAAAAATTAGAAAAAAAATGTTACCTTGTTTTATAAAGTATCCTCCCGACAAGTATTTCAGTGCGGACCTGTATTTGATCGTGCGGTCTTGGAGCACCGGCATGCCCTCCCCTGTGAGGTCTTAAGTCACCTGATTCACGAGCCCTTTGTACTACATTATCAAAGGCACGAGGGGTTGGTTGCACTCGATTGGGAAACCGATCCGCATAAATCCGTGATGCCGCGTAAATAAGAATCATGTCCACAAGTTCAGCATTTTCGTAAACATGTGCCATTTTTGATTTCGTTTGAGCCACGCAACAGACACCACTATTCACTCACGCGTTACCGACTGACACTGACTGTATACAACTGAATAAAATAATTGTAAAAACATCGTTCCAAATTCTTTCGCTTTTTTGTTTCCGATGCGATGAACCGATAAGGCGGATTATATCCGTTGTTGCCAAACACGAGCACATAATATTATTATTGAGACAGGGCGGTACTCAAACCTCCAAAGGGCTATAACTTTGTTACTTTAATTTTACCAGAAAAATGGTAAAGGGAAAAAACATTTATTTTGATCAGATCTACTCACTGTTAAAATAAATGACTCAACTTCGAAGTCACCCTGTATATATATATATATATATAACTTGAGACGTGGTCATTGTCATTTAGACCAGTTAGGTGAAGAATAAAGCTTCCGCCTGTTGTTGGGTACTTCGACAAAATTCAAGCAAAGAGGACTCTTTATACTTTATTATATAATAATTGTCGAAGTAATCAACAAAAGGCGGAAGCTATATATATATATATATATATATATATATATATATATATATATATATAAGGTATACAGGGTGGCCCATCCATGACAGAACATTACTCAAAAATAAAAATTTTTGGGAGAATCTATTTGAGGGATGTTAAACATGGCATTTGAGAGCACATTTCTAAAATATTGGCCATTATACAGGCTGTCCCAATTTCAAAGTTGAGATTTTTCAAATGGAATGCCTCAAATTTTTCTGCATATTTGGATAAACCAATTCAAAAGAAGAAATTTGATATAACGTGCTATAGGGTTTTGGTAATTAGCTACTGAGATTAGCAACCCCTCAGTCCGCCATTTTGAAATTTGGAATACTGATATTTGTATAAAAAAAACCTGTACATCTCAGCTTTTATCTTATTTGTTACTTTTTCGAATTGTAATTTTTGCTCATACAGGGTGGTGAAAAACGCAAATTGTAGTTTTTCTCAAACACGTCAAATGCATCACCCTGTATGTTTGTGCAAGTTTGGATTCAATTTTTTATAAGCTTTTTTTGATACTAGACACATAGGGTTTTTACGGCTATTTTTTCGGTTATTAGCACGTCTTTTATGAAACGGCTTAACGGGTCTCCTACAAGCACGAGCACCATCTGCTGAGGTAACGGGGGGGTGAAAAGGAAACGAGGGTAGGCTGGCCCTTGACGGTCGTCGGCGCTACTTTAAAAGAGGAAAGGATGACTGCGGGTGCATACCAAGGTAAATTTTTATAATAACAGAGTCGGATTTTGATTAGCGATCTAGAATGTAAATCGTTTCTTATTTTGGTACTCAGCAAGTGATCATTTAGTATTTTTCTCCTTTTGTTACTGTTCGTCGATATTATGTTGTTGAATTGTTGTTGGTGTGATTGTTCTTGAGTGCCTTTTTTTTATCAAGGCTGATAATGGACAATAAAGGGTCATTTCTAAAGAAGAGATGGTGAAATATGGTGTTCGTTTTGGGCGAAGCACAAATAAATAGATTCCTAGCATCTCGCATTTATAAGCAAAGGTACCCTAATATGCGATATCCAAGGCTGGAAACATTTTCCACACTACGAGAACGTGTTGAATCAAGTGGAGCAGTGGAATATAGTAAAAAAATGTATAAATAATCCAAGTGCCACCAATGAGGCGAATCAGTTGGAGGTTCTATTAAAGTTGCAGGAAAATCCCCATTTAAGTGCACGGCAAATTGGAGCAGAAACTGATATATTATGCAGAATTTCTGTCCAAAGGATTATTCACAAGCATAGCTACCATACATATCACCTATGCCTAACCATCAAAGCCTTCATCCTCAGGATTTCGCAGCTCGAATCGAGTTTAGTAGAATAATGCTAAATAAAGTTAGTGAAGACACTACTTTCCTGGATAAGGTTATTTTTAGCGATGATCCAACTTTTAACAGCATACGTGTTGTCAACAGGCATAACATGCACTATTATGCGACCGAAGTTATCTCGGGCCCTTCTTTTTAGACAACAGATTACCAGGTTCAGAATACTTGAATTTTTTGATCGAGCGTATGCCTTTGCTTTTGGAGGATGTCAACCTGCAATCTCGGATGCATATGTACTTCCAACTTCCAGCATGACGGCGCACCTGCACATTATCATAATCGTGTGCGTAACTATTTGGACACCTGGAGTAATAATCGTTGGATCGGTCGTGATGGGCCTCCTAGATCACCAGATATGACACCGATGGATTTATTTCTAAGGAGCCCCTTTTAGCAAGAGGTTTATAGAGATTCACCTTCTACCCCGGAAAATATGAAGGATAGGATTAAGGATGTTTTTCTGAACATAAGGGAACACATGCTGAGGGATGTGCAACGGTCATTTATCCAAAGACTACAGCTATCTATTCAACATGGTGTAGATATTTTCGAGCAGTTTGTGTAGATTATATCTTGAGTAGTGATAGTTGATTGTTTATGTTGTTATAGTTGTTTTTCTCTATTACGCTTGAAGTTGATTTATACTATTCTGATTGTTATTAGTTTTTACGTCAAATCTGTACTCTTAGTGGCAATATGGAGCTAGCTCACTGTTTGTCTTTTGTTTCCATGGATGTTGTGATTTTTTTCCTTTATTTTAGTGTGTTGTTCTATTAAAAGCTTAATAACTCAAAATCTAGTGATTTTATCTGAATCAAACCGTATACAAAAAAGCTTATAAAAATTGAATCCAAACTTGCACAAATATACAGAGTGATGCATTTGAAATGTTTGAGAAAAAGTACAATTCGCGTTTTTCACCACCCGGTATGAGGAAAAATGAAAATTCGAAAAACTAACAAGGCTGAGTTGTGTAAGTTTTTTTGATACAAAATTCAGTACTCCAAATTTCAAAATGGCGGATTGAGGTGTTGCCAAGTGGACGGTTTTTCTGGACAAAACACCTTACATCTCAGTAGCTAATTATCAAAACCCCATAGTATGTTATATCAATCTTCTTCTTTTGAATTGGTTTATCCAAATATGCAATAAAATTTGAGGCATTCCATTTGAAAAATCACAACTTTGATATGTAGGTCAAAATTGGGGCACCCTGTATAATTGCCAATATTTTAGAAATGTGCCCTCAAATATCATGTATAACATGCCATAAATAGATTTTTCCAAAATGTATTTGTTTATGAGTAATATTCCGTCCTCATATGGATAGGCCACCCTGTATAACAAAAAATAGGAAAATAATGGGCAAAATCCGCAAAAAGAAGGAAAGTGGATTCGAGCAGAAAATAGAACAGGTAGCCCGAGCAATACGTATTTCTGCTTGTTGGCTTCATCAGGTCCGAAATGAATGCACCTATGCAACCACAAAAGTAGATACACATGTCCATACATCCGGATACGGGTGTAATCTGAGGAAACGATGACATATATACATTTTCCAGACAAATACTAGACGAGAGGTATTTCTACAATGTAAAATTTGCTTTAATCGCATGTATTAGTTTAAAAATTTTATTTTATCAATTTTAAGCGTACGAAGTCTCGGCTAGTATTTCATACTTAAGTGAACATACCTGATCGAGTTTCGCTTTGAAATTTGCGATTTTAGATCGGGCCGTGGGAAATATAGAGCAATCTACTGGATGCAACTTTTCAAACCTAATGCAACAATTTCCAGATCGCCGCATACCTCGCCTGTTAGAAAACTCCATAGAATACCTGGACGAAGCCGCCTCTCTACCACCATCCGAATTCACCAGAAGCTTGAATGATGTTTCGGTGCCCATGGATTTCGCGTACACTTATCAGCCTAACGAAAACATAGACGAGTATTACAATTACTTCATAGAGAATATTTTAGAGGAATGTGACGTGTACCCTCATGTGTTTGGTGATGTTGTTGAGTCTGTATTGAATAACATAGGTAAAGATAAGAGTAAGGAGGTCAGAATCGAGATTATGAAGTTGTTACGTGATAGAATGAAAGATTCTAAGAAACGTTAATTGTGCGGATGTTCACTGAAATGGTCTGATTAGTATTTTAAGTGTATGGTTGTAGAGGCTTGTACTATGAATTCAATTTGAAGACTCCGAAAGGGTTGAGGGAACTGCACATAGACGAATTAACATATGTACTTAAATATTACATATTCAAATGGCACGTGAGAAATGATTTAAATCAATAGGAATACAGGATGGTCAATATATAACTGACTGGTTCGTTGATATCATTAGAACGGAATGAAATATGAAATTTTACAGAAAGTTGGGAGCTATGGATAACATTCATACATACTTCTTTGTAAGTGTGACAAATATAGCCGAGCAAACTATCTATTATCGTCTAAACCTCCACCTCTGACGGCTGTACAAAACTGAGCCCACATGATTATCTTTTCTATCATTTTTCAGTGGATTTTATGAGGAATATTTTGAATAGAATCTCGAATATTGCTCGATTGCCCTTAAAGCAGGCAATCTTGTAGGTCAAATGACATCGTCGATGTCTTCAAACTGAATATTGTAGTATCAGCCCAAATCATTTATTCCTAAGACTTATTTATTTTGAATATGCTAGTCTATATTATGAAACATTTCATAAAAAATATGTCTGACTAGTTTAATGACTCAGTGCCTTAGTTTTTATGCAATACAACTAACATTTTGACATGGTAAATTTTGTAGTAATGGTAGTATTTCTATTATATTTAAAAAACAAACTAGTAATATAGCTTTCGTTTGTCCGACCACAGACGGCCAACCATGCACTGCTGTTTCATGCTATTTGGCAACTTCTCAGGTCTATGCTTGGTCTCAGTTAGGACAGCAAATGAAAGTTAAGCAACTATCATCTGTTCATAGTATAAGATCTATTGAGATAAGAGTGCCATCTATTACCAGAATATCCATTGTGGTAATAGATGAAATGTGTGATGTCTTTTTTCGATAAAAATTGAGAACTGTTTAATGTTCGAAAATATATGAAATATATAACAATTTATTTATTCTATATCCTCTACTGTAAAATCATGGATAAGTATTTAAAAATTCAAGAGAAAGGTAACAGCTTCCATAATATATATGGCTGTGTGCATGATATTCAACATATGTCGGAAATAAAAAAAAGAAAAACATTTTAAGTGCAATATAAACATATATGTATGTATGTTTGCAAACAAGGGAAAAAGAGAATTGGGTAATTCTGCATTTTTTGGCCTCAAATTATTCCATCCAACTTGTTGAAAAAGATATATCTGAACAAATGGAGGTGTACTTATATTATGTTTCCATATTTTATATTACAAATCTATGTTATGACTACCTATACATTTTATTTTTTATCCCTGTTACCAATATAATATTTGAAATAAATGGATGTTTTAACAAATGAAATGCTCGACAACGATTCAGTTTATTCCTGGAACCAATGCTACCTTGCCGGAACCTTTAACTACCGGAAATGAATCGTTTATTGCAAAACCCTCGAAGTCACTTATTTGAATTTTTCAGGATGCAGTAAGAACTGACACTGACAAATAAACCCGTTTTAGCATACCTTTTGGGCTGAATGTAGCTCTAAAAGATTGAAATTTGATTGACAGTTTATTAATAATAATAATAATGGAAAAAGCCCTAAAATTGTTATGGACTTGTGTTTGCAAGAAAATATGGTTAGTGGTATGCAACTTAATCATACTAATCCAAGGTTTTTACTGTCTGATGTCTCCTGAAAAATTCAAATTATCGGACTATTTTTGCACTGACCGATTCAACGAAAGTGTTAATTCCCCATGCTTGTTTGGCGGTCTGGCCAATAAAACTGCATGTATCGACATATGTACTGTGAACCTTTCAATCAAAAAGGTGATTTTTTTCGGTACAAGGCAAGGGAGTATAATTAATATACCAGATTTTCTACCCTGCTTTGAGTGGCATCTGATGATTGCGCCGAACACTAATGGCATCTGTCAGTTTCATTTGATGTTATCTACAGGTGATGACTTCTTCATCCTATACCGGCTTTTTCTCATCCTCGGATGGTACAGCTCAACTTGTTTTGCCAATTAGTTGTCAGCGAGAAGTAATTTGATTTAAATTTAGAATAGTACCCAGCACGGGTATTATGTAAAAAGCCTGAAACGTCAAAAACGAAAAACCGACAAAATGTCATTTTGCAGACTAGGTAGATTTTAGGGTGCATATAGTTCATCCCACGTTTGCTCGGTGTGAGCATCCATCTATGGAGGAATGACCCAACGACACGCATTGTTGATTGCAGAAAGTAAGTATATCTCTTAGGAAGTCGAGTAGTTTGTAGTGCTTATCTCGGATGTGAAAGAAAGAAAGTTGGTTGAGTAGCAAGATCCCATCTGGATAATTAAGTGAATCGGTCTGCATGTGTATTAAATCAGTGATATTTGCTATGTGAGAAAATTATTACTTAGTCCAGTTAAATAGCCGAAACTGAGGCAAAAGTGATAACATAGCCACAACGTTATTTCCGCTGGCGTAATGGTGTTATAAAGGATTGTGAATATTGTTGTATGAATTTGGCTTTCCGGAAACCAACTAACCAACCGGAAATTTTTCTAATTTTTGGGCCATCAAAAAAGGTATTTGCAAATGTTTTGCTAAAATGCGTAATTTTCACGCTACAGCTGCCATCGCACCGTCCACCAGGGTTGCCAGGTTTTCAGTTACGTTGGTCGCAAAGTTTTGCTGAGAAAATTGCCAGAAATCGCCACTCTTTGAAATAACTAACTCGTAAAACGCCAGGTTAGAGATTGGGATGAATTTGTGGGAGGGGGGTGGGGGGAGTAGCCTGCCTGTTAACTGAAGAGTGGAGGTGAGGCAGATTAGGCATAATAATAATATATGATAATAAACAATTCCTTGAAAAGGGAGGGGGAGGTGAGGATGGTACTCGTGTAATCTGAACTTTCATTAATCTATACAATTATTTTTTACAATATTGTACCTCGATCCCCAAAATTGCTATCATTTAAATTTATTTTGAATACATAGAAGTATATAAATCAGTTGATAGACTTTATGTCACCTCACACAAAAATATTTCCCATATAGCATTCCTTTGTTTGTATAGTTATACAGTTTTATACTTTCAACTCATGAAATATTGAATAGCCTTCACTTATATATGTTATAGTCATCATATTTTTTATACACCTACATTTTTAAACTTGTAGCCTGTCAAATGTATTTATATTTTTTGTATTGTTTGTCAGTTTTTCTTTTGTTTTGGGGGGGGCGGTTAAGTAGCAGAGCAGCATTATGCTAAACTTCGCCCGCTAAATAAAGACAATTTATTACTATATCGGCAAAAATTGATTACAAATTAAGTGGCGTCACGCCTGGCAGCCCTGCCGTTGACGACGCAGGCGATCTCTTACTACAGTGGTAGAGTCCAGTTGAATTTTGAACCCTGAGTTCGCTTGTCAGTTTGGCGTTCACCGACTTTTCCGAATGGAACTAAGTTTATGCGTTTAAGTAAATGGAGTAATGGAGTAATTTGTCTTCAGTTGCTTGTCGATTGACTGGATAAGTGAGATAAGTGTGTGTACATTTTAGAATTGAAGTTGAATATTTTTCCGTATATTTCATTGGAGACAAGAAATTATGGACAAACCATTTATCGGAAGATGCATCAATTTTGTGTATTTCCGATTTTGATAGGATAACAATTTTTTATTATTGTTTCTGCTCAATCAACTCAACTTTTAAGTATACACACACATACTTAATAGTCCTTCCATTATCAATAATTAGAAACGCAAAAAATCGCTGAGCTGCACAAAAAAGGTGTTTTTTTTGTGAGGGGGGAATGCGTTTATGCACCATACCATAGCCCGAGATACGGCGTGTGTGGGACTCCAGGTTGTCTTGAGGAGACCACCTAGTTCCCATTAAACCCTAACCTGCGCGTGGCCCGACTCATCAGCGTCTCGGTAGGCCATGTGTTGTGCGTGACCTGCGGTGTGCTACAACGTCTCCTCGTGTATTTCAGTCTCTGGGAACGCCGGGTAGGTTCCCTTTACCTCGCACAGTTCTATCGATGTCGTTAAGCGAGCATCGATACTAGGACTAGACCAATGAGCATTATTATTGGTTTCCACAGCGAGTGTGCAGAGAAGACATCGTCAAATGCTCATCACAATCGGCCATTATCTATTCTTTAAATATTTGCGTTGGGGTCTGTTAGCATAGACGCGGCTCATGAACTGCGGACATAACTTGGTGGCTATGTTATCACTTTTGCGGCTATTTAACTGGACTATACTGAATATGCTGCCAATGAAGTATATCCAAGTATATCTATTAGCTGTGCCTGACGGGTTATTTATATCTTGTCCTTTCTGAAGACAGGTTATGTTCCAAGCTATAAATTACGATTTTTCCAACTTTCTTGTGTTTTCAAAAACTTTGAGCAGCATTACGGGAAATCGTGGTGTGCAATTAAGTCTCATCACAGAAAAATTAGGAATGACGCATCGCATATCATTTTCGCACATCTAGGCGCTATTGACAACGCAAAATAAATTTCTATAAAATTTAAATGATTGAAAATAAAAAATAATGTGAAATGTAATTGCATTCACATACATAAATATTACTGTCTAGCATACTTTCTCGCCTGTTATTTCACCAACCGGGGATTTTCATTTCTTATCTCTTCATTTTTGAAATTCAGTCAATTTGCATTTTAATTTCCAGAATGAACAATAAAAAGTGGATATATATATATATATATACGTAAGTGTATTTGAAACAAGAAACAAATGGAATTATCATCATATATTATTAGCACACAAATCCTCACTATGCACTGCCATTTCCTTCCAGCTATAGTATACAATTTACAGCTTAGACCTCCAATAGTGGCAACTCTGAAGCAGATGTTACATCACATCAGATCCAAATATTGATAACTGAAGCATCATGACGTTTAGGCAACACGTACAACTACAAAACGAGTTCACAAGAGTCCATCAGCTAGTGCTAATTTAACATTTTGTAGAAAAACCTACGTTGTCACAAGAAACGCACGTTATGCAAAAAAAAAACGACAAAATGTTACTTTACAAGATAGGTAATACCGCTGCCGGTGGCAATTAGCAGAGCAGAGTGAGAGTGTGTGCCGGTCGAGAGATACCATTACGGCACTCAGTATGGAGACGCCCATGGTGTCGGATCCAGCTGGAGACAGGCTATGCAACTGACATGAAAAGACCATAAACGTCACCCTAGAAGTTGTCTGCAGGAACCTGAAAGGAGAGCATTCGGGGCTGCTGAAAAAATGCATACCCCATGAACTCAACTAATGAAACGAGACAAAACTATGTAGTGGGAAGCTACCAGCGAAATTCAAAACTCGAGGAATATGTCATCAAAATTGGTAGAAAATAAGAACAGGGAAAGAGGCCGACGGCTATGTACTCGTCTGCGTCCTCTTCGAACGTTGGGTAAAAGACGTTTGTCGAGCCTCCTGAGCAGAGATGAATCCATCTCCTCTCCGAGTCTATCGGTAATACATATTTTGAATCCGATCCTCCTTACATCAACATTGCTTACAACTCATTAACCATTATTGTGATTGCCCATAGAATATAAAGTAACCTGCCATGAATGGCTTACATCAAACAAGATTTATACACATTACATATTTTATAAAATACATTTGTGTACAGATGATAAATATTTTGTATATTTTTTTAAACCGCCAAAGTCTGTGACTAGTTTTAATAAGCAAGTATAGTTTTTCCCGCTTTTGGTTGGTTTAATATAATGGCGTCGACCATGTAGATCTTATATTTCAAATGTAACTAAAATGTCTTCGGATGGCTATTTTGTGTTAATATATAATTTGTGATGCTTTTGGAAATATTGTAAACTATGCAATTGAATTGGATACAAAATTTTCGATAATGCGAATATACCTAAACTGAATCCAAATTCAAGATGAGATTTTTTTTTATACTCCAACTACCACCAAGGCCTAAGGCCTAAACACCCATTGGGCACCATGGGGCTATAGGGGGATACAGGGGAGAGAGGGACGCCACACGGACTCAGGGAACACGTATACATGCAACATGCACACATTCTGGCTCCGCCTACGAGATCCGCCGGGTGGTACCTCCACGTTCGACAGTCAGAGACCGTCTACCACCTACGGACAATCACAACATCCATAGCCAAGAGAAAAATTTCTCCTGGGACGGGACTCGAACCCGCACAGCACACGGCGACTGATCAGGAGACCGAAGAGTCTACTACTGCGGCCACCGCTGCTGCCTAGAGATGTAAATAATAACAGTTAGCGCGTGATCTATCGGTAACAGGTGGGGACAACGCCTCTTATTGGTCAATTCGCCATTAAATTTCAAGCGGTCGTCTGGCAAAATAATGCGCGGAGCAGGAGCAGGGCAGGCAGAGTTGCATTCAGGCCACCGACCGTCGCGTGTATCACTGCGTGCTCGTGTTTTCGTATGCACCTTTCTTGGTTGTTGCTGTTGATGTTGTTAAGTGTATTTGAGTAATTTGTTAAGTTTCTGTTTGTTATTGTTATTCCTCGTTATTATTTGTTTTGAACCAATCCTGAACATGTCCAGTACAGATATTGCTGACGAGGCTGTAGGCTACTCCCTTAGCCCTCCTAGGAAGCGATCAAAAAAAGACATCTTAGCGTAGACATGAAAGACGTCATATTGAATACATTCAAGATAGAGCGGAAGGAAGACGAAACATCAACTAACCCGAAAATAGCTCTGAAAGTGGCAGATAAAATTGGGGTATGCCAAGCGACAGTGTACAATGTTTAGAACGAACATAAGAAAAAGCATGCCTTTTCCAAGCCAATGACGGGTAATCGCAAAAGTATCATAAGATCGTTGGATGACGCTGACAAGCATGCGATTCGGAGGAAAGTGCACGAGTTCTTCTTCAGAAACGAAATACCGACAGTTGATAAAGTACTACGGGAGGTTAACGAGGATGCTATGTTACCAAATTTCAAACGAAGAAATGAGGTCGTAACAGCTTACTTATTGATAGAGAAGAAATTGTTCTGTGGAGGAGAGAGTACCTGACCAAAATTAAATCATTCAGGGATCAGCACAGGAAGATCTATTACCTGGACGAAACCTGGATTAAAGCTGGGCACACTACTCCGAAGGTATGGGTTGACAAAACTGGGACTTCATCCAGAAGGGCATTTCTAGATGGACTGTCGACCGGATTGAAAAATCCAGCAGGTAAATACATCGAAGTAGTTCACGGTATCAATTTTTGCGCACAATATCTCTCTATCTTCGTACCTACAAGACGTGCACGTGTACTTAGCGGATTTTATCTTTCTAGGCAAAGGAAAAATGCTCATTATTCGCCACATTGGGGGTGTATATAGCTTCGTGGATGACGGCTTATGGTCTTTTGTGTCAAAAAAAATCACTGACTACCATGAAGAGATGAATGGGGAAGCATTCGTGAAGTGGTTTTCAGGCATTTTACCACGTCTCGAAGACAATTCTGTGGTTGTTTTGGATAATGCTCCCTATCATTCTCGCAAAATAGAAAAAATCCCAACTTCAGCTTCTAGGAAATCAGACATTCAGAGCTGGCTCCGTTCCAAAAATATAACTTTCGACCCTTCCTTACTGAAATTACAACTATTAGATATTGTGAAACAACACAGACGAAGACATGATAAATAATATGTCATAGATGAAATGGCCAAAGCACACCACAAAACAGTACTCCGTTTGCCGCCTTACCAGTGTGAGCTCAACCCCATTGAGCTCATATAGGCAGATGTTAAGAATTTTGTTGCTGCACACAATACAACATTTAAATTTTCTGACATGCAGAAGCTGTTCAGAATTGCTATACAGAGGGTCACACCAGAAAGATGGCAAAAATGTGTGCAGCATGTTCAGGAGAAAGTGGAGGTAGCAATGTGCGAGCTGGACAACATAATTGAGAGAGATTTTGAATCCATCATCATAAACATTAACGACGATAGCTCTTCAAGTAAGTCTGAATAAGTTTCGCGTTTTTGTTTTGTCACAGAATACATATTATGGGAATCCTAGTTATAGTGAAATATTAACTTACAAATAAACTACAGACAATGCAAGTCTGAAGTGCACCTTCAAAATCTATTTTCAATTGGTTGAACACCCTTATATTTATTCCATGTGCAAAAGTGTCATCTCTACCTCTCGTTGACTAGTGATTCATTGTGCATAGTGAGCAGCTGGTTACCTCTGGTATGTATTTCTCCATGTTGTCTAGTTTGAAAAATCTGTAGAAAAACTTAGCACCCCTTCAAGAATAAAAATTTGATTTAGCGACACCCTTTACTATAACTACTTCAATATATTAGATAATTTCGTTAAATACTGTCATCTTTGTTTTACAACACGTTGGTGCTGGTCCATCATTCGGAGGTAGCCCTGAATGCGGCCCTGTACGGCGTCCTTTGCTTTTGGCAATCTCGCATCCATTCTATCTTGGGTGTAAATACACTTAGGTATACTCTGATGACGGTATTTCGTGTGGGACGTAACAGAATATATAGGAACCTATGAATCCACATCATTTTTCGAATGTCATGTATTTACTTACAGCTCTTATTATATTGTGGTATTTTACAGAATAAAAGTTTATACACACTTGGGAACTATATGTTTTACAGACTAAATAACGAATAGGTACATATTTTTTAAATTAGCATAATTAACAACATTTGTTTATAATTTTAATGCAAACTGCGGAAAACAGAGGGGGCAAGCGCCACTGATCAGAACCCTATATATAAAAACTCATCGTTTTAGTTTCGTTTGTAACCTTAATGCGGGGCTTAGGTCAAAGCCTCCAGCGCAGGACCCCCAAGAAAGAGGCCGCCCATTAAAGTCGAGAACCGACAGTTGGATGAAACGTCCACTACGTGCTTCCGCAACGCGTGCGCGATCGCGTCAATTTCGGGAAAAAGGGGCAAAATTGGGGAGGGGGTAGCTCGCTCTGCAGCACACACTCGGGGAATGCGCAGCGGCCTGAACCACGCAGCGCCACGCCAGGCCTTCGGGTGCGAGAGGAGGGAGGAGCAGATTGCTCTTCCCCCCACTCCTCAAGGATTTGACGTTGCCTGGAACAGAGGTGGCACAGGGTAGGAGGGTGTGTGTAGTTTTGTTTGTTAATGATTGGTGCTACAAGGATTCGAATATATTTATGTTAAATCAAATTCAAGCCGGTAACCAAGTGAAAAATGGTATTTACCATTTTGGATTGGTATTTACCGATCCATTCAAGGGAGTGTGTGGTTATCAGTTTCGTTATAAGATCTGTGACGTCATCAATCAGCTGTTGGATGTCATAGTTATCACCGCAAAATTGTGGCTCAACGATATTTACCCATCTCAGGAGTAGTTTTATATTTCTGGTTATTATTTGAAATGTGACAAGTTAGAATTTTACCGGGTATTGGATATTTTTATCGTACTTCAGCTTCAGTTTTGGGAAACTTGATACATGCTGACTTCAGTTTTAGCATAAAGTAGAGCACCTTATTAGTTATAATCATTACTGTTGTTGGGGACACTTTAAATCTAGTTCCTACGCTCAACAAAGTATCATATATAGCCATATACCACAAGAATATTAAAATATGGCCATATAAACTCACTGGATGATGTCCACCTGTATACGGTTTTGTTAATATCTTTTTTCATCGCTTTTTCATCATTTCTGCTAAATCAATAAAAAATTTCTTTGACATGCGGAAAAGCTTAGAGACTTGAAAGTTATCATAGCTACAAAGCCATAGTTCCATCGGTAAACATTTATTTCCGAAAAAAAAACATTCCTCCCATTAATTTTATGAACGGTTTCTTTTTTCAACTTTCCATACCCCGTTGTAGACGAAAAAGCACCGATTATTAAGCGACAATAACAATAATCAGAAATTATATTCGCCCTTTTCTAAAATAAACAACTTGAAACAAACCGCGGTTCGAGTAACTGACGTCATCATCCCTTGTGTCATCTTGAACCATATTATAACTGCGGTACATAATACGGAAATTTTGGTTATTCGCTTGGATTTGATTATAGTTTCGTTCAGATTACACGTTTCTAACGACCCCCATTCTCAACCCACCCTTTTCATTTCATTTTTGGGAAACTTGATACATGCTGACTTCAGTTTTAGCATAAAGTAGAGCACTTTATTAGTTTTCATCATTACTGTTGTTGGAGACACTTTAAATCTAGTTCCTATGCTTAACACAAATCAAATTCAAGCGAATAACCAAATGAAAATGGTATTTACCATTTTGGATTGGTATTTACCGATTCGTTCAAGCGAGTGTGGTTATTAGTTTGGTAAGATCCGTGACGTCATGAATCAGCTGTTATATGTCCTAGTTATCATCGCAAAATTGTGGTATTTACCCAACTCAGTAGTAGATTAATATTTCTGGTTATTATTTGAAATGTGACAAGTTAGAATTTCGCCGGGCATTGGATATTTTTGTTGTACTTCAGCGTCATTTTTGAGAAACTTGATACGGGCTGACTTCAGTTGTAGCATAAACTAGAGCACCTTATTAGTTATACCCATTACTGCTGTTCGTGACACTTTAAATCTAGTTCCTATACTTAACAAGGTATCCTGTGTAGCCATATACCGCAAGAATATTAAAATATGGTCATATAAACTCACTGAATAATGTCCACCTATACAGGGTGACTTTGAAGTTGAGTCATTAATTTTCAGATAATGATTGTAGAAGGAAGATAAACCAAAATATGTGTGTAAAAATAAAAAAAAAATATTACCTTGTTTTATAAAGTATCCTCCCGACAAGTATTTCAGTGCGGACCTGTATTTGATCGTGAGGTCTTGGAGCACCGGCATACCGTCCATATGTGAGGTCTTAAGTCAAATGATTCACGAACCCGTTGTACTACATTAACAACGGCACGAGAGGTTGGTTGCACTCGATTGGGAAACCGATCCGCATAAACATGTGCCATTTTTTATTTCGTTTGAGCCACGCAACAGACACCACTATCCACTACCGACTGACACTGACTGTATACAACTGAATGAAATAATTGTAAAAACATCGTTCCAAATTCTTTCGCTTTTTTGTTTCCGATGCGATGAACCGATAAGGCGAATTATATCCGTTGTCGCCAAACACGAGCACATAATATTATTATTGAGACAGGGCGGTACTCAAACTTCCAATGGGCTATAACTTTGTTACTTTAATTTTACCAGAAAAATGGTAAAGGAAAAAACATTTCTTTTGATCAGATCTACTCACTGTTAAAATAAATGACTCAACTTCGAAGTCACCCTGTATACTGTTTTGCTAATATATTGTTTCATCGCTTTTTCCTAAGATATTTCTGCTAAATCAATAAATGTTTTTGGTGACATGCGGAAAAGTTTAGAGAATTGAAAGTTATCATACCTACAAAGAAATGGATCCTTCATTAAAAATTATTGTCTGAAAAAAAAACATTTCTCCCATTAATATTATGAAAGGTTTCTTTTTAAACCTTCCATACACTGTTGCAGACGAAAAAGCACCGAGTATTAAGTGATAATAAAAATAATCAGAAATTATATACGCGCTTTTCTAAAATAAACAACCTCCGCGGTTAAAACCATCGCGTTCAAGCGATTCGAGTTACTGACGTAATCAACCCGTGTGTCATCTTAAACCATATTATAACCGCGGTACATAACACAGAAACTTTGGTTATGCGCTTGGATTTGATTACAGTCTCCTGTGTAGCCATATACCACAAGAATATTAAAATATGGCCATATAAACTCACTGGATGATGTCCACCTGTATACGGCTTTTTTTCATTACTATCATTTCTGCTAAATCAATAAATGTTTTCTTTGACATGCGGAAAAGTTTAGAGAATTGGAAGTTATCATAGCTACAAAGCCTTGGTTCCATCTTTAAAAAAATAAAAAAAAATTCTGTCATTATAATATTATGAAAGATTTCTTTTTTAAAATTTCTATACACCGTTCTTTACGAACAAGCACCGATTATAGAGTGATAATAAAAATAATCAGAAATTATATAAGCGCTTTTCTAAAATAAACAACTTGCAACAAAACCGCGGTTAAAACTAATGCGTTCAAGCGATTCGAGTAACTGACGTCATCAACCCGTGTGTCATCTTGAACCATATTATATAACCGCGGTACATAACCTAGAAATTTTGGTTATTCGCTTGGATTTGATTCATGATACCAAGGTGGATTCTTTAATTCACCGGTTGATTCCACCACTGATGCTTATGGTTGACACTGTTGACAGCTTTGTATGGTGATGGCAGCAACCGGTTGAATTAAAAGGACAGATGTCTGGTTCACCGGTGGCACCGGTTGCTCAACCGGTGAATTAAAAAATACACCAACAGTAAGCTTTGATTGTTGACAGGGTCGAACGGAAATTTAGCAAATGACAAATGACATTAGTTAACAAAAAATTCAGACTTCAAAATATATCCATGCTTGTTCTCTTGTTCTTTTTAGCGTAAAATGTCCAACATTCGTAAAACAATTGTATCAAACTGTGAAAAAACGTTTCTGCTAAAAAATCTAGCAGAATTCAATGTGAGTATAATTGTAGCACCTCCTTTAATTATGCATTAGAATGCGAATTGAATTTTTAGAGATTAGATGGAAGAGCATTTGATGAGTTTCGCAAAGTTGAAATTGAATTTGGCTCTGATTGGGGATGTTGTTTCGTTTCTTTAGGAAAGACAAAGTAAGTACCTCATATAGGTGTAATTTTTAATAAAAACAATCTTTTGTTAGAAGACGCAAAACTTGTTGATGCATTTAGGTATAACTGTGAGAGCCGTCCATAGGACCTTTAGTTTTGGTTAAAGTATCATGGGTCATTTGGTCCGTAGGTCTATCTGATTGCCTATATACCAGACAAAGTCAGGGAGAAAGAAGGGAAGGAAGAGAAAGAACAAAGATGGGGAAGTGAGTCTGTTGGAAGGGTGTCTCAGTTATGTTAACCAAGGACTTGGGAATTTTGAAATTGACCAAATGATTCATTTAGGAGTTTGTTGTTATGGGAAATATATATAGTTTGGCGTAAAGTTGCAGAAATTAATTTTGTTCTCAAAGCAAGCATGCTCTGGTGTGCTTGCAAACATGCTCAACTGAATAGTCTACTTAAGCAACAGAGAGGTGTGCAGTGTGATTCTGCTTGATGATAATGTTGCTGTGTCTGTTTTGTAAAATAGTCCTAAGGTGAGGGATGTTCATGACTGTTAAGGATCTTAATGGAGACATACCATGGAGCATCACTGATTGTATGCAAGCTTCTGTTCTGCAGAACCTTGCTTATGTGTTTTTGCCAGAAAATACCAAGCCACACATACATACTCATTTGCTGGAATTATAACCATTTTCTAGAGCAAATTTTGTTGGCCAAACTTAATTTTGGTGCTCTACATAACAAAGAGTAGAGCTGCCAAAACGCAATTTGGAATTTGGTTTTCAACGCTTCATTGTGCTTAATTCAAGAGTGACACCAAGATACTTGAGAGAATTTTCCCAGGGTATGCAAGATTCATTGACTGAAACCTAGGGTCCAGCTACATTTTTTAGTACAATAGATTTCCTGTGTTTTCAAATGATTGATATGATGATGAGCCACAGAACTGCCCATTCTAATACCTCATCCATCTTACTTTACAGCCTAACACAAACCAAATTTGTTATGGGCTTGCAATTTGAATTTACCTTTTGATGGTTATCAAAATAAAACACCAATGACTGAAGATAAATATAATGTTGATCATCTGTGTTAAATTTATTGGAAAATTTTCAGAGTGAATGAAAACTTTGGTCCTTTACCTACCAATTCATGTATGTGTGCAAGACCAAGTAGGAACTGTATTAATGATTGGCTAGTGCAGTGTGTATTTACCCTTAGGGAAGTTAGACTATGAATGTGGTAAAGTTTGTAATTCTGTTTACTTATTTCCTGGGTGGGTTTTTCAGTTTGATGCACATTGAACAAACTATCAAATTTGAGCTGCTTTCCAGTAACCCTTTTGAGTTACTCTGAGTAACTTGGAGTAACTCAGTAGTGCTCATCACTAATATTGTTCCACTACACATTGTATTCTCATGGTTTGTTTCTGGAGCAGTTTAGGAGCATGTCAATCTCAAACCAAGAACCACTGTAAACATCTCTGGTGACCAAATAAAAACTGTTCCATACTGTCAATCTATTCCATCAAAAATCAGATTTTGCATGTTGTTTGTGGTCTCTCTCATTAAACATTTGTTTCAGAGTTATTGCACAGGTGTCCTGTGAGATCCAGCAACCAAAATCCTCAAGACCTGGGGAAGGAATTTTGAACCTAAATGTAGAATTGAACCCAATAGCTGCACCTCATTTTGAAGCAGATAGACAATCCAATGAACAAGTGCAACTAAACAGACTGTTGGAGAAATGTTTGAAAGATTCAAAAGCTATAGATCTAGAGTCACTGTGCATAAAGAATAATGAAAAAGTGTGGGCTATTAGAGTAGATATAAATGTGCTAAACCATGAAGGGAATATCTTAGACTGTGCTTCCATTGCAGCCTTAGCAGCATTAGCTCATTTTAGGAGGCCAGATGTCACTTGTGATGGTGAAGAGTTTGTGATACATAGCATCAAGCAGAAGGATCCTATACCTATGGTGATACATCACTATCCAGTTTGTATCACATATTCAGTCTTTAATAGTGGGTAGGTATTTTTTCTTCATTTAAAATAATTCAAGTTTTTCAAATTGACTGAAAATGCAATATAGTATCATAGAGTAATCCATACCTCAATTATTCTTTTAGTTAAATAAAAAAAATTGGGTATATGAAAGATAAGAGTCTGTTGGATACAAATTGATTTGAATTTTCAAAACTTTTTTTTGGAAAAAATATGTTCTATAGAACTTTAGCGTGCAGATGATTTATCATCAGTTTTAAGGGAAGTTGATAACTTGGTTCTTTACTGAAAATGAAATATACACAATTTTATTTGGGAATTCATTAAAGGGTACTACACTAACCCCTTCTCATATTATTGTTGATACTTCAAAAAACTTGTCTTAGCATTGCATATTTCTTGCCATAAAATGTTATATTTATTATTAGTTTTTTTAATTCAAAACATTTGTCTCCCTTATGTGTTACTAGTTCAAGTAGTATCTTTGCATCTGCTCAAAAAAATATTCTGATTCTGATGTTAATGTAATAATAAATAATCGTATTAAAAAAAGATCCCTTTTAAAATTGCGTCAAAAATTGATGAAACAATTTAAAAAAGAATTTCAAAAAATGTCTTTTTGTTCAGGCCAAAGTGTTTTTAGGTTTTTATGACATTTTGAACAAAAAAGTTTTTCAGAAATTTCCTCTAAACTTTATAGTTTTCCGATAAAATGCGATTTGAAGCTTGAAAAAATGCAAAATATGCCATTTTCGACCCCGAAAAACAATGTGAAAAATGAGCATTGTACTGCTGTCAATATTCGTAAATGTTCTTCTGTCATCCATTAACATAATCCAAAAGCATTTTAGGGGGTAGTATTATTGTAAAGATTAGTTTATTAGTTGTTAGTCTTGCGCGCGCTCAATGTATAGGTATTCTATGTGAGTGCGAGAGATATGTAGCTGACCACCACCCCTGTGCTGCATCATTCTCGCACTCATGCGGATTATGCACTGAGCGCACGTTTTTAATGATCAATAAACAAAGGTTTACAGTGACAATATCCTCTAAAATGCTTTGGGATTTTATTAATGGGTATTTGAAAAATATTTAAGAACTTTTATCTAGAAAACTATCAACTTAGAGAAGAGTTCTAAAGTACTTTTTTGTCCTGAAAAACCTAAAAATTATATTATTTATTCCAAATCTAGAATCACAAATATAATACCTTGAACAAAAAGTTTCCGGAATTTATTAAAAAATAAATAATACAAGTTTATTGTTCAAAATCGATACTGTCCCCTCCAAAGTAGTCCCCATTAACTGCAATGCACTTATGCCAATGCTTGATCCAGTCCTCGAAACATTTTTTAAACTCGATGTTAAGTATCTCTAAATCGTCGATTTTTCGATTATCGCCTCTCGGCTGCTGAAACGGGCTCCTCTCAGTGGCTTTTTGTTTTGATTGAATAAGAAGAAGTCACCGTGGACCAAATCAGGTGGATTGGCTGGGTGTTGAATCGTATTCGTGTTGTTTTTGGTCAAAAACTCACGGATAATTATGGCATTGTGCGATGGTGCGTTATCGTGGTGCAAGGTCCACGAGTTGTTTGCCCACAAATGCTTGCGGATTGATTCACGCAAACGTCTCAAAACACTCAAATAGTACTCCTTGTTGAGAGTCTGACATTCTGGCAAGAATTCAATATTCACTAGGCCGTAGTAATCCATAAAAACCGTGAGGCATTACCATCTTTTTCGACTGGAAACAACGCGGTTTCTTCGGTTTCGACTCATCCGGCGCGCGCCATTCACTCGCCTGATGTCTTGACACGTCTCGTCTCCAGTAATGATGCGTTTGATAAATGTTTGGCCAGAATCAGCCATGGAAATTATGTCTTTGGCGATATCAACACGGTCATTTTTTTGCATGAAATTCAACTCTTTTGACACCAACTTGGCTGCAACATGACTTAGACGCAAATCGTTGACCAAAGTGCTTTGGATAGATCCATCAGCAATACTCAAGTCCTCTGCCATATCGCTGACAGTTGATTTGTGCTTGGTGGCCAACATTTTCTTCACTTTGTCAACGTTTTCTTCTGTTTTCAATGTCGATGGCCTGCCGCTGCGCTCATCATCGGCGATGGACTGACCACCTTCTGTGATCCATTGAAAACGGCTGTTTTCTTCAAAGCATTTTTCTAGCAATTCCAAGGTTTGCGTAACGTTGATACTGTTTTTAGCACAAAATTCAATGCAAACGCGTTGTTGTTCATTCAGATCCATTGTAAAAATCCTAATAAATTGTGACCACGCTCAAAGGCACACGTACTCAACTCGACGTAGCTTTGACAACTGATAATGAAATGACGCTAAAATTCGGAGGGAATATCAGTGAAAGTTTGGCTCCATAACAAGACTAACAGAATTGACAGCCTAATGCTACGAGCGCCACACGGCGACCATTCCGGTAACTTTTTGATCAAGGTAGTATATGTACAAATTGCATAGATATGGAACTAACGTCTGCAAAAACTAAATCGGAGCATTCATGTATTCAGAAATACTGTATGGTTCCATCACTTTCAAAGGATTAGGTAGTTTATTATACAACTTCGCGCACATATAAAAAGAGGTTTTTACAGGTACTGTCAGTCTATGCTGAGGTAGTAAAACGTTCAGACCTCTTGTTCCATATGTGTAATCATTTTGCGTGGGAAAATTATTTGTATTTTTCACTGTGAACATAACACAATCAAAAATGTAAAGTACATAAACTGTCATTAAACTTAAATACATGTTCCATTAAATTTCATATTTCTCATTGCTCTTATGGTCCTTTTTTTGGATCGATTCAAAATTTGCAAAATGTACAATTTTTAAACATTCTTAATTTATATAACTAGACAACACTCTTATTCCATAGTTGATGTTACTGAGTTTCAAAGCAGTTTTATTTATGTGTGGAGTCCAAGTCATAGATTCATCTAAATTTATTCTTAACACTTTAGTTTGCTGACTCACTTGGATATTACTATCAGAATGTGGGATATTTTGTGGTATATCAATCTGTGATTGCTTTGTTCTAAATATTATGAAATCAGTTTTGTCATTATTTATTATGTCAAATAATATGGGACATAACACACTGCCTAGTGGTATACCTACCTCATTGCAAATGAAATCTGACTTGATGATATTATCTTTTTTATCGCTACTCGTTTGTTTCCTGTTTGTAAGATAGAATTTTATCTATGACAAGGTAATAGCCCTCATTCTATATCTGATCAATTTTTCAAATAGGGTGTTATGATTTAAGCAGTCATGTGTTTTAGAAAGGTGAAGAACTAACCCCATTGCTGAATGCTTATGTTCCAAGTAGCTTATAATGATTTGTGTAAATTGGTGAACAGCTGTTATTGAAGATCATCCTTGATTCTTGCTAAGCTGACTGTTGCTAAACAATTTATTTTTATCCATAAAAACAGAATATTTGGATACAAGCAGCATATTCAAATAGTTTGGAGAAGCTGTTCAGAATAATGAGGGGCTTATAATTATCAGTGGCGAATGGATCACCCTTTTTTAGCAATGGTATCATTTCTGACAATTTCAATTGTTCAGGGAACATTCCACATTTTAGAGTAGTATTAATAATGCAACATGAAATATCTTTAATTTCTTTCACAGTTAGCTTCACAATGTTTGTTGGAATTTCATCAGCACGAGAACTGTACTTATTTTTCGGTTTGTGTATGTGCATTTTTTATGAAAGAAATATTGAAGTTTGTTATGAATAATTTCAACTGTTCATTAGAACTCTATACTTTCCGAAAATAATTGTAATAGGAAAGCAGCGTGGCCCCTCATGAGAATTCGGTTGTTCCATGAAGTTTGCATATTTACCATGCCTTTGAGTGCAATTTTTAGGATTTCCCCCCCTGAGAAAATTTGCTACTCCCCGCTCTTCCTCGGGCGCCCAGGTGTTCATGGAAATCTTGATGGCTTTTGGGCGTAGTCAGCTGTTTTTTATATTCTAATTAAAGGTCTATTTTTCCTTTTTTGATGTACATATATCAACCTCAAATCATATTAGAGCAACGCAAAAAAGACCCAAAAATATTAAAATTAGACAAGATGCATTTTTAAAGTATCGTCATGAATCAAGACATTTGGAATAAAACATCAAATATATGCAGATTTAGAATTTATTCAGACAATAAACATTTTTTCCAGCGTCATTGTATAATATACATATACTCTCAGAAATATAATTATAAACAAGAAAATAGTAATTATTCATAGTAGCAAATTTGTAAAAGACGTATCAAAATGTATTAAGGGTGATCCGTTTATAGGGGTCCAACATTTTTTTTGAGTATTTGTGATTCCGTTCAGAACCATACTACCGAATCGAATAAAATTTGACCAGGATGTAATTCATAATGTAGCAACCACGCAATATACAGCAATGATTGTGCTTTGTATTTATTTTCTGCTATTATTGTAGATTTTATTATGGTTAATGAATTTTTCCCTAGAGAACTTGCTTTTCAAAAACATTAAATACTGTCAGATTGATTGAACTACAATAACAGCTTCAAAAAATGAGATACGGGTAGCTAAACCACTAACATAAAGTTCGACCTCAACAGTAATTTTAAAAATAACTACCGTTTTAAAAGAAAGGGTTCAAATTGTTTTACCTTATCATACTCGATGCCCCTCTGATCTGTTTTAAAACCTTACAATTTGTATGGCAATTGCATTTTTGCACCTTGTCGGACACACACGTGCCTTTGGAAGTTTAAATCTGAAAGTACACATAAACAGCACAAATCACAGGAGTGAAAAAACAAAATAAGAGGTTTCAAGCAAGTAAACACCGGATGTAAATAAAAGCCCCCAGTAACCTTTTCCTTTAGGCAAAAAATTTTGGAATTCATTATTTGCTACCTGCTTCCTGGAATGAATACATTTTTGCTAATACCGATTCAGTTGCATTTAAGAAGGTGAATGCGAGAAACTAGTAAATATTGATAACAATTGATATTATTAAGTACGCCAAAATAAAAGAATCTGGTATTCACCCCAGATGGGATAGAATCACAACTAGAAAGTTACGTTTGGCATGTCTCATTTATGTTTCGCTTACCACCGCATTTTATATGTAAATATATATGTTTTTTTAAACAATCTTAAACATTTCTTCACGTATCGACAGGATATCATTATTTACATGTCACGAGTCATCCAAGATGTTACAAAAAAGTTTGGTGGAAAAGTTATCAGACAATATTGCCCAAAACTTTTTTTTTAAACAACATGTCTCATGACATTAACATACTTTAATTTAATGTGGACACGAAACTCGGCCGCATTGATATTTTTCGAGAAAGTATAGAAATAGGATTAAAAAAGTTGGACCAAAAAAATTCGTAAGTTTTTGAATAAAGTGTACAAAACCTAATAATAACATTATTAAAGCATATACCACTACAGACCATCACAAAAATCCAATCAGCGGCCCCAGAAAAACGACATAAAAATATGGCACCAACCACCTTAATAATAATAATTTATTTGTCCTGTATGATCACAGAGGTGATATAGGATAAGTCAGCCAGAGCACTACAAAAGCTAATAACAAATCATGTTAGTGTGGACGCACACATATTCGTACCACATCTGACATATTCCAAATATGAATACAGATAAATCAAATTAACGTATAGATATAATTTATAAATATATAACATATATGTATATATAAAAAAGCGAAATAAAGGACAAACCATTGACATTCAAAAAACAATGATCAAAATCAAACAAGACATTCACACATTAAAAATTCCTCAATAGAGTAAAAAGCTTTCTCCAGTAAAAACTGTTTAACTGTTCTTTTAAAAGTGTTCAGTGGTTGTGGTTGTTGGGGAGTCTGTTGAAAAACTTAATAGCCATGTATCTAGGGCTGTCCTCCGTTCTCGCCAATCTATGCGACGGCACCTCCAATACTTGACTGTTTCTTGTAAAGTAAGCACCAGTGCTTACACAGAATTGAACTTGCTCAATTGTGTTTTAGCAAGGATAAGTATATTGAGTATATATACAGATGATAAGGTTAAAATCTTTAATGTTCTAAATGAATCCTTGCAGCTAGTGAGCCTTCCAATTTTAGCTATTACTCGAATAGCCTTTTTTTGCAACACATAAAGTCTTTGCAGCTGGGACGATGCTCCCCATGCTTCTATTCCATAAATTAGGACTGAATGGATATGTGCATGGTAAAATATCAGTAATATCCACTTCTCCACAACAAAACTTAACTGGTACAGACGACTTGCTCAGGAACAACCAGGACATCCTGCCTGTCTTGTTGTTTCAACACATCTACAAATTGATCTTTTGCATTTTCCGTAAAAAATCCTCAGTAAATAACAACATTCGTAGCGGCCCCACACAGTATTAAGAGTTTTGGGCCAGAATAATCATATATGAGTTTCTATTATATAACCAAAACAATTTTCAAAGTTTATTATATTTTAAGTTATCTAGACCAGACTGACACTCAGGGGTGATCCTAGTAAAGCTATTTATTTTGGGTTTTAAGGAACAAGGAGTATACTTTGACCAGAGCGAGAAAGGTCTCGGATGCAAAGGTACTACCGGGACTATATATGTTATGATAGAACTACATATTGCTGGTGATGCTGCAATATCGTGTAACAAATAGTGCTTAACCCATATCTGTATGACAGTAAACAAACTAAATATTTTCTTTATGATTACATATTTGCCTCACTGAATTGTTGTTTTATATTGTCATTTGAAACGTTTTGATTGGCGCGCTCACCTGACCTCACGAGTCAAATCCATGCAGTTTTGGATTTTTATTGCAGTTACACTGTCTGAGCCACTGTTGGTTACGCGTTATTGTAGTATCACCGACGATATGTATTTGTACATAGGAATAGGGGTATCCTAGAATCTTAATATGAATTAGATACATTGGAGCCCAGTCTGAACTGTGTAGACACCTGCTTGGATTCCACGAGAAATAAGAAAATTTGCTGCCAACAGCTATTTCTGTCTATATGTAGTGTTTAAGTCAGACTATATTCTTATTTCAGGTTGTATATCTTGGCTGATCCAACACTTCTAGAAGAAAATGTTGCAGATGCTTTTCTGTCAATAGGTTTAAATGCTTATAAAGAATTATGTGGTCTGCATTTAGGAGGCAAGGCAGATTTGAGTCCTGAGATAATCATACAGACAGCAAACAAAGCTGCAGCTAGAGCAAGTTCAGTTGTACAGCAAATCAAGGATGCTATTGAGCAAAATAATGAAATAAGGTACTGCATTTTTTTATAAAGATAAGAGAATCCCTATTTCGAGTTTTGCATTTTTTGTCATCTAGCACATGTAAAAAAGCAATAGGGATCTATCCGAAAAAATACAGGGTATGCAAGAAACGTGAGAGACAGCACTATAATCTTAGAATCATAAGCGAGGAACAAATGTTGAGACCATACTGCTGAATCATCCTCATCTTGGACACATTGTATATTTTCTCAGATCAACTTCAGAGCTGGATCTGATAATTTTTTGTTAGCAATGATCTGTTCTTTCACTTTGAAACAATACAAACTATGGGTTATTATACCTACCTAGAGACACATTTCTAAATTGCTCACAATTATACATGGTGTCCCGCTTTTGATCCACATATCAAAGTTGTTTGTCTTAAATTGATTGTCCCCTCTTTGTTTACATATTCCGACATGCCTTTTTAAAAGAAGCTACAAAAAGCTGAAGTTTGACACTCTGCATATCTGCTATTTACAGGTTGAGTAATCAATTCTTTTCATTTTTGTATATTTAATTTCAACTTGGTTTATCCATTTTTTACTGATTTTGAGGTAGGTGAAACACACAAAATGTATTTTTTCTCACACAAATGATATATTTTGACATTTTTGGGTACCACTTTTTACATTTTTTTCTGCCTGACTAGTAGCGGATTATTACAACCTACCATGCCGAATCTGGAAAGACTATACCTGTAATATTTATGGACATAAGGACGCACATACCAGAAGATCTTAAATCATCATTCATTTAAAGACATTCATCTTAATTAGGTCAGAAGGGAGGTATTAGACGTTTAGGGCACAAGCAGTAATGTACTTGGTATTGGAATGTATTATTTTATTTGATTTAGGATATTGCCATAATTAATAATGTAATTTTTTCGAATTATGTTTAAGTTTATGAACTTCACCTTTTACTGTGTGTGAATTAGTGGCATAAGTTTATAATTGATGTACTTACTTACTGGCGAGGAAGTACAAAAATCGCGAACGATTTCGAAGTTTAGATATGTTTTTTATATGACATGTACATCACTAAAAATCAGGTCACTCATTTCCGTCGGTCTGTCTGTCCGCTAATTTTATAACCGCATATAACCGCACGGGTATTACGTAACGACATTTAATAGGTTTTTTGTGACATAACGTAATTTGCTAAGTTTAAACAATGAGAGAGATAAGAAAACAAAATCCATGGTTGGTGAAGTATATTACAAGTAACAGGTGAGAACATATGCTACCGACAGGAATATTTTTATGAGACGTAAAAAGAGACCTTTCTCCGAAACGACAACATATAAATAACCCGTAGGACACAACTTAACCCTTTAACGCCCTTTGGGGTACTATTTTCCCACCAGGTCTCTTAAATCACAGTGGGACAGTATCTTCCCACTTATTATATGATTTGAATTGCGCGCGCCCTCACTTGGTAGTTCCTACAAGGTGCTGTCTACAGAGTGGTGCTAAAGTGGAAAGTCGTGCGTAGGAAACATCATACAAAGCAGTGAACACCAGTCAGGCTGTTATTGTTTCTGTTTGAAGTTATATTGAAGTGCTCTAAGCTGGAATAAAGGTATGTATCGAAATATAGTAGTATTGCTGCGTCTGTTAGCGTTTTATTTTCTGATGATTTTTGGAAAAGATAGCGTATAAAGCTATTGCTGATTGCTTATTCTAATCGCATATAGCTACAGATTGTCTAAGGGGTCTAACTTATGATAATTTGCCATTGTAATCGAATGTTGTGTGTGCACACAGATGTTATATTCTGTGAAATGTGGCATTATAACCTAACAAGTCAGGGTTTTGTTTACATTTTCAGAAATGCGACTTCTACATTCAAATTTAGCTTGTTATCGGTATTTATAATTTTATTTTCACTATCACTCATTTATTTTCGTTTTACAGGACAGTAATTATGTCAAGAAGACGTCTAAACGATACTGAAATAGCCAGATATCTAGGAGAAATTACAGATGATCAAGCTGAGGATTCGGCGCTGGATGGTGATTCTGACGCAGATTTTATTCCTAGACAACCACTGAATGATAGCAGTGAACCTGGCTTGCGAGGTTCCTTACGTCGGCGGTCTACGCGGTCGCGTAACGCAGCTCAACAAAATTTTGCGGAGTATTAAGATGACGATTTTTAAGAAAATACTGACGATCCCGATTATTCAAATTCTCCCAAGCCTGGCCGAAAAATCCACAATACTTCGTCTGAGGAAGATTCTGATGATGATTCTGGTGGCGGCGGGGATCCTGGGGGTGACGGGAACTCTGAAGATGGTGGTGACGGTAATGGTAGAGCTGGATGTGACACTGATGGTGGAGGTGACGATAATCGCACGGCTACGAGTCAATCTCCTTTCACTTGGACAAAATCTGGCTCGGATACTAAGTTATACAGCACCTTCCACTTTTCAGAACCTGGTGCCGGGGCTAAAAATGATGTAGATATGAGCTTTCCTTTCAAAGTTCTTCAAACTTTCTTGACTCTTGACATTTTGACTTTTATTGTGACCTAGTCGAACCGGTATGCTACTCAAAAAGGTGTAGATCTCAGCAGGACCGTTGATGGATTGCGGGCTATGCTTGGCATGCTCATATTTATAGGATTCCATGTTCTACCGACCTTCCGATCTTATTGGAGTAAAGACGATAACTTTCACGTGGAGAGGATAGCTAGAGTAATGAGTCAAAAACAATTTTTGAAATTACTCCGTTATCTATATCTAAATGACAACCTCGAGATGTTACCGAGAACGGACCCTAATTACGACCGCCTGTTCAAAATACGGCCCCTAATCATGTATTTTCAGAACGCCTTTCGGAACGCATTCCACCCTTCGCGATTTCTTTCAATAGACGAAAGTATGATCGGTTTCAAAGGGCGTAGCAGTCTCAAACAATACATGCCCATGAAACCCATAAAATGAGGGTTCAAAGCCTAGGTTATGGCGTGTTCAGTTACCGGTTTCGTAATGTACTTCCAGGTATATACAGGTCGCTCTACGGAAACACCCGATCTTGGGCTTGGAGAGAGGATTGTTCTCGAATTATCTACGATGCTGCGTGGATTAGGCTACTGTCTATTCTTTGACAATTTTTTTTCGAACTTACCACTGTTGAAGCTCCTACTAAACGAGTGTCTCTTTGCGTGCGGTACCTTTAGGATAAACCAAAAATTATACCCAAAAAACGAACTGAAATCCAAAAAGCAGATGACTACTGGGGATAGCGATTTTGTTCAATCGGGGAACATAAGCATTGCAAAGTGGCGAGATCGCGGCAAAAAGTCGGTTGTCGTTGTCAGCTCTATGCACAACCCTACTAAGCAGAGATCAGTTCTTCGAACAAACAAGCGCGGTGAGAGGGAATCAGTGTCCCGAGTCTATCGCTGACTACAACACCTTCATGGGTGGAGTTGACAAATTCGATTAGTTTATGTCGACTTACTCGATTGCCCAGAAATCTCGTCGGTGGTGGTTGAAACTATTTTATTATTTCATCGATATGGCGATAGTAAATAGTTACGTCATCTACAAGGACTCGGCCAAAAAACAGCGTCGCCGTTATTTGTCTCACCTCGAGTTTCGTTCTCAATTGGTCAACGAAATGATCGGTAATTTCTGCAGCAGAAAACGCAAGGGCTATAGTCCCGGAGCGGGAGTAGGCAGAAAAAAAAACATCAACCAGGTGGTTACCCTACCATCCAAAATGCAATTCGTTTGTCAAACGTCGGAGACCATATGCCCAAGCAGCAAGAGAAATATCGTAGCAACAGCAAGCATCGAAGCAACATGATTTGTACTGCTTGCAATGTTGCATTGTGCAATGCATGTTTTGAACCTTTTCATTCTTCCAATGCAATTTAGTCGTGGTATTGAAGTTTCTGTTTTGTAAAGATAGACCTTTGCTTAGAAAAAATTATATACAATTTCGTGAAATAAAGTATTTTTTACTGTGTGTTTTTAATTCTACATCCGTTCAGCGACAAATTATGGGGTGGAAAAATAATCACCCACTGCCCGCAGCCAGATGCTCGTTTCCCTACATGGGCAGTGGGATACTATTTTCTCGCCCCTAAAACAGAACTTTTTCGCTAGATATTTTTTTTTGTGATTTATCTGAGTGAAAGGGTCCATTAGGGAGTCAAAAGCCTGATTTTTGCGAAGTTTTTTTGAAGTTTTCCGGTTTACTGCGCGTTAAAGGGTTAATAGATATACTTCATTGGCAGCATATTCAGTAATAATTTTCTCACATAGCAAATATCACTGATTTTATTCACATGCAGCCCAAAACACATAATCACCCAAATGCGATTTTGATGCTCAACCAAGTTTCTTTTTTTCACATCTTCTCAGAGATAAATACTACAGACTATTGGACTTTCTGCAACCAACATTGCATGTCCTGTCGTTAGTCGTTCCACCATAGATGGACGCTTTCAATGGCGCTCACAGCTATCATAGCGGGCAAACGTGGAATGAACTATTTACACTCTAAAAACTGCCTAGTCTGCAAGATCAGGCAGAAGATTTGAGGGTTGGGGTTTTAGGGGGTGGGTATTTGAATTTTTTATCTCAGTATATTTATACGCTGTCAACTCTGGTAATTCTATGCATCTATTAGCCATATTTCACACATCATAGATTTACCCGTACATTTGCGTTTCAAACTTAGAATGATACAGAAATGTTTTCGATCTGTATACTCGTGCCTATCAAAGCGAACCAGTCCGGCTTATATTTTTATTCGTACTGAAGCTGAAACTTGCACGAACCGAAAGATAACTCGCTACAGATGCCGCTGAGATGTGGAAAGGGGCAATGTTGCCACATGGTCGGTACCTACCACTAGGGCAGGGAAAAAATGTCAAGGACTAATTGTATGGACGTGTTTGACTGACTTTTTTCTTAGAGGGTCTAGCTTGGGCTGAACATAATCCTTTATGAACTGATAACGGCGTTGCCTAGGAACTGCAGAGTCAACTTACATGACGCCATTTTTATAATTTAGGATCAAAATATTATTTCTGTCATACTTGAACTTGCAAAATATAACACATTTGATTTCATTACATAGACACGGACTTGCTTTGACTCCATGGAACAAGTTTGCTTTTAAGACGGGGTTCGAAGGTTATCTGAGGTTAGGTTTGCAGAACCTGTAAGTTCTAGCAGATTAGCTTTTCGAGATCTATACGAGAGATAAGCTACGATTTAGTGTAGTATCATATAACTACAAAACTAATTACATCATCACCACCTTTAATATAAGGGAAAAGGTTTAAAAAATGTGATATAGAAATGTTAAAAAATATGTTCCAATTAAGTTATGACCATCGTGTATTGATCAGCCTATATTGTATATTTCCATCTTCCAAATCATTCTGCCACTCGGTGATGTAAGGTGTGAAAGCCATCTACTGATGGTAGCTTATTATTGAATACACTAGCTCCAAGGATGCGATGTACATACGTTGATTTTGCACCGATGTACGTGAGCCAAGACCATTTCTAGTATACCTCTACCCTCTCATTGCTAGTCACTATTGCCGCTAGGTCGTCATCATACCCTATCAGGCGAATTCCCGGTAGCATCAGCAACCGACGAACCCCACAGTAGATCACGTTCCAAAGCAACGGCCCTGGAACGGAGCCCTGCGGTACCCCATTGGTTAACTCCATCATACTTTGTCCTCTCATTGAAGTAGCTCTTTGCGAACTTCAATAGATAGCTACGGGTGCTTAGCTTCGCGGGAGATCCGATGATGTTGAAGGAGTCCTTAACATCAAAGGAAACCATAACGCAAAGCCTCTCACTACTGCCGCTATGGGCTGTTTCCGCTGTGGTATTCTTTCTCCTTATAAATCCGTATTGCGAGGAGACAGCTCGTTCTTTTTCTCGACGTATTTTCCTAACCATTCTTCTATCAGTCGTTCTTCTAGTAGCCTTTCTAGTAAGCTCAGTTTGCACAGAGTTATATATGTGGGCTTCAGTTCAGTTTCTTCCACATTTTTGGAAAGACTCCTGTTGCCAAGCATTCATTCATCACAGACAGCACGATTTCGGGGATTTCTTTAACCAGCCCTTTCACGATTTCGTGTGGAATTTCGTTGAGTCCTGGTGCGTTACCTGATTTCAGGTGCGTTGCAGCATCTTCCAGCTCACTCATTGTGAAGTCTGGTACGTCCAGAAAGGTGAGTGAGCACTTCGGAAACAATCGCTCGTCATTTTTAATTTGTTGTTCGGTATAGAGGTACAGTGTTTCTGCGAGACTTAGCTTTTTCGTACCTAACATGTACGATTAGCTATAAACGTTGTTTTCAAGGTCATTTAGTAGTTCTTTCCATATCTTCTGTTTGGACTCCATTATGAGTTTTATCTAGTTCTTTCCTGGTAAACTGATGTTTTTTTTTGTATTCAAGCATCAGAGCATTGTCCCTTGATGCATTTTTTGTTCTATGCTACTTTCAGTTTTCTCTTGTACTACGTCCGATAGCCATTCTTTTCTTTTTAGTGCTATTTCATTCTTCCACCAATACTTTGCTTCTCTCACTTGACTACTTTTGTGGACGACATTGAACGTGTAGTCACATGCTGTCATGAGTACATCCTCCAATAGTTGGACGTTTTCCCTGTAATTATTCAATTTTGTGTTCCATAGAGCTAACTGCAAAGCTTCGGGGAGTGCTTTTAATTTAGCCTCATTTATTTTCCACCTGCGGATGCATGTAGTGCTCTATCATGTTTGCTAGGTGTTATTTTAAGCATAATACACGTATGCTTTAATGTTTAATTGAGCGTATTTTAGAAATGTGCCCCAAGGTACTAAGTATATTATTTCCTCTCAGTGACTAGGCAGTTAATACTACCATGTTGCATCAGAGTTGAGTCTGCAGATACTGCATAACTTCTCGCTAAGCTGTTGCATGCATAGCATTTTCTGCAGATGCTTAGTAAGCATTTCAGTAGCAAGAGGGCTTTGCGGCCTCATCTCGGTGTTCAATACCTGGTTACACTCCGACAAGACGCTTTTATAATTCCTGTAACAATTTTGTAACGGACTGAAGCTTCAGTCCTCAATTTTTTTCAAAATGATGTATCTACATCTATCAGTTCGGGATGTATAATAACAAATAAAAAAATTTCTTTGAGAGATCTTTGTTTAGAAGCAATATTCCAAAACCCACATGGGTTTTATTGCTTCTAAGAGAATTACTGCGATCTTGGCAATATGGATGTGTACGTGGAAATATTCAAATGCATCATAGGGTTGGGCTTGGAGAATACAATAATCACTGATTATAATCTAAACGTTAATTTTTCCAATCTGATTGTTTTCAGGAGAGAACAGAAAGATGGGTTCTGTAGACTAGCAAATAAAAGAGATCCAGTGGAACTTGTAGAAGAATTGAGTGTATATCTAGATCAGTGGTCTACTAAAAAGAAAAAGAACAAGAGGAAATCCAAAGAACCTAAAGACGAACAGATAGAGCAAGAAGTAAAGGAACCAGATATAACTGCAGATATTAAACCTTTAGGTAAATCCTTGTATTCTGAACTCATGTTTGAATATTAATTTTCAAATAATTACCACCTAAAAATTATGAATTTAATGTGTTTTAGGCTAATAGTTTTTATATTGGCACCGTTCAACATCATAATGTGCTTTGAATTTCATTTTAGTTGCAGGTACAGCAGTGCTGGTGCCTAAAGAAAATGATGATGGTGATGCAATAAAAGTTTGGGACACTAGTGAAAGTGAAGACGATGCAGTGGAGTTTGTTGAACTGCCACACCCTAAAGGTAATCAGTATAAGAAACTACTTCGTGTAGTGTTTGTAGAAAAGGAATAATTTCCCTTCTGTTTGCTCTCTCCCTTCCTTTTGCATTGCCTACATTCTCTTTAATTTTGTCTGGTATGTGACATACCTACAAGAGCAAAGGATCTACAGACTATTCTAACGCACAAAGGTGATAAGAACTGAAAATTATTAACATTGAAACTGGTATAAATCAGTATTTTACATATTTTATCACTCTAATTCCAAATTACATTCAGTACCTCTACCCTATGTTATCAAAATTGCACATGTATGGCTTTCTGTTTGCTGGCCTAAACGCATCTACACAAAGTCTGCAGAACAGAACAGAACCTTGCAATCACTAACGCCCCATTTGATTTCTCCAATGAGACCTTTCACAGAGGGCTCTAAATCACTTAACAAAATCGAATCATTCAATTTTAGGTCTAACGAAATTTTCCTATTCTAAGCTTTTAAGTTAATTCTTTATCAATGTAATTCCTATGTCCTAGTTTTAGGCCCTTTATTACTTTGTAGCATTAAACAATGAATAACGTTGTAGTTCTGTCCTGCATCTTATCCTTACTGTGAAACGTTATGCCCAACGATTTCTTGGTATAGACAGCTGATCGCTTAGAGCAAATCATCAGGGCATAAGACACCATAATTACATGATCAAACGAACTTACCTGTAAATGATGTTCGATTGTAATTATGTGGACGTCTCGTCGAAGTAAATATTACTTATAGTACCCTCGAACCTCACCAAACCCACGAATTCAAAGCGCGCACGCAGCGAAGGAAAGCGGCACCGTTCCCCCCTTACCTTCCTCCTCTCTGGCCGCCTATAAACACTCATTTTCTTCACAGCCAAGTTGTTACAACAATTGGGTGATACATAGGGATCGAGGGAGCTATTTACTTCGACGAGACCTTCACATAATTGGGATCGAACATTACTTACACGTAAGTTCGTTTGATCTCGTAATTATGTTCGGGTCTCGTCGAAGTAAATACTACTTGTGTATTTGTCAAATGTACATTTTCATTTTAACAACTCAAGTTAGGGCTTTTAACAACAGGTAATATGATGTACATAGGTTCAAAAATTATCATCTGTTACATGGTAACAAGCAAATAACGTAATAACATAGTTATGTTAAGGTGTGGAGATTTGGTTTACTTCAAATGCGATAGGTTGTACACAACTACACAAATTGTACGCAATGTATTTGTCAACTAAATGTACATTACCATTCTAAGAACTCAAGTTAGGGCTTTTAACAACAGGTAATATGATGTACATAGGTTCAATTGTGACACATCTAGATCACTCTCTGCTGAAACCGACGTTACAGTGACAAATAAATACTTTGCACAAATATTTGGGCGTAAAATACGGCAAAACTAAAAGTGGTTGCCACATGAGTGGCCCCGAGACTTTCAAAAACTGAGAAATCCCAATTTCAATATTATTCAACCCCATCCGGATGTTGTCTGTTTCAATTAGTTTGCACATTCTGACCTGAGGTTAGGGCTACCAGTGTTGCTGATTTTCGCTCATCCGAATATCTACAGAGGTCACCAGCAACCTTTCTGTTTGGTTGAGAACAACCACAGTATATTTCGGTTGAGATGGCTTCAGCCTGTAAATGCCCTTCAAAAACTGCCTGCATCTTTGGTAGAATTTTGGGTAAAAGACTGATAACTCACACAATTACATATATCTTAATCTCTTATCACACTATAAGGTGAGAAATTTTAAGGTAGAACAACATTTATTTCTTCCCGACAAAGGTCCTACCGTAATCTAAGCTCACAATAAGATGAAGGATTATAGATGGTGATTGGGATGACAGCTTTCCAGTGACGACCACCACGGTAAGCTTCAGAATTAGTGGGAGCGGCGTCCTGGGTCCCTCCGATCTTTGCGTTACTTCTAGCAGCGTGCAGATCCCACTCCGTTTCCAGGTCAGACTGACGTAAAAGCTCAGTATTACTCCTAGATTTTATATTTGACGGGAGGGCAGTAAAATTTCTCTCTTTACACAACTGCCAATAGCTCTCCCGCAACATGGTCCAGACGTGGAAACTAGAAGCTCCTCAGTCTATTGATACAGGATGTAGATGTCGCATTATCAGTGGGGTATGATATGGGATCTTCTCGTGTGACCAAAAACTATGAGACTTTTGCCATGACCAACGAATGTCCCTGCCCGAGAAATTATACAACTAAAAATTGAATCATTCAATACTTCTGTCCGCATCTGACAGTTTCTTTGAGCACCAGCCGAGGTAGAACTTAAGTTATGTTAGTGGCATAGTAGCGTTGAAGTTTCCTTGAGAATTTTACAGGGCAAGAAATTTCACTCGTTAGTGTATAGTCGGCTTCAACGAGATGAAAGATAAGCTGACACCAAGATCCCGATGCTTACCGCAAAGTTTCGGACTGTGTCTTGGTTGCTGTCCATTATTGCCCTTACTAGGTTTAGTAATGTCTGCCTCGTCTGCTCAAGTAAAGATTATTTCTGTCACAATTCAATACTGGACCTAAAAGTGCCCAATTTTTTCTTAAGGTAAGCCAGAAATGGTTTTATCAACTTTGTGAACACATAAAGGGCAGAATTTACCCTAAACGGTACATCACTGTATTGGAATAGCTATCCCTTGAATATGAAATATATATTCTATGACTTTCCCTAATGGGTACCAAAATCTCTGCATATTCCAAATCCAGATTCGTTAAGAAAGTTTGTATATCTACGGAGAAGTCTGATTCCAGTTCAATAGCCTTCTAACTTATGTGTTCTATCTCTCCAAACAGACAAAGTTTCTTGAGGTAAGGAATCAAACGTGTTGGATAGGCGCAGATTTTTAGTTAGCTCAACTTTTTTACTGATAGCAGCTAAGCAATTGAGAGACTGTCGAAGGTCCGTAGTTCATAGATGGACTAATGAGATTGAGCTTTTGCAAAGTGCTGAATCAGTCGCCATGTGAATGGCAAGTGATTACTCGAATCCAACTCAGGACTTTAGCCACACTCCTAAAGCTCTGCCATTGATGATGCATACGCGTCAATGTCTACGCACCTCATCTGCAATAGTACTGTTGAACAAAATTAAAACAATTTTTTGTGACATGGACAAAACAAGGTGGTTATTATGTAAAACGTACCCAAAAAGCCGGAAATAGCATTCGATTTTTTTCTATCACCCACGGTTTTCTTGCAATAAGGCATTCTATTTGCTGCTTATACCCGTAAAATATGAGGATATGTGTGTAAGAGTACTAATAAATACTCGGATAAACATTAGTCTCACAATGTTGTTGTCGATATGTTGCTCCTGAAGTATCTGTTAACAATGTCCAGCAATAATCAGCAAGCAAATTGACACTCCATTTGCCTTGATCCCGTTTTTCCATAGCAGAAATGTCTTTGTGGAACCGTTCACCATATTCATCCCTTACCGCACCTACATTTTCCGGAGAAAAATCGCGATGAGAATTCAAAAAGAGCATTTTTAGAGACATGTTACATCCCATTCCTTTATAAGGATTAATTAGTTCACTCATAATTGTCCGCCTTCACATTGCCTAAAAAATTTGCAGTAATTGATTTAAAAGCATTCCAAGCTCGTAATTCAGTTTCATTTGAAATACATTATCCTTCATGATTTTCCGTATTTGTGGATCCACAAATATGCCCTCTTTAATTTTTGCCTCACTAAGTCTCGGAAATGTTTTTTTTTTTAAATGCAGAAACCCTCCTCCATTTCGATCCATAGCTTTCACAAAATTTTTCATGAGTTCCAACTTAATATGCAAAGGTGGAAGCAACACGTTTTTGAGGGCCGGAGTTAATACATGACATAGTGGCCACTCCTTCTGTTCATAATGACGATCTCGCTCACTACTGTCCCATTCACAAAGAAAACAACAACATTTGGTATATATCAGTTGCATTCCAAGAAGGGCTATTATCTTTAAATCTGCACATATGGCCCATCCATATTCATTATAGCGGATATGCTCTAACAGAACTCGCATATTTTCGTATGATTCCTTCATATGAACTGCGTGCGTTATAGGTACAGATGGATATTTATTACCGTTGTGTACCAATACCGCTAGAGGAATCAATGAACAGGCGTCAATCATTTGGATCATGTATCTCTCCTAACGCGTCAAACAAATTGTTGACGCAATATATCAACTCCCTTTCTTGATGGAAACAGTGTGTGAGGTCTTGTTGCCATTCTCGGTAAAAAGTAATGTGAATATTACCGTGGAGAGGATTCCATCCTTTTAATCTTGACGCTAAAAGTTCTGACTGGGATTTTGACATTTAATTCTCGAACTAAGTCATTAAGTTCGCCTTTCAGAATCGGTGGATTCGACTTTTTCATCCAAAGACAAAAGATTCTGGTGGAACTGGGACAGAAAGCTTATCACTATGCTTAACGGGCCGCAAAGCTGATGGTAAATCAAAATACACAGTATGTTTCGATTTTGGTCCAATACCTTTAATATTTGTGAGGCAAAAATAGCAATCAGTAATATGGTCTCTCGGTTCTCTCCAAACCATTGGTACCCTAAAGGGCATTTTACGATTGTCGCCTCTTAACATCAATCTGTTAACAACGTTACACAAGTCTTACAACATATATGAGGGGCCCATAGTTTATCTTGGTCGCCAACTTTAATTCCAAATTAAAGTTCGTATGCTTTCAACTCAAGGGGAGTAAAAGTACGTTTTTGGGATTTAAAACTTGGCTCTTCGCACACATAACAAAAACTGTTCGCACTATTTACAAAATTTCTAAGTATTGTCCATAAAGCTCGCCTCGATCACAATAAACTAAAAACAACACACCGTTTCAACAAAAATTAACAGTACTCAGAACATCTCACTACTCTTCAACACAGAAAACGTAACTGACTCGGCTGCTATTAGTCTACTCTCTAAACATACAGCTCGCATATAATAAACAGGAATAGACAGGTTTTAACATTATATATGTGCATCATCACATAAACACAGAGAAATGCAGCAATATGAGATGTTACGTATTGTAATTCATAAAAGTAGATGTTATCGATTATCTGTGGGCGATAGAAAAATTCTGTTTTTAGATTTGATTTAAGAGTCTCAAAATACATAAGATACACCCAAAAATTGTCATGTCACAAATCCTGTGTTTATCAGTGTAATCGGTGATGGCTGATGTTGTCAGTACGTTGTCCGGCCCTTTGGCCTTCAGTTGCTGCTCATATTTATCTGATTTCTATTTAGAATTGACTTACTTGGTCAGACCTACACCGAAGAACAATATATCAATGGAAGCCTCTGTTAGAGTACTTCTGAGTTCTTTGCTTAAATGTCAATATCTGCCAGCATGCGCCCCTCCCCCATCTTTGAACCTAGAGGAGAGTATTGTCACTTGCAGTTAATGCACAACTCACATGTTGCTGTACAGAGACCAAGCGCGCATCCCTGCATGCGACAATTTCTGTTATAGGTTCCGCTACCTCAGGGATCACCATAGGTGGCTAGAATAGAACATCCTCGGAGACTTGTTCTTAATTGTAAAGTCTTTTACTATGGGAACTATACTGAGTGACAAAAAAAGGTAAACACCTACGTATATTTACTAGAATTCAAGAATTTTGTACATATCGATTTATCTTGCCATGAAAAAGAGATAAAATGGTCATGTTTTTCTGTTTAGTTTTTGTGGTGGCTGCGTGTATGGTTTGGTGATAAAGAAGCATTCAGTTATCGTACATTTACGGTGTCAGTTAAATGTTAGTGAGAAGCCTTTTTGTAATTTCTGAAAATGCCTAGAGTGCGTAGAATTCTCCAGGTGCTCCAGCTAAGTGACTTTGAGATGGGTCGGATTGTCGGGTTGCGTAAAGCCGGTCTATCGATAAGGGAAGTTTCTAGGCGGACCAACAGACGCTTACGCAGTATACTGTAGTGTGAACGAGCGTAGACAGCGAGCGAGGGATTCTGGACGTCCCTGAGGGACCACAGAGCGACAAGACCGCCGGTTAAGCCTTCTGGCTCTGAGAGAGTTATGGTATGGAGTGCTATTGCTTATATAGCAGATCACCACTAATTTTCATCAGAGACAATATGGCAGCCTGACGCTATATTCAGGAAGTAGTGGAGCCTAATCTTATTCCATACCTAAACGCCATCCAAAACCCGATTTTTCAGCAAGACAATGCCAGACCGCATGTTGCCAGAGCATCGTTAGCCATCATCGATCAACACCGCATCAACCGTTTACCTTGGCCACCATGATCGCCTTACCTATCTCCAATTGAACATGTCTGGTCGCAGGCTCTTGAATTTGCAACACCCTCCACAGACTTTAGCAGCTGTTACTCACGAAGTTGCAGTAGCCTGGAATGAGATACCCCAACAGGATATAGACCACCTTATCAGCATGATACCCAGGCGTATCAATGAGTGTATAAGAAATCGTGCAGCTTCTGCAGTCAGGCGACGAATCAAGCTGAAAATTTAATCATTTTAAGGGACATTGAACATATCTGCCAAAAATTATTAAAATCTGATAAACTGGGGGGGGGGGGTCCCTTTTTTTGTCACTCAGTATATATTGATTATTTATGATTTTTACGATATTATCACAATTTCTAAAGTTGCACTATGATCGCAAATAGTTTCACAAGATAGGTATAAACTTTATTATACAAAAGTTACTAAAACCATTCAAAATCTAAAAATTAAAAACCAACGGGGGTTTCCATTTAAAAATCTAAAGTGTAACAACGCAATATCTTATTTTTGGTTCACCCTGTATTCTACGGCTATAGATGAAAAGATCAAAATTGACGTGTCCGAGTGTTCTTCCCAAAATATACCAGGAGGGTCACAGATGGGAGTGCGACCTTTTCGTTGTGGCATCCTGTATATCAACGGCTGAGACAATGAGGAATACGGAATTTCTCACTTAAAACCTTTAGCGTTTTGGTACTTTCACTTGTAAAATCATTTTCCTAAATTCAGATTGCATTATTCCTAATGCATCTAGCTTGGACATTCATTTTATCTGAAACATCTTTTTCTGCATGATTTATTGTGATCGTCTTGTTTTCAGTTGAGACGGTGGATATCGCCGACACAGATAGTGAAGAAGAAGCAGTAATTGTATTAAATGCAGACCAGAAGACGAAGAAAAGGAAAAAACGATTAACTTGAGATTACTTTTATTTTATATTTCGTGATTTTTTATTTAAAAAAATGTTCAATTACAATCAATAAACGTAAAAACAATATTTAAGTATTACTTTCTTAATGCTATGGTGCAATATTATAAATACATAATTGCATGGATTGCACAAAAACGCTCCTCAATTTGTGTCATTGTTGATGCCATTTTTTTGGTCCAGTTTATTGGCGTTCGTTTTCACAGTGTAGATGAAGAAAGTCACTACTTCTTTCTCCTTTACGGGGATTGTCTTGAAATGCTTCATCAAAGCCTGTCGAGAAAATATACAATTACTAACTTTTAGGCTCGGTTTTTCAAAATCTAGTTGATGGGGCAATGCTGTTTTTAAGTATAAACGATCGTGTTCTGCGTGTCTCGTGATGCTCGGTATTTGTATATCGTATCATTCGTGACAACTCATGTTTCTGTCAGGCAAAACAAGTTTGGCATTGCGGTTTAACTTTTCCCCTTCTAATCAACTACCATTTAAGAGCGAACCTGACATTGAAAAACGCTTTTCAAAACTTCCAGTTAGTAGTAGTAGTACATATTTATCACTAAGATACAAAAATATATAGGACACTTCAAGATACATCTAAAATAAAATTAAAACGCACACGCACATGCACGGTCAGATTTACATAAGTAAAGGTAAAAATATGGATGATTAAATGAAAGTGGCTAATAACAAGTTATAAAATAAATACCAAAAAAAATGTTTAGAAGTATAAATAGTTAAAGAACAGCATAAATATATAATTAATAAAATAACCAATTAAACTAATAAATATGTAATTATTAGGAATTATAAAACTGTTGCAGGGTAAAAACATGAAGGGTACAAGTATTTTAAAAGTTGTGTTTTTGAAGACTTTTAATCGTTGACGGCTTTCAACTTGGAGGGCAAATTATTGAGCATAGATCCATGCTAACGTTAGTATCCTTGCATCTCAAATATTTTTCAACAAGACTCTAGATGATGCAATGAGACCGAGAGTCTGACTATTCTTTTTTGAAGGATAAATATTCGTTGGATGTCAACATATGATCCCGAATATAGCACTAAATATTTGAGGTGGGAATATATAATAGAGTAGCAGACATTCAATGAAGTTTTTTTTAACATTATGTATTTTAAGTTCCTTAGAGTAAAAAGTGCTGAATTCATTTTTTTGGCTACATAATTTATGTGGTCTTTCCACCTCAAATGCTCATCCACTATTACACCTAAAAATTTTGTTTGGTACTCTTTCCAGTGACGTATTGTTTATTGTAAACATGATGTTGTTCTGTGGTCTTCGTTTGTAATACAAGATGTATTTGGTTTTATCTGCCTATTAGTAACCTATTTAATACAACACCCTTTTTTAAAACTTTGGATCACATTATGACATTAGCCTTTCTTTCTAAATCCCCTAGCGACTTTGCTTAACAATTATTATCATATATGTGTTCATCTAAATCGTTCACAAATAACAGAAGTGGTGATAGCATTCCACCCTGAGGTACTCCAAAGTTTATGTCATGTCGATTAGAGATAGTGTTACCCAGCTTAACCTGAATTTTTCTGTTTGACATAAATGACAGAATCCATTGGTCTACGGGATTTCTGTCTGGAAACATAGACTTTAATCAAATTCAAGCGAATTACCAAATGAAAATGGTATTTACCATTTTGGATTGGTATTTACCGATCCGTTCAAACGAGTGTGGTTATCAGTTTGGTTATAAGATCCGTGACGTCATGAATCAGCTGTTGTATATCATAGTTATCACCGCAAAATTGTGGTATTTACCCAACTAAAGAATATTTTTATATTTCTGGTTATTATTTGAAATGTGATAACTCAGAATTTTGCCGGGTATTGGATATTTTTGTTGTACTTCAGCTTCATTTTTGGGAAACTTGATACAGGCTGACTTCAGTTGTAGCATAAAGTAGAGCACCTTATTAGTTATACTCATTACTGTTGTTGGGGACACTTTAAATCTAGTTCCTATGCTTAACAACGTATCCTGTGTAGCCATATACATATAACACAAGTATATTAAAATATGGCCATCTAAAAACCCTGGATAATGTCCACCTGTATACGGTTTTGCTAATATCTTTTTTCATCACTTTTTCCTATCATTTCTGCTAAATTAATAAATGTTTTCTTTGACATTCGGAAAAGTTCAGAGAATTGAAAGTTATCATAGCTACAGAGCTATGGTTCCATCATTAAAAATTATTTTCAGAAAAAAAACATTTCTCCCATTAATATTATGAAAGGTTCCTTTTTTAAACTTTCCATACACTGTTGTAGCCGAAAAAGTACTGATTATTAAGTGATAATAAAAACAATCAGAATAACTTATAACTTGCAACACAACCGCGGTTAAAACCAACGCGTTCAAGCGATTCGAGTAACTGACGTCATCAACCCGTGCGTCATCTTAAACCATATTATAATCGCGGTACATAACACAGACATTTTGAGTATTCGCTTATATTTCATTTTTTTAAATTTTATTCAAGGGAGTGACAGACGAAAGCTTTTGATAAATCAAAAACAATTGTCATTGTGTAATAATTGTCATCAAGGTTTGTTATAGATGAACGAAAGCAATGAAAGTACTGCCGTATTTGTTGAGTTGTTAGTTCGAAAACCGCGTTGTTTAACAGATAGAATATAAAGCTCATTTGAAAAAACATAAATTCTATTATAAACTATTTTATCAAATAGCTTCGAGAAGGCAGACGGTAATGTTATGGGGCGAGAATTTTGAGTTCAGTGCTTAATTTTTTGTAAACAGGCAACACCATAGCTACTTTCAACAAATCACGGTGGATATATTATATTTAATATTGAGAAATGAACTTTAGTACTTTTATTGGCAATACATCAGGTCTTATCCTTACTTTTCAGTTCATTTAGAGATTGCATTAACTCTTCTGCCATCGAGTTTGGTACTGTTTTGCCTTTAGTATATTCACGATCTTTAATGTTTGAGTATTCTGTGGTAATTATCTTTTCAGCTGTGGTTGCAAAGGATTCACAAAAGCAATTTGCAATTTTGACTGGATCTGTTACGAGTCCGATAGCTCGTGTTTATACGCGTTATTCTTTGTTTATTTTTCATTCTTCCAGAGCCTTCCTGCATTGCAATACAAAGCTCGAAGTAATCTTGCAGACAGTTAGTGCTTTCATTGCAGCCTGGCTATTGTAGAAGATTATTATTCTTTTTTTAGGCCCTTCCCCCTGCAAAATAAGGGAAACTCAGCTTGCCTATATGTTTCTTTCAGAAATTTTGATATATCTAGTATATATTTTGCACATTATTGCTGTCCTCCAAAATATCTCAGCCAATCTAGTTATTTGTTTGATGGTATTTCAACAGAGTTCTAGTTAAAGGACATGTTCTATCAAGACAGTGTATTATGTTTTCCCAAAAAAATTGCTACGCCTTAATGCTAAATACTGAAGACATATCTGTGATAGAGAGAAACCGTGTAAGGTTATCTAGAATACTCAAAGAATAAAATCTCCTATAAATATAGACTTTCTTCCGATGATGATTACTATCTGGTCTACTTATAGATAATTCAAATTTTGAGTTTTATAATCAGAGATGTGCTCTTTGTTTTGTCCTACACCTACTTTAAAAGTTGTAAGGACATAATCTATTGCAGCTCTAGCTCCTGAAAATTCTGTAGTAGGTTCCTTTGGCAAAATTGATCCTAGGTCAAAATTAAATAGTATAACAGCTAAATGTTGTCGTATGATATTAGAAAACCAGTCTATATTCAGAGCCCCAGAAATTGAAATATTCTTACATTTATCTGCTATCTTGCTTTAAAACATTTAAAAAATGAGTGAATATTTGCAGTAAGTGATCGATAAGATACAATCAATGCTAATTTATTTGTTACAAGATCAGAAATAACACCTGAACATTCACATACTGACTTTACACAAAACTGACTCACAGATGACATCATAGTGTAATGGATATTTGGTCTCGCATAAATAGCAACCCTCCCCCGTATATGGTGTTCTTATGACAAAACGAGTTTACCAACTGGTATCCTATATTGGAAATGTGGATTTGATTTAACCAACGTTCGCTTAGAAGAATTATATCAGGCTGTTCCGTTTTTAGGCCAATTCCTAATTCTGGTATTTTATTAGAGAGAGACTGAATATTTTGATATATTAATTTAATTCTTATTATATCATGGTTAGTTAAATTTAGTCTGCATTTACGTAAGGCATTTGTGCGTGAAGTCGGAATCAACAAAAAAGGACTATGATGCTCCTGTCATTTTCTTTCATAGGAAATTACAGACAGTGCCATATTTTTCCTTGAACAGTGTGAAATTAAATCTCAAACCTTTGGGCCAGAAATTTCTATCATAAAACGTCTCTTTGAACTTGAAGTCAGCTGCCACCAAAAAAAATGTATGATCCGTATTTTCAGCATTTAGGTTACTAACAAAAAATGGTTCTTCTTCTTTGTTGTGAATCTACTCTTTGGTACTTCACCTTGTCCTATTCTTGCATGACCACATGTGAGCCTGAGGTAGTAGGATGTAGGGCATCTGCAGCCTGCATAGGTATTTTTTCTAGGAGAATGTCGAGTTTTGTTTTTATGTTAGGTGACTGCGGTGAAAACATCGTCATTGTCAATTTTCTGTTTGTTATCTGTGATATAATTTATTATTTCGATATACAGATGAAGATCCTCCCATGCCACTGTTTGAGATTTGTTACTATTTTTCTACTTGAGAGGAGAATACAAGTTCTCGATGATCTTCACTCTGTTCTAACCCATCTAACAGGTTCATAGTAAGAGTTCCATGACTTACTGTTTTTTTGGTTAGTTGTTAATAGTCCTATTTTTACGTCTTTCATCTGCTGGTTCTTTTATCAACACTTTTATTTTGCTACCAGACTCATTTTTGCATTGGTTCATATCTTCATCATACTTTTTCTAAAGTTCTGTAATTTTATTTTCTTCTTTCAGTAGCCCTTTATCTAGTGTTAAAATGTTGAGATCCCAAGATTGAAGATGCTGTGAATATTGTGTTTCAAGTTTAATTGCATCATCTTCCAACACTTTAGATTGTTTCCTTTGTTTATCGATTAATGCATTTTTTTGATTTAACTCCTGCGTGGGCTCTGCTATTACTTCTTTTAATATATTTGTTATATGTACTCCATGCATCTCTGAGCATTCTTTGCTACATATTATTTTGCGTTTATCAATAGTTTGAGGCAACTCTTGTGAAATACTTTGAAGCATATGATGCAAACAAGACATCGTCTCATTAGAGCAGAACAATACTATGTCAAAAACAGTAATTGCAGCCTTTGGCAGATAAAACAGTTCTGCGCAACAGAAATAAAGGGTTGGCCATCCGTTGTTTCTTTTTTAAATTGGTATTGAAACTATACTCTTCAATAATATGTTACACTCGATACTTTGTTCAAAAGAATACACCTTCAGATTATTTATGAAAAAAAATTTCAGTTAAATGGCTGCCGCGGCTGGCCTTGCAGTGAAGCACATTTTCGTTAGTTTGTGGCTCTATTAGTCTGTTTCATCAATAGCTCGACGGATATTTTCCTTATGAACATCAATTGTTTGAGGATCGTTAGTGTAACAGCGGTCCTTAACAGTACCCCATAGGAAGTAATCCATGGGCGTCAAATCACAGCTGCGGGCTGGCCAATGAACGTCTCCAAAACGGCTGATAACGCGATGACCGAACTTACTGTGTAAAAGATCGATTGTTTCACGGCTGGTGTGGCATGTTGCGCCATCCTGCTGGAACCTGAGATTGTGCAAGTCCATGTCGTCTCAATAGTGGTCACAAAAAACTCCTCAACATGTCTCTATAGCGTTCCTCGTTTACCGTCACGCTGTTACCATCTTCATCTTGAAAAAAGTAGGGACCAATAATCCCACCACCCCAAACAGTTACTCTTTTTGGACGCATTGTCATTGACGACCCCAAATCCTACAGTTCTGATTGTTAACGTAACCTCCCAGATGGAAATGTGCTTCGTCCGAAAAGATGATTTGGCGACCAAAATTGACGTCCGTTTCCTATAGATTTAGAGCCCACACAGAGAAACGATATCGAAGCGGATGGTCATTTTGTTTCAACTCTTGCACAAGTTGCACATTGTAAGGAAATAATCCCAGGTCGTTATGCAATATTCTCCTCACAGAAGTGCAACTGATGCCCACTTGTTGTGCTCTGTGACAAGTTGACATTCTTGCGTTTTCACGCACTCTCTGGGCAACAGCAGCCATTTTCTCGGCTGTACGTACTGGTCAAACACGCTCATACCTTCTGTTATCCACAAGCAGGCCAGTTACACGAACCTTCTTCACGAATTTTCGTATACCAGTCGCGGACGGAGCTTCATGCCGACCAAATAGTCTTCTCAATTTTCATTTTCTCTCTCTCTCCCACCTTTGTTCAAGATTAAAATGATCCATTGCTAACAGCGGAAGTTTGACACAATATATCTGTCAATATGTTGAGCATGGAAGTGTTACCAACAGTCAAAATAATACAAACTTAAAAAAAACAACTGATGGCCCATCCTTTAGAAGCGTAGGAGATAGACTAAATTTTTAATCGGTCGTTTTCGGTATTCTCCGACAGCATAGACATGGGATACTTCTGCAGCGCGCGAGACGATCTTCAATACGCCATATACAATATGAAAGCAAAATTTGGAAATATATGGCATGAAATAGTTCTGCTATAAGATGACAATATGTAAGTTACTTATTCTTACAGAACAGATTTCATGGAGATGGAACATAAACTTGTTCAACTCTTGACATATGGTGCACATACAATCTGCCTAAACACAATCACTGCCACATTGCTAAACCTTCTTTGACTCAAGTGATCAAGTGATATGCGTCCTCCCTAATAGTTGTCTTGAGCCCTGAGCGAGCTCTTAAGGGTCCCTTCCTCAAGAGACTAACACTTAAAATCATATCTGGATATGGCTCTTTTGAAGCAAACTTAGTAGAAATATACTTACATCAGCAAGCTGTGCCTTGTTCAGTCCTTGGCGCATGGGCACCTTATAATGCCGCTTGTACCGCCTCAAAGTATTCACCTGCAGCTGGTACAGATCCACTTCTGGAACATCCGTGTCCGTTTCATTCGAATCATCCTCGGAGTCCTTCCGTCGCCTTTTATTTCGAGCGCACTGGATGATCATTTTGTGGAAGTCACAGATGTAAATGTGGCGAGCCTAGAAAAATTTAAGGTATTATGTGTTGAAAAACAAGGTAGTTTCCTATAAAAGATACAATAAGTAATTTGAGGTTTAGAAAAAAAATTTAACTTTAGGCATAATGTATTTTTTACGAGTATCCATTATGTTTTGATGTCTACTGAGGTGAACAGCTGATCAGCTGTATTAGTCTGCAACGTTGGCAATACTCAATTTCAGGACCGTATTCGGAGCTGTTGTTCACATATCTGGATTATACTTTCAAGTTACTGGGAAATGTTTGATTTTTGCAGTGTTGGTAACAATTGGCCCATGCCTGTATTCATGACTTCCTGCAATAGTTGTACATTTTACTTACATTTTTCGAATTTCTAACGATAGAATTACCTGAGTAATGTTCAGACCTAATCCAGGGAAATTAAACCTCTATCAATATGGACATATACTAACACACATTCTGAATTACGTGTATGGCTGTTTCATTATCATTTAAAATCATGGTGTTTCAAGTTCTAAAAAGTAGAGATAATTAACATAGTCAAAAACTGTTTATCTTATTTTATTCCCACCTGACCTTATTAGCTAGTACAAAATGAATCTGTAACAAAAAAACTACCACAAAACATGGATCCGTCTACCTGGTGTAGACAAATCCTGAACAATTAATTATGTTTCACTTGTTGATATGGGGAGTTTTGAAATCACTAGATAATCAGCTGTTTTCTACCATGATCGATTCTCGTGAAAAACGCTGTACCTTTCGCTTTAGATACTAAACTAAATCGTGTAAAGGATCTTGTTGGGACAATAACCTTTTTTCTCACCAATATCACAAAATATCCATATTCATATTTTTGGTAGCATTGGAATAAGTCTTTTATTACTAATAAAATGTTTGCCTATTCTTCCTCAAAGGAAACTCAGATCAGGGTAGATAGGGCTGCCAATGCTGATTAGAACATGCAAATGTAGAATAAACACATGGTTAATGAAAAAATCGTTCCAATGGTCACAAGCTACTAAAAATCAACATATGGGCACTTTTTGCATCAGGCAAGAAAAAAGGGCTATTGTCCCACCAAGATCCATTTAACATCCTGGAGATCAGAGTAAAAAGATGGTCTTTTGCCTTCAAACTCACTTATTCTCGAATTGGTGACTAAAATAGAGCCACAGTAACAACAATACTACACAGCAACACAACTCCTGTGATAAGAGGAGTTAATGCATCACATAATGTGCATTGTAGAGAGCATCCAGCCAATTCGCTTTCATTTCAGCTGCCAAGAACAAATTATGTAAACATCTACCATGTGGATGACACAAATTATTAGCCACAAAACATGATTGCATGTGGAAGCTTCTTGTAGCATGAGTGGTTTTGTTTTAACAACAAATTTTTGTTTTGACTTTTTGATGGTGTTGGTTTTAAAGAGCTTACTTTACTCTAAATTATTCTTGGATGAGAGTATTTTGCTAATATAAACTATAAATGGGATAGCATTAATACAAAATAGCTTTGTAGGCAGCTGCCTAATTTAGAAGAAAAGCCTCATGGTATTCAGGTATTCCATTTTTTCTGCTCATGGGCCATGTACATAAGGACAAGCACTCAAGCATGCACCTGAAAATGGGGCACCTTACATCCCATGGATGCCTCAATTTGCATTTGAGAGATGCTGAAACCCTAATGGATTAGAATCAACATAAACTATAACATTTTAAAATTTCTGATTCTTACTGTTAAACTATAAGATTTAAGTTTATTTTTTATTCCATACCAACTATTTCATCTTTACCCTATGGAACCCAATTGCCCAAAGATCAAATGACAGTTAAAAAATCTTGGTACCCCTCCTGCTCTTCAATTTCCCCATCATCAAAGTAAAGTTCCAGATTTTGTTCTGGCTTGGGGCCCCTTCAGCTTCCCATCTCCAGGGGTCATTACATAACTTAAGAGAGCCCTGAATACCAATGAGCAACCTTGTTATACATTCTATGATAAAAAAAAATGTACAGAACTTCAGCTTACAGAGTTGTCAATATTCAAGTTGAGCCGCCTTTGTGTGACGGTCTTCTGAACCCTTTTGCTATAGGACGCGTTCCCTGCGGGCTTTGCACACCTTTCCCCGTTCTCTATGAGACAACAGATTTGGTCGGTGGGTCCCCTAGAGTCTTCTTCTCCCGTGCTAAAGCCGTTCATTTGGTACGATCTTAGCAGATGCCCCTTTCCTCAGAAATCAGCTGTTCATGAAACATTTTCCGTCACAGGGACGCACAGATAATGTTTACATTTACAAGTCGCTTGCACGTTTATTCGTTCACGACGGTCTTTTTTGCTACAAATGCAGGCATGCGTTTTGGATGCGCCCACACTCGAAGTAAACAGTATTTACGAACACTAGCCGAAATTTATGAAAGTTACGTAAAATTTCACCACATTGCTTATTGTTAGTTGTTAGCACAAAACATATATAACATAACTGTTTGGCCGGCGAAATCACAGGGGACATGTCAATAAATTTGAGTGACATCTGATGATTGCGCCGAACATTGTGATCTGACGGTTTCATTTGATAACGTTACCTATAGGTTGTGATTTGTGCATTCTGCAGTTGATACACCTCATCCTAGATGGCGCAGATACTCAAAAGAATTGTCAGCGTTCTCGCTGCTTCTGCAGGTGCGTTTGTAAATCACTTGGCAAAGTAAATAATATAATATACGGTACACAGTAATGGAAAGAACCCAAAAGAACCCCATGCTCAAGGGTACTACAAATGGTACTAAAAAACTGACCTTAACTAATAAACTAGTATTATAAAAATCGATTATACGTCCAACTATAACCGACGCATGTGCAGCTTGGTGATTTGCTGCCAAGACCCACATTACAAAATTGCAAGTGATACAAAACAAGATTCTACGAACAATACTGCATGCTCCTTGGTATGTATCTAACGCGACCATTCATCATGACCTTTCTTGTCTCAATTCATTAAACAAATTGCAAGCAAAAGTTACGAACTTGCAACTTCACATTCAAATTCTTTAATAAGAGATGCGGTGACATACGATCCTGCATCCATTCACAAACACAAAAGACCTAGATTAGCATTTCTTTAACAATCTGAACTTCTAAAACTATGATTTATTCTTTATTTCTTTACATTGACTACTTTTTTCATATAATTTTCATAACTGTGTAATCTATCTTTGGCATTTTTTGTTAAAGAGATTCGCTTTTCTGCCAGTTAGAACCTCAGTAATTTTTTGGGCAAAAGGCCCCCGCCCTACCCTGATGAGCTGAAGTCAAGTCAAGTCAAGTAATGGAAAGAATGGAATGTAGATTGACAGATGAAATTTTACACCGGAATACTGTGAAACGTGAAAGGTTATTTTTACAACGTCTAAATTATTACAGTCATGTAATGACACTTGATGACAGCCGACTATTTTCTAACCACGTTTTCTGCGACCATTGTAGTCAAGGGCGGATTCAGGATTTCGTCTAGGGGGGGGGCAACGATATTTGGGGCAGGACAATTTTTAACCTCAGTAGAACGTCTAGAATTTATCCTATTATTGCTCCTTAAATCCATTGTATTCTATCTGGTCAAGGCCAGCTTGAAAAAAAAAACATGGAAGTTGCTCAGAAAGCCAATATTTTATTATATGAGAACAAAATAAGTACGTGGCATTTATAATTAACTAGTGTAATAATATTAAAGATTCAAATATAAAAAACGTCATTGCTCTGTTAACCGACAAAAAATAAATAAAACATTCTGAGAGACCCCGAGACATCCCAGTCCATTCCACACAAAACAATGTATTTGATTGCGAAAATGAACATGAGATCAAAAAATTCACATTATCGTGTGGACGCTAGACAAGACAAAGAAGGATGTCTGTAGACCATCTATAGATCGAGTCTTGAAACCGTCTCCAGACTGCCTATAGACAAATTGCTCAACGGGGTCTACTAGTATGTAATAAGCTTAAGGATTAAGACTGAACTACCCATTAAACAACTAATGTCCATTCCGACGTGGATAATTTCGGTTATCGAAGAACAGACAGCCGACGCATCCGCGTCAGTGAAACAGACATTTCGCTAAGGAAATGTAGAGAAGAAGTCTCCGAGTCCCTCCCAGTCGGCATTCCGTAATGCCAAATTTTGCGGCCTGTGCGAGTTTCTGCTGAAACACCGGGTTCTAACCGAAACCTAACCTCCACAACACAGTGGTCTGAGTTACCCAGGGGAGACAGGACAGTAGAGCTGTAAGGGACAGGATGCGTGGTCAGAAAGAGATCCAGTAGGATCGTGTGACAAGACGCAGGGCAAAAAAAGTAGGACCTGTCACCATCTGGGTCAGCCCTTGCATAAGAGCGGACGCTTTAACTGCACGACCTGCGGCGTCGGTCTTGTTTGAGCCCAACCAAAGCAAATTATGGTCATTGAAATCACCGAGGAGAACTACCTCTGAAGCGGAGTGATTGATGTTCAGGAAGTCGATCTTGACGGCGAGGTATTCAAGAATGTCATCCCAGTTATGGTCCGAGGGAAGCGATCAAGGCAGCAAATAAATTTGGGGGATGTTTTGGAGTTGAGGCGAAGCCACAAAATGTCCTTCCGGTCTGATTCCAGAGAAACATCTCTGCAGCAGGAAAGACTGCTGCGGACAAAGGCCACAACTCCCGCGTTCTTTCTCAGATTGGAGTGCACCTCGTAATTTGGTAAGTTAAGATGGTTAATCGGTGCGGACTCTGAGATTTTTGTCTCCGCCAAGAAAAGGATGGCGGGACGATTGGATTGCAAGTAGTGATGAACAGCATCAATATTGCTGTTAGTCCCGCAGATGTTCGTGAAACAAATTTTATCTTCGATGTTGTTCCCTCGAGTCCACCCTCCACCCGGACATTCTGAGAGTGGAGTGAGCTTATATCCGGAATTCTTAGTACTCGTAGGATCCATCATCATCAATTTCTTTGTTTTGTAAGATAACCGACTGCATAGCTTAGGTGTGGAAACATGCGGGCATTTATAAGACACGTTGGGAAAAACTATAGGGTGGTACCGCCTCGGTCGACTGGTCCTTGTCTACCACCTTCTTTTTGCGTGCTAATATTGAATAGACCGTTGGCGGACTTGTACCGCAATCGGTACTAAGGTATTCCTTAACTCGTGTACAATCACTTGTACGGGAAGAAGTTGTATGCTGGATACAAGCATTTGCCACGGCCCCGCTCAGTAGTGGTTGGGGTTTTTGAAATTCAATATAGATGTTACAGTTATTTTTCAGACTTTCGTTGTCAGACTTAGATTTACGGCATAGTAGTTGTTTTCTCAGTTTTCGAACCGGTGTTGATCGCATATAGAAATGTTGAAAATCCTTGGAAAAAACTGTATCTGTTAGATCTTAATTATTCTGATAATGTGTGTTTGTACTAAACAAGTACAGGAATACACGTATAGTACAGCAGCTCTGTGATTTAAACGAATTCAATATAGCAACATGAATAGACACATACGCGAGAAGAGATGCGGGACGTGTGGTATTGATTTTGAGCATCGATCGACGCAGTTTCTAGACAGGCCACAGGCGCACCGCTAAACAAATTTCATAAATGTCTAGTTCCAATTCAGGTATTCATCAAACATAGTGCTTCGCTGCAACACCAACCCCAAACAGAATCAGTCAAGCTTTACACACTTTTCAAATTACTATTGAGCAACAAACAGAACATGAATCGCTTTTTAAGTGCAATCTGTATGGCTAATATATTACCCAGGCTTAGATTTGTCACAAGTCACAATACTCGTATATACGTATAAATTGTAAGAGTTGTGCTGTAAACAAGTGATGTCAAAGAGGGACAGCATTTGGAATACCAAAGGATGCCAAAAAAATCAATACTCAGTTCCTATAGCTATAATTTATAGTAAGTATGCCTCTGTCACCATGATGTGACAGAAACACAATGGTGTAGGATTACAAAAGCAAATATCAGACATCCAGGAGGGGGCGCGCGTCCCCCGCGCCCCCTCCAAATCCGCCAGTGTTTGTAGTTTAAGAGATCCTAGGGATACGATGTAGCATTTACCGATTTACCATGAAAAATATATTATATTTTGCCAGTTTTAAGCAGTTTTTAATAACCAAATAAGCACAAGAGGATTAATGAGAATGACAAGTGATAGAAGTAGATAGAGTAGAGGTACGCGATTAAATTCTGTGTGAAACTCGGTAAATCTGATATGATCAAGCAGGCTTACCCAGGTGTTGCTTTAGCAAGAAGTGGTGTGTTTCGGTGGCACCAGGTCTTTTTGGAGGGCCGGGAAGAGGTCGCTGATGAAGACCGTGCTGGAAGACCTTCGACTTCGAAAAACACCGACAATGTGACTCGTGTGCGTAAAGTTTTGAACTCAGACCGTCGACTAAGTATTCATTTGATTGCCCAGATGTTAAATTTACCAAAATCTGCGGTTCATGACATTGTGACACAGCATTTGAACATGCGCAAGGTGTGCGCGAAGATGGTTCCAAAAGTGCTCACTGACGACCAGAAATTGCGGCGAGTGGAAGTGTGCCAAGAAAATTTGAACATGTGTGAAAGTGACCCCCAATTTTTGAATAATCTAATCACAGGTGACGAGTCGTGGATCTTTGAGTATGATCCCGAGACAAAGAGGCAATCTTCCGAGTGGCACACGATGGCGTATCCTCGCCCAAAAAAGGGAAGAATGAGCAAATCCAAAGTGAAAACGATGCTCATTGTCTTTGTTGACATCAAAGGCATCGTCCACCATGAATTTGTTCCTCCTGGACAAACCGTCAACGCCAAGTTTTACGTGAAAGAGCGCAGGAGACTCAAACGAAGGGTCAGTCGGGTCCGACAAGACATCGCAGCCGACTGGAAGTTGCACCACGACAACGCCCCGGCTCACACTGCCTTTCTTGTGAACAGCTACCTGACCAAGGCCGCAATCCCAAGGCTTCCGCAGCCGCCCTACAGCCCAGGTGTGGCCCCCGGACTTTTTTTTGTTTCCTCGCCTGAAAAGGCCGATGAAAGGCAAGCATTTTGAGACGACAGAGGGGATCCAAGCAGCATGCACCGCGGCTCTCAAGACTATTCCGTGACGCTTTCAATGCTTGGCAATCGCGCTGGCAGCGCTGCATCGACGCAGAAGGAGTCTATTTTGAAATTTTTTAAAGAATTGTAACGATTGGCTCAATAAATTTTTTTAAATCGACTCAGTCCTATTACTTTCCGGACAAACCCTGTATGTAACACTACCGCTCCCACAAGATTTGGCGAATGCCTGACAACGTTGGCACAGAGGCGACACTCGGTCAAAAATCAGGTTCTATCAACTCCAACTTGAGTTCTATGCGTTTGGTGCGATTCCTGTTGCTGTGACATTTAGGGGTTATCCGTGGAATGTTTTGACACGTGACCACAAAACAGTTTTATCAATACAAATCTATTATTTGGCCTAAATGCATTTGGGGAAATAATAAACACAAATTTCTTCATTCTGTAGCTTGATAATATGTGACATTCCTGACGTCAGGCTAATAACGCGTAATAACCCCTGGGGAAAAAACCTCCGGACGCTAATGAACATAAGCGGGAAATGTAGTAAGCAGTTGGGGACACGAAGATCATAGGGACCGACAGCAGGTGTTGCATCTGTATAATCTGTGACGTTGGACACATGGCTATTCACCACATCGTGTGGGAGAGCGCTGACGCGGGCTCTTGTGTGAAGTATTTTGATTTGAATACCTACCTATTCATAATAATGTATGTTTCGTAACTAACTTTTGATGAGAATGAATGAAATTAGTATACATACGAAGCATAGGCTGCCATAACAACACTTTTTTCATATTGCTAATATTTTGTATGTTTCGCAGGTGAGTTATGGCTGGCCTAAGTGTATGTATTTTAGTAAATTACAAATTATCAAGTGCTTACAGTTGTTTCATTATAATGTCCTGTTGCAATGCAAGGCTAATTAAGAAATATATTGACTTGTATTTCATAACTAATGAGAAAGACTAAAGTTTAGTCTTTCTATAATGATAACTCTGAATCTACTATCAGGATTTTGATGAAATTGAGACCCTAGGTTACTACTTTAAAAATGACGAAAAAGATCTCCAGTTTTTGGCGGTATATTGGCGGCGAAGTTATCGTCGAAAAACAAACAAAAAACGGTAAAACTTCCCCGATAGCATTAAATATTTCTTAAATGTTTTTAACATTTTTGGTCGATTCCGAGCTTGAATATTTAATTAGTGCCGAAACTTAGCTGTACTGGAAGTAGTTTTAGGTATATCAAGTCTGAGCAGGAGCCCCGCAACATATATGAGTGTCTCCCAAGGGGGCTTGCCTCCTGGAAAGAAAAGGAAGGAATCGAAGGATTCAATGGATGCAACTATTGAAGATAATTCCCAGGTCGGTAATGATAATACAATTGACATGATCTACAATCAGGAGTAATGCAGGTAGAACTTCCAACATTATCTCCCAAAAAAGCAGATAGACCGCTTTTAACATATAAGCAGACTGATAAGGGCCCCTATCATGTTTATATCGAAAACAATGAACCAAATTTCTCAGGTAAATTAAATCCAGTTAAGGTTGGTGAAACTATTCTCAAAAATATTCCTGAAGTTGACAATATGATTAAAAGAATTGAATCGATTGGAAGCAATAGGGTAAGGATTGTGTTCAAAAATCCATCAGCAGCAAATGTCCTGTTAAATAAAACAATTTTATTCAAAACTATCAATTTAGACGTTTATATACCCAAATTCATTTTATATAGACAGGGTGTTATTTCGGTGGACAAAGACTTATCAGACGAATACTTGTTGGAGAGGATCAAACCTTTCGATTCTCACTGTATTTTCTCGGTGGATTCGGTTAAACGCATGCACCGGAAATCAGATCAAAATGGTGACATTAAATATCTACCTATAAATAAGGTTGTAGTTACTTTTCAAGCGCAAGAATTGCCTAAGCGTGTTGCTATAAATCACGTTCTTTTTGATGTAAATCATTATATACAGAAGGTAATTCTGTGTCATAACTATATGCGTTATGGTCATTTGGGTAAGCAATGTAGAAGCAAGCCTAGGTGTGCAAAATGTCACGAAGAACATGCTAGTCGCTCATGCCACAACGACTCTGGAACAAAAATGTTTAATTTCCGATGGCAGTCACTACTCATTTGAAACCTCAAAATGTAATGAATTTGAGAGGCAAAAGGCAATTAAAAAGCATATGGCAATGACTAATTCTTCTTTTAGAGACTCAAACAATGTGGTGCCAAAAACCACATATGCTTCAGTTACAAAAAATAATCCCATTACGCCTCAAGAAATCAATAGTTCTAATCTTCCATCTCAATCATCAATCACTCGAACATCAATAAATATACCAAATGCGAATTCGCACTTTACACAAAGGTTGTCTAAACCTTTGAAACGGAACTCGCCTTCCTCGCCAGATTTGACAGAAGAAGCTAGGAGACAAATTGTGAGTCAAATAAACACTCCACAGGTACCCGGGGGTATCACTAATAACCCCAGTTACTGTGTACATGAATTTAATACGAGAGATGAGACGTTCATCCAACATGTTTCAGAATTGGTTATATTTGTTCTTACAAATTTTAGAGAAACAAACATCAACAGCTTGAATAAATCAACTATAACTAATCTCATAAGAGAAAGATTAAATATAGACAAATAAGTTTAAGAATTAAGAAAATTACAGTATATTTTTAATCATTTTAAGCTTTTGCCAAGGTGTTCGTACGTAAATAGAATCTATACAATGCATTTAGAAACCACAATGAATTTTTTGAGGATATGTCAATGGAATTGTAGATCGGCTATAGCAAATAAAGGTAATTTGGAACACCTTTTAGAAGAACAAAATGTGGACATCGCACTTTTGTCTGAAACCTGGTTTAAAATGAATACATATGTAAAATTTGAAGGTTATAACGTTATCCGTCAAGACCGGTCAGATGGCAAAGGAGGAGTGGCTATACTGATGAGAAATAGTTTTAAATATTCTCAAATATCATTAGTTGCTTGTAATAAAATAATGAAAGTATGTTCTACAGTAAAGTTTCAAGGAATCTCAGGAATGGATACAATTTTTTAGTTCCTTACACAGTCCATGTATTATAGGAGGTGATTTTAATGCACATCACACTTCATGGCGTTGTGCTCAGGATGACCTAATTGGGAAAATCCTGATTGAAGCTCCAGATGACAGTAATCTCAGTTTTATTAACAATGGAGATCCAACTTATGTAAAATATCAATCAAAATCAGCAATAGATCTTACATTATGTTCACCTCAAATTCATCATCAGCTAGAATGGCGAAACTTGCCAGACCCATGTGGTTCAGATCATTTGCCTATACTTATCAATTGTAATTCTACTCCAGAAAAATTGTTATTTGCATCAAATAGAAAATGGAACATAAACAAAGCTTGCTGGAATCAGTTCTGTTTCGAGAATATAAATAGATCTTATGTAGAACCTGTTATAGATTACAGCACTTTCATCAAAAATGTTAACCAGTCAGCTGAAGCTTCTATTCCGAAATATGAAAACAAAAATAATGTCAAAGGAAAACCATGGTGGACCAATGAATGTAATATAGCAGTAGAAAAACGTAAGGATAGTTTTAGACTATATCAGACAAACCTAAACCTCGAAAACTTACTTAATTTTCAAAAACTTGACGCGAAGGCCAAACAAATATTCAAAAAGGTTAAAAGAGAAAGTTGGCGTCAATATTGTTCATCTTTAAATAGTAACACCCCACTTAAACAAATTTGGAAGCAAGTTAACTTGTATAAAACTAGGCGACAGAGTAATTATCATGTTATAGAAGCTTCAGCAGAGTGGGTACAGGAATTTCATTGTAAGTTGGCCCCAAATTATGTAAGTAACAACATCCAAAGAAGAATCTCAACGTGGACTAACCATGAACTGATGCAACCTTTTACCATGATAGAATTACTCTTCAAACAGAACAACAATACATCTCCGGGAAAGGACCAAATTCATTATTCGATGTTATACCAACTACCTACAATAACGAAACAATCGTTATTGGATATTTTCAATCAAATATATTGTGGGAATGCTGAAATACTGAAAGATTGGTACGATTATATAATTATTAGAATTCTGAAACCTGGAAAACCAGAACATCATCAAGATTCATATCGTCCCATTGCACTAGCTTCATGCGTTTTGAAAACTTACGAAAGACTCATCAAGAATAGGTTGGAATCCTACTTGGAGAAAAACCAATTGCTCCCAAGCTCGCAATATGGATTTCGAAAAGGACGGTCTACTCAAGACTTACTGATAAAGTTAACAACTGATATCCAAATTGGATTTCCGAATAACACGCATACTTCTGTAATATTTTTAGACGTTATGGGAGCTTATGATAATGTAGACTTGAATATACTATACAGTAAAATTATAAATATTGGTCTTCCAAAAGAACTTGCCAACCATTTGTTATTACTGTATAGCAATAGAAACATTTTCATCAGAGCCTCTGAGCAGACTATTGGACCACGATCAACATATAAAGGACTAGCACAAGGGAGTATTGAGTATTGTATTGAGTCCCATCTTGTATATAATATATTTCTATGACTTTGAAAGAGCTTTTAATTTGTCAAATATTTAGGAGTTATCCTAGATAAAAAACTTAACTGGAAAGAACATATTACATACATTTTAAACAGAAGTCAGAATGCTTTTAACATTCTGAAGTGCTTTTCACATCGGAAATGGGGAGCAGATCCAGCAGTGTGCTTAACCTTTTACAGGACCTTAGTTCGATCAATCTTGGACTACGGATCAATACTTTATGGAAATGCATCTAGAATTCATCTTCAAAAAATAGAACATATCAAAAATAAGTGTCTTAGGCTATGTATCGGATATTTGAATAGCACTCCCATCAATGTCATGGAGGTCGAATGTATCGAACCTCCTCTTCAATTGAGACGACAAATGTTGAGCGATAAAGCACTGGTTAAACTGGTCAGCAGGGGATTCATTAACGAGATCCACCAATTGTTTATTCATGGATTAACAGCGAAATACTGGCAACACAAAAGGATTCCTCTGATCATAGAGAGTTATGAGTGGCTTCTTCCTAGCGTCAAGAAGGTACACTCTAATCAAATCAACCCATGTTTCATACCTGAATATTAGGCATATAACTCTCCACCCGAAGTTATCTTTACGAAATATTCCGAACTAGATTTATCAACACCTTACAAATTCCGGCATGATATTCGAACACGATGGAGTGGATGGGAATATATCTTCACGGATGGTTCGAAGAAAGACAATTTAGCGGGATGTTCATTTTATCACAGCAACAATTCGTATCACCAAGAATTTAAGTTGCCACCTGAATGTACGGTATACACAGCAGAACTGGTTGCGATCAACCAAGCTATTGAATACATGGAAATAAGAATTTTGTTATTTTTACCGACTGTAGAAGTGCTGTAACAAAATTGGAGAATTGTCACCCCACTGCAGATCTTAATCATCTAATTGCGAACATCATCAAGCGCATTCAGGAGCTGAATAGAATCGACAAAACTATAAACATAGTCTGGATCAAAGGCCACTCAGGTATAAAAGAAAACGAGATGGTAGATAATTTTGCAAAAAGAGCTACAACTAGAGGCGATTACGTTCCGGGCTTGGAGATTCCTTTTACTGACGCTCATTTTCTGATCAGACAACGACTAAAGAATAAATGGAATAACCATTACAAAATCAGTCCAACAGGAAGTTACCTGAAACGTATACAAGAGACTCTTCGAAGCAGACCTTGGTTTCAAGAAATTACCAATCGTCCTTACATTAGAACCGTGAGCAGAATAAGAAGTGGTCATGTCCTAACGCCCCATCATAAATCAAGAATTGGATACGGAGATGATCCACTTTGCAGTTGTGGAAATATAGGAACCTTGCAACACTTAATATTAGAATGTACAAGTTCTAACAACGAAAATTCTGAATTGTATAAAATTTTAGCGAATCACCTTCCTTTGCCTCTAAATTTAGAATCAATTCTCAGTTCTGAGAACCAGCAAGTTTACGATTTTTTATACAAGCATTGTCGGAAAGTAGGCCTAACATTATAAAATGTAAATTACAGTAAGTTTGTTTGAAAAAATGAAAAAAAGAAGAAAATATTGAAAAAAAGTCAAAAATTGCAGATCAGTAAAAAAAAAACAATCTTATAAACAAAATAGAGAAAAGGAAAAAATAAGTAAAAAGTATTGGTAAAAAAAAAACAAAAAAAAACAAAAAAAAAGAGAAATGTGTTTGCATACTCTATGTAAGTATAATAAAAATAATATACAATAGTAATATTAAGTAATGGATGTTCTATTTTCTATTAAAGCATAGCATTATACTAGCCAGTTGGTCATCTACCAGTGCCAATAACAACAAAAAAAAAATGTTTTTAAAAAATGTTTGTTCAATATGTGAATTTGTAGCGACAGATTTTTGAATATTTAATAAATATATTTTTTATATATTTATAAAATATTCATTATAGATATTTGTATTATATATAATGCATATATTATATATATTATAAAAAATAATGTATGTAAAATATTTAAAAGGTATTGAATAAATATTTTATAAAAATATTATACAGGGTGGCGCATCGAAAACGAAACAGACGCATTTACTGGCAGCTCAGTTTTTTTTTTTGAAAAACGCTCAGACCCGTCGATTTTGTTTTCGAGGGGGCACAAGTTTGGCAAAAAATCACGTTAACACGTGCAGCCCCCTAAGCGAGGGTGACACCACCCCCAAAATCTTAAATGCAAAGGGGGGTCGAGTGATACCTTATTTTAAAGGTCTTTCAATTCCCTTTATAATGATATAAAATTCATGTACTTCAGTTCAGTGGTTTTTAAGATTTATTGATTTAAAGCTTAAATAAAACTAATACATCATCATTAGTGGAGATCAATATATTTGGCAGCAAAGAAATTTAAAAATGAAGAATGAACTGACCCGTCAGGCAAGTAAATGTTGAAAATGGCCACCATGACTCTTCATGCAATAATAAAGATTTTGCTCAAAACGTTGCCGCACATTTTGCAATATTTGAGGAGTAATTTGAAGACACTAGTTCACAAGTCTTTGCCGCAGGTCTTCTAATGATGTTGGCTGAGTAGCACAGATTTTGCTTTTTAAATGACCCCACATAAAGAAATCCAAAGGCGATAAATCTGGCGATCTTGAGGGCCATTCGATGGCATCTCTTCTACCAATCCATCGATCTGGAAACGTCTGATCTATATATATTATTAAGCCTCCCAAATTCGACGATGTTCAGGAGTTTTTAAAGGAAACGACCCGCTCCGTAACAACGTTCAATTTATTCTCTTCTATTTTATTACGAATGTAAAAATGAAAACGATCCGCTGCACAACAACGCTCGATTTTTTTCTGCCCCATATATCTACATGTTTTTGTCCGGTACCACTTCTGTGTGTACCTATGATTCAGCGTCTAATCTTCTCCCAGTGCCGTCCCAGGATACGCTGCACTATTTTTCCGTAACAATATATTCGCAATGTACCGCCGATCATTCTGATTTTCAGTTATGGCTGTTAGTGCAGGATCTATGGCGTCTTCCAGTAATTCCAAATACATTTCACCGGTCAAATTTCCAGGTAAGAAAAAAGGACCAACTAAATGATCGCCAAAAATACCAGCCCAAACATTTAGCCACAGCTGCTGTGTATGAACCTCATGATAAATTCTGGGATTAGAATCGGACCAATATCGGCAGTTATGACGATTTACTACGCCATTTAAGAAAAAGGAACATTCGTCGGAAAAGTGTTGAATAGAAAATGTTCGTCGTTTATAATTCGTTCACTCATATCTTCACAAAATTGTAATCGCCGATCAAAACCGTCATCATTAAGTTCTTGTACCAGGTGAATTTCATACGGATGAAAACTATGGGCCTTTAGAATCCGTTGGACAGTACGTCGACTAGCACCACACACAGTCTCCAATTTGCGGGTACTTAACGTAGGATCTACATAAACTTGCCCTAAAACCTCCACTTCTATTGCTTCGTTCCTTATGGGATTTTCAATGTTACATTTTTTATTGGCAACTGACCCAGTTTCCCGAAATTTAGGTACAAGTTATAGAACATATTTTCGATGCACGTTACTGTTCTAATGTCGCTCATTAAATATTTCTGCTGTTCTATTAGCGCACTGATTATTTCCGAAAAATATTTCGATAATTTCAACTCTTTCTGCTGTGGAATATACCATGGTTAATTTATGCAATAAAGCGTTACAACTTATTTTAGCAACAAAGTGTGGTCAAATCAATCGCAAACTATGTACTAAATTCCTATTTAAAATAAGTACGAGATATTTCCTTATCTTTCTTCGAAAAATAACTTTTTTGCCGCAAAAAAACGCTTAAAAACACAACAAAATGATAAACAAACCATGGGCGTAGTGAAGAAAAGCATTTACTTATTAAGTAAATTCTTTTAGTCAAATTTCTTCTGAAAGTAGTACAAACTAATCTGATGTACCTATTAAAGTCTACTTTAAGCTTTAAATCAATAAATCTTCAAAACTACTGAACTGAAGCTCATGTATTTTACATCATTATAAAGGGAATTGGAAGACCTTTAAAATAAGGTATCCCTCGACCCCCCTTTCCATTTAAGATTTCAGGGTTGGTGTCACCCTCGACCAGGGGGCTGCACGTGTTAACGCGATTTTTTGCCAAACTTGTGTCCCCCTCGAAAACAAAATCGACGGGTCTGAGCGTTTTTAAAAAAAATACTGGGTTGCCAGTAAATGCATCTGTTTCGTTTTCGATGCGCCACCCTGTATTACAAATATTTTAAGAAAACAAATATTTAACCCCTTAAGTGGTAATGACGTATATATTCGCCAACATATTTTTTATGCTTGTTGATTATGACGGATATATTCGCCAAGAATATTTTATACATATAAGGAATAAGGAACAATAACTTGTGTTTGTGATACCGGCAACACCGAAAGTTGTTGTCTGCCGCCATTTGATTTCGATGTAAACTAGCAATCATTATTGCTGTTTCCTGCTTGTTTGTGTTCAAACGTTAAAAGTAATTTGATAATGGCTAGTTCTGATGTTGAAATGACTATAGATGATTCCAGTGATAATTTCAACGAGGATTTTGAAGAGAGTGATACCGAAAGTGGGCATGAACCTGATCTTGATCCAAGTTTTGAAATGCCCTGGACAGAGAACGGGATTCCAAAGCCAGCGTTCCATTTTACGTCAAACAGTGGTGTGGAAGTAAACAATTTAAGGGATATATTGCAAATTTTTGAATATTTTTTAGATGACGATCTAATAGATATAATAGTCACAGAAACAAACAGATATGCATCGCAGTATATTTCTTCCAATGAAGATAACCTCAAGCCAAATTCCCGAGCTAAAAAATGGTTTTATAAAGATAGTAATGAAATTAGAACCCTTATCGGGTTGCTAATATTACAGAGCCTGAGTACAAAATGTACTCTTCACAACGAGAGAGCATCGATACTCCTTTTTTTCTCTAAAGTTATTGGTGAGACACGATTTCATTTGTTGCTAAAGTTTTTACACTTTGTAGATAATTCTACTATAAATCCACATACAAAAATCCGAAAATTGATCAAAGTTTTACCAGTTTTGGATTTGTTGAAAAAAGTACATGTCAGCTTATATACCAGAACAAAACATAGCCATATATGAGTACTTGATAGGATGGAAAGGCAGACTTGCTTGGAAATAGTGAATACTCGAAAAGGAAACGATTTGGCATGACAGTTTTTGCCTTATGTGAAAGCCGCAGTGGTTACATGTACAACTTTTTAGTTTATGCTGGCGCAGATACTGAATACAATGCTTTGTATATAAATGAACCACTTACTTACTTACTTCGAGGGTAGTGTTGACATTGATTCATCCTCTTTTCGATAAGGGATACCGCCTGTTTTTAGATAATTATTATACAAGCGTAGACCTGTGCGACAAACTAGCAAAAAGAAGGACGGATAACGATGGCACAATGAGAATAAACAGAAAATGATTCAGAAATGGCGCGGAAAGACGTCCCTATGAAGAGTGGGGACATTGAAAAGCGTAATCGATTACAATGCCAGCATGAGTGGTGTTGATTTATCTGACAATTACCTCCGCTTTTATGGAATTGCTCGTACTAGAGTTATAACTTCAGCGGTCTTCCACGCGGATGGGAAGTGCTGGGTCCTTAGCATGGCATTGACTATTGCCACGAGATAAGCTGAGGATTTCCGCGAAAGCAGCTTCAGCGCCTTATTAGTGATTTGATCCTCCCCAGGTGTTTTACGCACTTTAAGGTCTTTAATATGACCTTGAATCTCTGCTGGTGTGCAATGCGGGATCTCGGGAGATTCCGCTGATGTGCAAGCAGATCTTCGGTTGAGGAAGCTTCTGAAGAAGAATCTTCTGATGAAGAAAAATCACCAACGGTAGCGCGACTGTCACTGACAGTTCGTTTATTTAGAAAAGTTTGTTTGAGTACAAAAAATAAAACGCTACAAACCAGTTTCACTAGATTTACACCCGATTGATCGTCGCAGACTAACACAAAAATGTTTCTTAAAGTAGTAGTAGACGCCAAAGCGTGATGAATACTCGTGAAATAGCGTATATACCCTCACGCTTTGGCGTCTACTGAGGTGAACAGCTGATCAGCAAGTGACATTTTTGTGTTAGTCTGCAACGTGGGCAATAATGAATCGGGTATAAATCTAGTGAAACTTGTTTGTGGCGTTCTGTTTTCTGTATGCAAATGTACTTTTCTAAATAAAAGAGCTGTTAGCAAGTAAATAATAAATCTGTAGCGTCTTCGTAACGTTGACGGATCCGTCAGAATTATGTGTCCTGTGTCGATATGTGAAATTTTGAGATGTTACTAGATAATCAGCTGTCATTCTACCGTGATGGATACTTGTGAAATAGGGTATACTTTCTCGAGTAAGGTATTTTTGGAAAAGATCAAGGTTGGGTTTTTAGTAACTTTTAGCAAGGGGAATTCAACGGTGACCTTGATTTTGTTCAAGGTTAATTTATGGTCAACGGTCAACTTAATTTTTTCAAATAGGAACCCCTATTTTTGATGCCGGCAATGGAAGGAACAGAAAATTTTACGTTCAAGCTCAATTAAACTCAAAAGTCAGGATGACTACTAGAGGTCAAATGAAGATGTGTGTGCTGCTAGGAAAACCTCTATAAATCGCATAGGATGAACGATGAAAATAACTATCAGGGTCAGATCGTTGGTCAATTTTAACGAGAAGTGAACGTTGACTTAGGATTTGACGTTGGAGGCTATTTCAAAGTCAACTTTATTTTTTGTAATGAAAGTCCCTATTTTTAATACTGGCAATCGAAAGAGCGGAAAATTGTACGTTCAAATACGAATTGCAGTACAAGGTCATCTGAAAGTCATATATGTGATGCTAGGAAAACCTTTATAAATCTCACAGGTTTAGTAATGAAAAAACTATCAAGGGCAGGTCTATGGAAAATCTTAACAAGGGAGGGAACGTTGATCTTGGATTTTACCGTGATCCTTACCTTCAAGGTCAATTCAATGTCAAGTGTGAGAATCGTGCAAGGCGTGTGTTAGAGAGATATAGAAGCACCTCGTTGTCTAACAACCCGAGTACGAGGTCACGGATGCCTTCGGCGCACTCTTTCTAACATACATACATATACCGTGGTCTATTAGTATATATTTATTTCATAAAACTTATTTATCATCAAACACCAATGATAACCAGGACATCAGAAATTATTGGTGTATAAGGTTACATAGAAATCCACTTATACTGACAGAATGGCTAGTAAATACTGATCGTGTGACAGGTCACTGGGATGATGGTTCACTTGTGGTTGTCCTTCCTGACCCCACTGTTGCACATTATCGCGCATTAGAAATGGAAACATGTTATGCGTTTTACATGAGTGATATTACCGAATACCTAGCCTCGTTCATCGCCAAGAGATATTTTTTGCAAAAGTGTACCTGCCCCTCTGTACTTTTTGAAGAGCGGGGATAGCAAGTTTTCCCATGTGAATGAGGCAGCAGCGGTGGCATAGTGGTAGACGTTATGGGTCTACTGCACGGGTTAGAATTCCGTTCCAAGAGAATTTTTCTCTTGGCTATGGATGTTTTGATTGTCCGTAGGCGGAGCCATAGTGTGTGCATGTTGCATGTATGGCAGACTGAGGATAGTTGTGACATTTTTATTTCAAAGTGTCATATACTTGTATGTTTTTGATTAGGTTACCTGGCTATAGGTTTATTTGATAAACTAAATATTCAGAATATAGTCGCCTCATATTTTGAGTCTCACATCTCATAAAACCAATAATTTTCGACCTGAATTAATAAGACTATAAACCTTTTATTGAATAAACACTTGGTATGAATTAACAATAAAATCTCATTATCAAAAAAAACTACGTTTTTTTTAAATCAGATAAGGAAAACAGTCACTGTAGTTTGAACAATCACCTTCACAATTCAAACAAACGTATTGGGCAATAGTTCCTCTTACGCATTTCACATGTGAATAATTATTACAAAGTGCACACTGTACCTACCCATTCTTATCCAGCTTTCTTCGGATAAGGTCACCACATATCAGACAAAAATATCCAACGTCTCCACTTTCTCCGTCTTCGTCAGTGTCATATAATTACTTCCTCTTTACAGAAATCATCCGCGTTTGTTTGTTTTACTTTCCTTACTGGTACTTTCTTGTTCATTATTCTTTCTTGTGCTTGACTTTGCCTTTCCTCCCTTCGTTAATTTTCCTTTCTTCAATTTATTTTCCTTATTCTTGCTCTGTTCCAGTGCCAAAACTTGTTTCCGGTGTGTCAGTTAATACAGCTGATTTGCGAGTTTTTCGTGTTATTTTGGTTATTCTCGCTGCAGCTTTTGGATAAGCCCGAACAATTTCAGGAGAAAAAGTATTTTCATTGTGCGTCATATTATGTTTGCTGCAACCAGCTGCTGGGTTAGTATAAATAGAGTTTTTCGATCCTACTGTGGCACTCTAAGGCCCGTATCGTCAGTCGTCCCTACAATTGTAGGGTGCGTTTACTGCCTCCTTGATTGTCATACTCTTTTCTCTCCTTCAAAAATTTCTAGATTACACTCGTCCCGTGTCAGCGTCAGCGCTCTCCTATTGTTAAGATATGTTTTCCTTTTAAATTGTAGGAAATTTCAGGCTGATAAAACATGATATAACTCAAAAGCAAGCACAATTTGATGCAAATAGATGTTTGTGACATAACCTCAAAATAGAGCTCTGACGCGGAGAAGTAGAAAACTATGACAATCAAGGAGGCCATAAACGTGCCCTACAATTGTAGGGACGACTGACGATACAGGCCTAAAAGACCGAAGTGCCAGTTGCAATAAGAAGACAATTGGCCCTAGGCAAAAAGAAAAGGGGAGAAGACCGACAATAGTTGTACGCTCAAGGGGGGAAGAAACAGCCCGTCGATTGAGGTGGCCAGGGTCAAGCACGGACCCGAGGCTAACCTTAGGAGACGAAGAGAAACTGCCAACTGACTGACTCCAGTCGAGGTGGAACGAGCAAAGGCTCCATAACCTTATGCGGGGCTTAGGTCAAAGCCCCCAGCGAAGGACCCCCAAGAAAGAGGCCATCCATTCTCGACTTATCGAGAATCGACAGTTGGAAGAAATGTCCACCACGTGGCACGCTCTATAAAACAATGGGAAGAAGGTGGAGCTTGAGTTTCAACCACGTTGGTCTGTCGGTAACAAACGCAGACAAGAAATCTTCATTTTGGAAAATGTATTTATTAAATGGTGCAAAACCAGTCTTTTTAAAACCATTGAAGATGTTGGTTGGGTTTAATGTCAAGGGTAAAGCTTTGGTCACTAGAGATTGTATATCGTGAACAGTCATAGTCTTCCTCGGATTGCTTCTAAGCCGAGCATCTTGTTTACTGGCACAGTAATTTTTAGCATAGTGGGAAAGACAGTAGCACCACATTGTTTTCTTTGGTTATTTCGATGACTTCAATATCCAAGTGCGAAGTATGATTGTTCAAGAGTAAGAGCACTGGATCAGACAGAGAGGGTTTCACATGATTAACGAAATGTCTCATAAATTGTCTGAATTCTAGCCCAATCATCCCGACTCTTGAGTTCCCTGCGCCAATGCAGTCTGGAGGTCCATCGCGAATAAAATAATCCCTGAACTTAATTTGTGCGAAGATAACCTTATATGGCATCGAGTTTCCCGCTGCATTTGCTGCTATGCAGAGACTGACAAGAGTTTCTCTCTTAGCTGATGTTATAGAACCAATCTGTTTGGATCCTTTTGGGGCCAAAACTTTTCTAGGTTTCTGTACCGTTGTGACGCCTGTTCCATCGACATTCCATATACGTGAAGAAGTAAATTTATATTTATCTAACACGGCAGCCAATTTAAAAAAGAAATGTTCAACATTCGTTTTGTTAAACGACGTGGCTCTGCTCAAGCTAGTTGTCTCCGGTGATCGTAAAGATGAAGACGGATTGCATTTTAAAAGCTGTCAGCCAATCAACTCCAGCTTCTTTATTTGAAAGCCAAAGTTTTTGTACCGCTATATCGACCTTAACTGCACAATCAAATGCTAGTTTTCTGATATCTTTTGGCGTCAATCTATAGTAAATCTGACAGCATTTAATTAAGTATGCCACCAAAGTGTCTTCTTGTTCTGGATTGAACACTTGTCTATTCCTCAAGTAGGTACCCAACTGTGACAGATTCCATATATATACCTTGTTATTTTGCTTGTTTTCGTTTCTTTAAAAATCTTGTTAGCGACATAAGGCATAATCCAAAATCTTTTGCTATTTCTCGATTTTTTTTTAGTCTTGTCCTGCTCTAAAATCGCTGCTGCTTGTTGGTAGCTATCTTTAGATGCTTTGGTATGATCAGTTTCCTTGTATACATTCTCATCCTGCAACAAAAACAACAAATAAGTATTAAAGCCTAAATTATATCTGTCGGCAAAAAGCACTAAGAGGCAGGTAGTGACAAATCACAACCTGCCATGTTACTTGTAGCTCCAATCTCAAAACTGACTTAAAAATTTTATACAAAAAAAGTAATTAAATATAACTGTAAAAACATCGATTCATCGGAAAAGGAATTAATTAGGGCGTAAATCTAACACAGCCCACACATTTCCGTTTGTATAGAAATCAGATTCTATACCAATATTATCAAAAATCTAAAATCTTACTAACTTGCAATTTTTATGGCAGCACGCACGGCACGGGTATTATGTAAAAAACCTATAAAACGTCAAAAACCTATGAAATGTCATCTTGCAGACTAGGTAGTTTTTAGGGTGCAAACAGTCATTCCACGTTTGCTCACTAGGATCGTTGTGAGCGTCCATCTATGGAGGAATGGCTCAACTACACCACTACATGCCTTGTTGGTTTCATATGTTTTGTGAAGCCGAGTAGTCTATAGTTTTCATCTCTGAGAAGAAAGTTGATTGAATAGCAAGATCGCATCTGGGTGATTGTGTATACCTGTATACCTAGTATCCATCACGCTTTGACGATTACTGAGATGAACAGCTGAATACTTGTTTGTATTGATCTGCAACGTTGGCAATAATGAATCGGGTGTAAATCTAGTAAACTTCATTTCCTTGGGGGTGAAAATGAATTTATAAATATATATTTTTAGGTACCACCCCTTCGGAAGCTTTCTCACACCAAGCCACCTAGTCTATAAATTGTCACTATAATCGAGTATTTTTTTGAGGTAGAACTGATATTTGGGGAATCATTTCCTTGGGGGTGAAAATGAATATATAAGTATATTTTTTTAGCTGCCATCCCTTCAGAAGCTTTCTAACACCTGCCTATAAATTGTGTCTATAACAGAGTGTTTTTTTGAGCTTCAACTGATTTTGAGGAATCATTTCCTTGGGGGTGAAAATGAGTTTATAAACATATTTTTTGATCTGCCACCATTTTAGAAGCTTTCTCACACCATCCCACCTAGCCTATAAATTGTCTCTATAATAGAGTATTGTTTTGATGTGGATTTTGGGGGTGAAAACTAATTTATAAATATATTTTTTTAGCTGCGACCCCTTCAGAAGCTTTTTCACACCATGCCACCTAGCCTATGAATTGTCCATTGAATAGAGTACTTTTTTGAGGTACAACAGATTTTGGGGAATCATTTCCTTGGGGGTGAAAATGAGTTTATAAGTATATTTTTTTAGCTGCGACCACTTCAGACGCTTTCTCACACCATGCCACCTAGCCTATAAATGGTCTCTATAACAGAGTATTGTTTTGAGCTACAACTGATTTTGGGGAATCATTTCCTTGGGGGTGAAAATGAATTTATAAATATATATTTTTAGCTGCCACCCCTTCGGAAGCTTTCTCACACCATGCCACCTAGTCTCTATAATAGAGTATTTTTTTGAGGTAGAACTGATATTTGGGGAATCATTTCCTTGGGGGTGAAAATGAATATATAAGTATATTTTTTTAGCTGCCACCCCTTCAGAAGCTCTCTTACACCTGCCTATAAATTGCCTCTATAACAGAGTGTTTTTTTGAGCTTCAACTGATTTTGGGGAAGCATTTCCTTGGGGATGAAAATGAGTTTATAAACATATTTTTTGATCTGCCACCCTTTTAGAAGCTTTCTCACACTATGCCACCTAGCCTATAAATTGTCTCTACAAAATATTATTGTTTTGATGTGCAACTCATTTTGGGGAATCATTTCCTTGGGGGTGAAACTGAATTTTTAATCATATTTTTTTATCTGCTACCCCTTTAGAAGCTTTCTCACACCATGCCACATTGCCTATAAATTGTCTCTATAATAGAGTATGTTTTTGAGGTACAACACATTTTGGGGAATCATTTTCTTGAGGGTAAAATAAATTTTTAATTATATTTTTTTATCTGCCACCCTTCAGAAGCTTTCTCACACCATGCCACCTACCCCATGAATTGTCTCTGTAATAGAGTATTTTTTTGAGATATAAGTCATTTTGAGGAATCATTTCTTTGTGGGTGAAAATGAAGTTTCATTTATATTTTCTTATCTACCACCCCTTTAGAGATTTTCTCAGTATATGCTATTTAGCTCATTAATTACTTTCAATACCAATACCAATAATCTGTAAGTGAAAATTCGAAGAAGGGTTTTGGGTTAAGTCTTGTTCCTGCGAATTATTTAATTGTGGTGGAAAATGATTCTTCATATAGGGGTGCTTATTCTCGTGGATATATATTTATTGTTGCGAGCTGTTAGTTCTATCCTTCACAATCACAGTCTGGTCGAGGATGTCGACGCCACTGGTCATTCGGGTATCTTCGGCAAATTGCCTGCTAAATTTTGTCTGCCAACTTCACACCGGTTTTTTTGGAAATATCCCTCATGCCCAAACAATTCCAAAAAAGAATTTTGATGAATGCAGAGGCTGTCTACTATTGTACCTAGACATTTACAGGAAATATCGCCTGCAACGCTTGAGTAGCGCTAATCAGTGGCCTTATTATTTGTTGTAAGGACCTTAGCGCGGTTGCCAGGTCCACATTTTGCGTGCTCAAGGGAGGTTGGGCAGAGAGGGCAGGCAAGGTTGCCTCCCTAGCTGCGTCTGCGTATGATAGATTGCGCCTTAGCGTTATAACTTGCAAGTTCCTCCTTGGAGTGAACTTGTAGGTCCGGCTATTTGCTGGATGTCCCTCTCCACAGTTCGCGCACTTGCGCACTTCCTCTTCTGTGAGGGGGCACACATGCGTCATGTGTTCCTTTGCACATTTTAAGAATTTGGTTGGTTGTGGTAATGGAAACTAAAAGATCATCACAGGGTGAAGATTTTTCCGACTTTTTTCTGCAGCCTATAATTTGAAAAGTACACGACCTAGATTTTTATATTTTTCTGATAACTATTGCGACTTGGCCCATTCCCCGTTTTCGGTTTGACGTCGACTTCTGGGACACCCGTAATTGATTGACAATGATAACTCTGCCGCAGCTTCAGGGGATCTCGGCCGCACGGCGGCGGGATGTTCAAGATTAAATTTGCAGTCTACGAAGTATTTCACTATCACTATGGATATTAAAAAAAAATTAAAATTCCATCCAAATATTTCAAGAAAAGATCTGCATCCGCACCCGCGGATGTGAGCATTAAAAAATCAGGTATTGCAACACACAAGACATGTAATAGAGGCCGCAAAAATTGCGATTAAGTCGTAACAAATATAATAAGCTACGTCATCCCTGAGATAATATTCCACTTGAGGTTTCGATCGTGTTAACACATTTGCCTGCTAATAGCTAATAGTATAACTAGTATCTAAGTCAGTTCTGTGTACAATCTCCTGGTGACACTATAATTAATTATTGTAAACACTTCAACGATTTTATCAACTATTTTTTATTTATATTTAAATCAATGTAGTTGCATTATTTTGTCAAAATAATACTTTTAATCAGATCGATTTGATTGATATGGCCTAATATAGATATAGAGGTAAATGCTTGTTATCTAAAGTGCTTTGTGTGAAGTATAGATATAGGTGTTTTGAAACAGGCTTTCGATGAATTTTGTATTAGAACGCATAACGCAGATATCGTAGGAAACTTCGTAATACATATATCTAAAGAGCTCATAGTTTTTGGATCAATCAAAGCTTCTTCGGAATTGCACCACAATTGTCGTCTGTTACATTCATACATTACATCTTTCAATTTGGGGGAGGAGTTGGGTGTTGTTGTGTTGGCTTTCTGATTCGATTTAAGCTAGATTTTCGGCAATACGCCTTATCTGCTAAATTTTAGTGAAATCTGCACAAGTGTTATTACACTTTTACCAAAGAATCTAAAATATGTGAATGTATGTACATTTTGAGTTTCAGGTTTCTTCGGTAATGGATACTTTAAGCTTGAACGTGCTTAAACTGAGGCTTATAGGATTTTAGACACTAAATTTACTTGCTCATGCTGTCAAACTTAATAACAGTTATCTGTGCTTCCCTTACAATCGTTATAGAGTGAGAGCTGGCAGTAAAGATAAATAATAATCATGGATACCAACAAGAAATTTTTGCATCAGTCATTGCCATTGTGTGCCATAGAAAAACATTTTCTTTCATTTCAAATCGTTAAGTTATCTATCTAGATAAATATTGAACAATGACCTATTTAATTCAAGAAAGGGTAGAAATACGAAAACTATTTGATGCAGACAAAAATAATAACGATAAGTATGTAGCTAAGTTGATAAGGAAATTTGGAGAAAGTGAATCTGTGTATTCGCCGTAGTCGCCAACGAGAAAATCGACCAGTTAGAAATAAAGTCACAGAAATAGCAGTTTTGGGACACGTAGCATTTGACAACACCCAAAGCACTCATGGACTGGCTACATCTTCAGGATTTACACGCTCAACAGTACAATGAATTTTGAAAGACAATAAATTTCGCCCGTACAATATAAGACTTGTCCATATGTCCATGAGCTTAATGAAGTCGATTTTAATAGAAGGTCGGAGTCTTGCGAATTAATGTCCCAACGTCTAATCAACAATGCAAATATGTTATTTAATATTTGTTTCTTGTTTGCTTCATAATTGTAGATATTGGAGTGACTGAATTCCCATTTGTTTCGAGAGGTACACTCTAAAACTGTGTAAAACGCTAGTGATGTCTTGTTTGAACTACTGTAACATCCTTTATTTCTAATGCATTGACAAAGTAACGAAACATAGAATAGAATAATTGTTTTATATGTGGATTGAGAAAATTTGACTATGTATCACAGAAATACAGGATGCTGAAATGGCTCAAATTTGATAAATTGGACGAATATATCCATTTAATATTTATCCACAAAGTAATAACCACTTTGAAGCCCGCCTACTTGAGAGAAAAAAATCTATTTAACTTTGTTGTTCATGATCGGTTGGTTAGAGATACGGTGAGTATCAGAATTCCACCTCACTTTTATTTACGCGCAGTTTGTCTTATAATTCGGCAAGCTTTCGGAAGCATGTAAGGATCAAGCTGCTTGACTGATATTATCCTTTTCACATTCATCATCCAATCAGACTTTTTATTTATTACGTTGAGAAGCTAATATTATTTTTAAGCGCATCATATATACAGGAATATATAGAGAGAGAGAATTGCCGAAAGCTTGATACTATCGTCAAAAGAGTTAACTAAAGCCTAAAAAAGTTTGCCGATTTCCCAATTAACAATTAATTGTATTTTTTGCCCAACTGGCTTTGGCAATGACTACTGCTCATATATATATATTGTTGGGCAAAAAATACAACTAATATTGGCAAACTTTTTTAGGCTTTAGTTAACTCTTTTGATGATAGTATCAAGCTTTCGGCAATTCTCTATGGAGCCTTCATCAGGATTCGTCGTTGAGGTTGCAGCCAAATGGTGTTTCAAAACGAACGCGGAGGCGAGAGCACTTGTTACAAATATAAAACCCATCGGACGGACACATTGAGCTTATTGATAACGACGGATAACATCATTATGTATTAACACTATAAATCAATACACCCAAACATATTAAAAACAATTTTTTTTTTAAAATTAACGAGAAGTAATTTTGGGGACAAAATCGGAATGGATTGAATTTTTTTTCTCGTTTTTTTCTGTGCAATACGTGCACCGGATATGAAAAAGTCATATATGTATTATATGAATGATTTTTAATAATTCACAGCATCACATGCTGAACTGACCATAAAAAAGGCGTATGTCGGGATAGATAACGAGTACTTGTAAATATTTCCTAAACTACTAATTAGGAGAGATTTTCAAAACCATCCTCATTTTTATTGCTTAATTTGATGGGATTATACAAACAGAGGGTTTCCAATCGAAACAAATAGCTTTGGTAATTTTTAGAATTTAACAATTTAAGTTTCGTCTGATTTTTTATTATTATCATCAAAATATGACGTCATCGTTGTTAGATCGCAACCACTATTTTTACATCTGCAATTTATCTGCAACAAAAGGTGGGAGGTGAATGTCCGTTTTAAAACCAATCTCTTTCTGTATCTATTCTCAAAACTATATTTTGTTAGTTAGACAACGTTTTGAGGGGCACATAGTGTAATTTTCGTGAGTTTTTCCCAGAGTTTCTAGTAGTAGGTTACAAATAACGTTGAAAGCAATGTAATTTTGATTTCGAAAATAAAAAAATTATCGTGTGAAGGATCGCAATCTTCATATAATATGCAAGGAATATCTCTGTCAAACTCTACAAAAGAAGGAAATAGTTCTTAGCATAAAGTAAAATAAACTGGAGGAAAAGTAGAGCAAATACATCGAAGAAAAGGGTTAATACATTAGAGTCACAAACAAGACACTTACAGATACACTCATTTAGAATCAAATAAAATTATACAAAATCAATGGCTAGTATCACATCATTGAATCCAGGTTTGAAACCACTGAGAGACCTAGTTTTAAGAGTGGGAGGAATCCTGTTGTATGAGTTAGATGCTAAATATGAAAAGAAGCTTTTAAAAGCTGTTGTTTTGTGTTTTGGGTACATCCAAAGTGTGCCCCACAAATCTCAAATTAATATCATGGATGTTCGTTCTCAAATAAATAAATGTTTTGAAAATTAGAACTTGAATATTTCATTTTATTACATCTCTATTCGAACAAATGTTTAACTTCCACGAGCACCCTTTTTTGTGTGCTTATGTACCCCTTTGCGGCGCTTCCCTCACTCGCAGGATAAAGTTTTTGTTGGACAGCTGTAAACCTCATGAATAGTGGTAGTTCAGTTCACTTCCAGATATTTGACATCTTTTTCATTATGTAAGCTGCCCTCATTTCCTTATAAAATGCACAAATATGTCTCCATGTTACAAACCTTTTGTATTCGGTGAGCTTCTTATCGAGTCAAACAAGGACCATACATACAGTCAGCATATTCGAACTTGCTATAGTCATTTTAATAGTTTCTAAAAAGTAAAAAGCCTAAAATGTAACAAAATTACTCTGTATATTTAAAACGCGTTTGCACAACAGTTAGATGCAAAGTTTTCGAAGTATGCTGTAGAATGTGTTGATCTAACAAAAAACATAAAGAATATTGTATTTAATCCAATTAATTATCAGATTAGTAAAATTAGTGGTATCTTCGGCCACCTTTTCATTCAATTTAAGATTGCAAATTATCGCGAACATTGGATAAGGGTACATTTATGTCACATAAAAAAGTGTAACATGATGTCGATAGCAATTCCAATGCTTTCATTGTAGCTTATCTTATCAACTAATCAGGCTATATGTGCATTACTAGAAATCTTTCCCTGTTATGAAAAAGTCAAGTACCTGATTTCATATCCATCGATGGCAAACATTTTTCATTCAATATTATCTAGATGAGGCGATAGCAATTTACGCATTGTATTTGTCAGCGGAAAGCTCTAGCGTAGGTATCCCGTTACACTTAACATAAATATGGTGTCAAGTATCTAAGATGCCATTTTTATACTAATTAACAGCACTTTTAAAGTACAGGCTTTGATCCTTCCGAAAATGTGTCAATCAACTCATACAGTTGGTCCTTAGACATTTTTCCCTGGCCTACCGGTAGTCACCGTCCATCTGGCAACGTTGCCTCTTCCCATATAGTCAGACGCGGCAGTGCACACCGAAGCACCGCCGCAGTACGAACAAAACAATCAAGTAGACCGTTACGCCAGGCGCTGAGCCCAGATAGCAGAAGTAGACGAAAAAATTTCTCTATTATTCTAAGTTGAAAAGACAAATGTACGGGGAAACGTATAATGTGTGAAATATGGATAGAAGGTGCATAGAATTGCTGAAGGCTCACTTGCAGTAAGCCCCCAAGAGGACTTGAGTATGCGTCAGCAAGACCTTTTTTTATATAGGCCTAAACACCGATCGGGTTATAAAGGGATACAGGGGAAAGGGGGAACGCAACACGGACTCTGGCGAGGGAACACGTGTGCATGCAACATGCACACATTCTAGCCCCGCCTACGAAATCGGCTGGGTGGTACCTCTGTGTTCGACAGTCAGAGACCGTCTACCACCTACGGACAATTACAATATCCATGGCCAAGAGAAACATTTCTGTTGGGACGGGATTCGAACCCGCACAGCGCATGGCGACTGATCAGGAGACCGAAGAGTCTACTACTGCTTAGGCAGCAGCGGTGGCCGCAGACTTGTTTGTCTGTCTCAATGTCTGTTGTAGATGGTGGAGCTCAACCTGATGGTCCAGCTTGCTGAGACGTGTTACAGCATGCGAGTTAGCTGAGTGTACAGACGGTTCTGTTTCATTGGTGGTGATGTGCCGCGTTTGGGAAGTTTCCTGGAGGTACTCGGTGGAGAGGGGGGTGGTGAGTTGTACAAAAATATGCGATCGAAGTTGCACATAGCTCTTTCATCTTCTAGCCTCCCAAAAAACTGAACTGCGACGTTGTATTAGAGCCGAAGACAGTCTAAAAAGCATTACTGATACTGGAAGGTAATGTCCGAGCAATAAATTATAGATAAAAGGAACCGCATTCTATAGAGGCGCGTGGCTTGATTGAGTTGTCTCCAGTGGCGGTGGACTATTGCTGTTGATGAGTTGCAGGTTTAATTAAATTCTCAATATGGTGAGATTTTCAAAGCAGATTACATCTTTATTTGTAATATATATTAAGGCTTTTCAAAAGCAAAATATTTCCTTCAAATTTCAATATTCACGGAGAAGCAGGTTGTTTGATTAATTCTGATATGGTAGGTTGGATCTTTGGTATTGAATAGACAAGCCGTAAGTGCTAGGCTACCTAACATAGTTACGGTTGCAAACTGAACATTCTCTTCTAAAATGTGAATATGAAAAACGTTTACTTTACGAAATTAGCGCTGGCTATTTATCCTTCTTGCAACTAATTTCATTAGCTCTGAAAAGTATTTTACCAGTATTCAGTTTAATCACTTTCTGTGTGTATACAAAATTGCAATCTGGTCTACATGCTTCTTACTTTGTAGACATACTGGTAGGTTCAGCCACTTTAGGCAGAAATCCAAGTATATAGAATTTTTGCTTTTCCAGAAATCCTCCCAATACAATGCCAATACAAACAATTTTGATCAGTTATGATTTATTAATTTTATTCATATGTGACTTCCTAGTTTAGCCCGATGACGGAAATTTTAAGTGTACCCATAAAAGTGATTTGTAGGAGCCACTGTTGTGGTTGATTTCGCGATAGTAATTGCTTATTATAGATTGAGATACAGCTCAACCAGTGGTGTTATCCAGAAAAAGATCTGGGAGGAGGCTCAGGATTCAAGGTCGTGGCGATAGAAAACTGCTTAGCAGGGGGGAACTCGCTTAGTCCAGGTAGCTACACTTCACAGAAGGTATAACATGCTGTAATATGTAGAAGAAGCGTAATGAGCTATTGCGCTTCGGGAGGGGAAGCTCCGAGGAGCACCAAAGCCCTTCCTTGAGTACGCCGGTGTGCCCATACGAGAATAGGAACAGAGGCGTGGGGTCTGTAGGCCTAGCTCAAAGAGTTCCGCCCTTCTTTCTAATATCATTGGGATTGCACCCATCCAGCGACGGCGACGAAGTAAATAAGAAATGAATAAGTCCTTCTTGATTCAATTTACAAATTGATGCATTAATCAAAGAAATTATCCTGTTTTTAGTCATAAAATATTACCAGACAATATTTTAAATTTCAATAATTATTAAGAGTAATCCATGTAATTTTTTCTTATGAATGTGGAAGTGGAACAACCAGCGGGTACGCTTATGCAGTCGGCGGCGCGGCACCTCAAAGACAAAAGCTGTATTTTCTGTTTTTGGCTCACAAAGAAATTGACAGTAGCTAGAAAAAAAGTCCTATTTTTCTATTTGACTCTTACGTTTAGTGGATTTTGCATTTAGAAGGCTGAATATTACCTCTAATTGCATCCTAAGAAAAAAATTCGATCTGACTTTTTGTTCATTTTCCTATTGTGCTTTTTGTCACTGAAAGCAAGCTGTAGCTAAACTGTTTCCACAAAGCATTTTGAAAAACTTAGTGAAGCTTCGCTTTGAAATTATATTCCCAGCTTGGGGCAATGGGACTGAGGTTTTTTTCAGTGTATAGTATAGAAACATTTTCACTGTATACTGGAAATCTATTTTGAATAACAATATGTAACTTTTTCAGACTGCTACGTGGGGCGTATTAGATTTTTATAAGAATGTTTTTGTTTCTTTGTTACTTTTGTTTATGGATTTATACAGAAACTTTTTTTTTGAGAATTCTAGATAGATTTATTACTTGTTTGTATTTTAAAGGATATTAGTTTTGTTTTAATTGCAAGGAATTGACTGTTTTTTTCGATATTTCATACTATACACTATGCACCGGCGGGCCGTCGGCGATCTAGTTCTTTTCTACCGCTACACCAAGGGGCTTTGCTTCTCGGAGTTCTCTTCCATGATGCCGCCGCGCGATGTGCCTGCCAGATAGACCCGCCTAACTTTGACGTCCCATCCTAACCGTGTCGAGCTTCGTTCATCCAGAACTGGGCGATACGACCGCTCCTTTGTCCCGAGAGTTTCGAGACTATGGAACGATTTACAAGAGGAAGCTTTTCTCAGTTCTACTAACCTTAGGCAGTTCAAAAATCGTACTAACAAAATTTCTTTGGGATCATCATAGCAGCCGCGGTGTTCCGGCATTTAGGCTTCTGCCTGCGTGGCTGCTTCGATATATAACAAAAATAGGAAAATAATGGACAAAATCCGCAAAAAGTGGATTCGAGCAGAAAATAGGGTAGGTAACCCGAGCGATACGTATTTCTGCTGGTTGGGTTCATCAGGCCCGAAATGAATGCACATATGCAACTACAAAAGTAGAGACACATGCCCATACATCCGGATACGGGTGTAACCTGAGGAAACAAAGTTGGAGAGGAAAAAAAGACACACGAAGTCCACAACATGATGAAGCCAACCAGCAGAAATACGTATCGCTCGGGTTACCTATCCTATTTTCTGCTCGAATCCACTTTTTGCGGATTTTGTCCATTATTTTCCTATTTTTGTTATATACCTTTCTCCGCATGATAATTTTCTCTATATATATATATATATATATTATACATATATACTCCATAATCATCTGAATTTCTATTGAACCACTCACTACCTTATTATAACAAAGAACTGATGGATTATAATTTATTGTTTGCGCAACCTACCTTTTTGGCTTGTCTATTGAATACCAAATATTTGACCTACCATATAAAAATTCATCTCTCAGTCTCTGTTTGGGATCTGACCAGTTATTAAACATTAAACAGTCTGTCAATGAGTAATCAGGGGAGCAGAAACACTTCGCACCGCGACCTGTCTGTGTAGAGCGTCCCTCTTTTTTCGAGTATAATTTATTGCCGGTTTAATGCTTTCATCTCCTTTACCGCCATCTGATGGATCACTCTAAGCAAAAGCTAAACATACACGGTTATGATTACCGAAAGGACATGCGATAAACAGTGGCGAAGCGTCCATGTAACCATTGTTACCATTGGTAACAGTTATAAATCTTAAAAATAAATATTTTATGACTAAGTACCTACTGTGAAATAATTTCCTTTATTTGTTTACCAACAGCGATGTGTAATAGTAATTCAGTAAATAGCAAATTAGCCCTACGAAAATAATGCGCCCTATAGTGTCGCGAACATGATGAAGCTGACTCGCCTCGACTTGGTTGTCGGTTGTTACCATTTTCATTTATGGATACACTTGCTAGTCCGTCGAGGACCGTCGGCACCGGCTCGAGTCTGATCGCGGTCGCCCGAGTGCGTGGGGCGCTGCGACTATTTTGTGTGCTTGTTACCATGTTTAGATCTGGTTACTCACTTCTCACTCGTTAGTAGCCGTTTTGGTTACTGGCTGTAGTGTGCGTGAAATTAATCATGGATGAGTGTCGCTGCGTAATCGATCAACTACTTGAAAAGTCATTCTCCTTGTATAATTCTTAAGAAAAAAAGGAGATCATTGAAAATGGAAGACCAACACCTATTTTAGGTCATTTTAAAAAGGAATAAAAAACGTAGTTTGATATTTTAAATTAAGTTGGTATATGGAAACTCTTGGTTATGTGGTTGCAAAAAACAGATTGTATTGTTGGCGATGTCTTCTGTTTTATACAGAAAAAGATGGGTGGACCAGCAGCAGAGTCAACGATTTAAATAGTTTTAGGGCTCTAAAGAGGCGACATGAAATTTCTCCATTACATGTGAGATGTCCAGCCAATTTAATTCAGTTTGGCAGAACAAGAATCGAAAGATGTCTTAACCAAGCTTTTAGGCAGCACAGTTCTAGATACCGTATGTTTTTTTCAGGAATTACCGTTTATTTTGAAGTGGATGATTCTGACAATAGAGGAAATTACAGGGAAACAAAACATCTAGAAACGTCGACTGCTTTTTCGGACAGCTTGGATTAGTCATAGCATAAGACGATGAGGTATATCAAGTGCCCCAGACGCTCAGTCCAGGAATGTTTACACCTTAATTTAAATATAGTTTAAATAAAATACCTAAAATAAGCAAAAACTTATATTTGGGAGGTTCAAAATAAACTTTTTTTAATAAGATTTCTCACATCCGGTTTTGGTAACAGTTTAGGAAAAGTCACGCGTCGCCACTGGCAATAAACAGGTTACAATAACAATAAGAGTTTTGAGCAACCAAAATTCTTAGAGACAAACACTTTAAGGAGTATGTTTATTTCATATTTTCAACTCTTGTGTTCTGACGATTTAAAAATAGGAAAGTTGATTTATCATTATGTTAAACATCGCCGCAAATTCCTCCGCTCTCAAATCTGCCGTTGGTAATAAAGGAATCATCAACTTGAGCATTTTATAGACCATTTGCTTATGGATGAAAGACGAAAGGTAAGAAATCAAAGAATGGAATGAAGCTTTTCAAACGCTGATAATTTTCCGTACGGATTCGCTTCGTGTATCGCCGGAGTGTGGGTAGAGACAGTTGATTATGATTTGTTCACCAAAATATTCATATCATTTTATTATTTTTGCTGTTTAAATGATAGATAAATAGCATTTTCTGGAAAAATAGTGTTTTAGCGTTCCACCCATTGGCGATAATTTACCTGTCGTTCTGGTTTCCTTGACATTGTGCAATATAAGTAACTGCTATACTGATTCTAACAGAGGTTGGAATGGATTATTGTTAGGTCACAAGTTTGAAAATGAGCGCTAAACTTAATAACCAGAAACAAAGCAGATTCTTCAAACTGTGTGTTCGTATTTATTTTTCAGCGAATATGAATAATGTAGACTGAGGAGTATAAAATTAAATAAAGAAATTGAACATGACATCTATTTTCTCGCAATATATTTGAATAATCTACTTTGGAAAGGTTGGCCATTATTCATTGACGTATAATGTAAAACTAAATAACAAATTTGTATCGAATTTTCTTCTTTTTGGTACTACCCACCCATGAATCACAAAAATTTAGTTGCTCAATAAAAAGAGTTCCAGCTCGGTGTAACTTAAATTTAACAACTTTTTAAGAGAGCAAGAAGAACGGTGGACCTTTGGAGTCGCTATCGAATGATCTTATAATCCTCCATGTCTGTCTAGTCGCAAATGAAACCTCATAAGCTAATAGTGCCTATTGATGACATTCCGGTAATCACGGTGGCTTTTTCAAGCAAATACATAAGCTATATTTTTGCGTTTCATGGTGTTACAACTTAAGCGACGATGTCTCAAATTCCAAATAAGTTAGAACAACAATAGTCGCCTTTACATCGTTAGCGGAGCATCGAAATATTAGCACCACATTTCCTGCTAGTTTCGCGACGCGTAAAACAATACTTCTGCGATTCTAGGATTTTGGATACCACAATGTAATTTCAGAAACCTCGCCAAAAACTGTTTTAACGATGGAGTGGCGCTACTCTTCTACAGTCCATATCATTTCGCCACTACCTAAATGTTTATTTAATCACCTTAGGCGATGTTGCAATTCGGTATATTTGGAGGGCAGAAGATGAAGAAGGTATGTGCAACTTCGATGGCTTATTTTTGTACATCTTTCAATGTGGAGAGAACAACCCAAGCATCATCACCCGTTACGGAGTTTCACGACCACTTCGAGCAAAAGGTGAAAGTTTCTTCTCAGAAAGCGAGAAGTTGGGGGATCCGACTGATCTGCTCCTAGCTGCTAGGAGTGTTCTAGTCTGCGATGATACCTTAATGAACCACAATCAAAAAGTTCATTTGAATTACTGAGCTTTGGGAGTAGGGAGAAGTTTGGGAGCTGTAAGTATACTTCTAACAAAACTTTAATACCTACCTAGCAACTACAACTAGATTACCCTCGGTAAATGAAATTCTCGTATACTGGATAATCGCGCGATAGCAATGTGTTGGGAGCAATTTCCGCGTAGTAAAGAACAACCCAGAAACGAACTTGTTCCGTAAGAATCACTCTGTTCCGTCTTAAGAGGTAAAATATGATTAGTTTTAATGGTAAATGTACGGGGAAATGTATAATGTACAGACCGACCGACCGACCGACAGATAGACCGACAGACATACCGACAGACAAACCGACAGACAGACCGGCAGACAGACTGATAGACAGACCGACATACAGACACCGACAAACAGATCAACCGAAAGACAGACTTCCTTGCCCCAGTGACGTAGGAAATAATATCGAACAGAGCATTGCAACGAATTTCAACCTACCTGAGACAGACTTCTAATAGAAAGAATCTAATTTTCATGATTTCCTGTTTTATTTGTGGACACTAAAACGAAAATGGAACAAATTATTTTGTATACCATTATGAGGGGTTGGCCCCCTTTGGGGAAATGTGGTACCCTCGCTATTCGAAAAGTTTTAGGGGTAAGTACAGTTCCAGAATAAGGTAGCTTTTGACGATGATCGGGCCATCTGGCACTCAGGTTCACTAGGTGAAGATAATTTCCGACTGAATATTGCCACCTTCATCATATTTGCAAATATGAAAATGATATTTGAGTTTCAACAAGTGTGTGGCTATAATATCCAACAGGTGCAACGCCCAACCTCCAATATTCACATTTCGAAAACATTCCCTAAAAGGAGTCATTCTGTTTTTTTCTTGTTTCTTTTTAAAATACTTTAACTTTTGGCTATCATTTTAAATTCACTGTTATGTATTTTTTTGAGGTTACCCCATAATAATAAATTAACCGTTAGAGTGAATTGACCCTACATTTTTTCTGTAGACCACTTACACTAATCATAATTCATAACGCGAAAAAGTGACCTATTCAATCTTGAGGTTTAATAAAAAAGTTACTCAACAAAGTTGGTAGTATCCCTTCATTTACACTCAAGGATAAAGTTGCGTTGTAGAACAAGTTTTCATATTTTTTCTTTAATTTTTGAATATCCTGGTCTAATCATATACAGGGTGTTTCAAATTCGACCCTCACCATTGGGATCCCGGGAACTATAAGAGATACGATATCTCTTTAATTAGGGCAAAGTTGCGTATTTAGATAATCAACAAAATGTCAATTAGAAAGTTTCAAAATTCAAAGTACTTCCGGAGATGGACGGAAAAAACGGAATTTTCTCAAAATCGTTTTAACTTTTTCCTGACTTTATTTGTAGTGACTTCTCAAAATAAATTTCATATTTACATTGCCACTTTTCCTCTTCTACTAGATGGCATGATTAGAATTTTAATATGATGTTTCGTTTCTTGACCTCCAGCATCAACTTTTTTTTTCTTAAAGGCGTCATATTGGATTTTTGTAATTCTGATTTCAAAAATGTATAATACGTCATACATTGACGTTGCCAAATCTTTATTTCAAAAAATTTCCTGGATAGGCCTTGAAACTATCAGATTTGTTTCGGAAACAGGCTGGCGGATATCCTACAAAATCCAACCCGTACGTCCTCGAGTTCGTTCTGCGGGGCGGCCTTAGGCGCTGAACCGTGTGCGACCGTGCAGGGGAGCAACGGGGTGACGGTCTTGCGGTGGACCGCCTCGATCAGTTTTTGAGGAGACCCGCCGTAAAGCTGGTAGCCCGGCCAATCGAATAATTCGTTGAGCCACAGGTGTCTCGGATGTATATCTGGGACGCCTGCAGCTCAACGATCATCGTGGGCAATGGTACTTTACCCAACCCAGGGTGTTACGCGATTCCGTGCCGAGGGGTGCGTGGCGGTGGGGATGCACCGGCTTAAACGGAGCCTCTGGGACACCGGGTGATCTCCCAGAGTATCCAGCCTTGCGACCATGTAGGGGCACCGCGGACGTCGACCACCATTTCCCCTTTACTCGTGGGAACAATATGGAACATGAAGAAAATAATCGCCTTCGGGTACCCCGAACATCCAGGTGCCCTCTCACGAGGGGACCCCGAACATCCAGGCGGCCCCTCACCAGGGGACCCTGATCGTACTCTGACAGAGGAATCTGTCAGAGAGCTAGCGGAAAGGGTGGGCTCTCTAAAAATTAAGAAGTCCCGGCCAGGTTCCGAAAGGAAAAGGGGTCGAAAGCGGACGGTACGCAATCCGGTGTGTCAGCGGAGGCCCTAAAGCGGTCTGGCGATGGGAAGCGGCAGAGGTCTGCCGGTGGAACATCGGAGGGCGCATCCTCGCAAAAGAAGCCCCGTACTGCGACGCATGCGCAAATTAGCTATGCGCGTGCGTCAAAAGCGGGTCTCAGGGTGGCTGTCGTGTCCGACGGTTATCCTGGGACTCAATTTACTGAAGCACAGGTACAGCAGGTCCAGGAGGCGGTCAGTGTGCTGATAGATGGGCTCCCAGATGAGGCAGCTCTTCCCAGGTACATTGACTGCTACCTCTCTCTCGAGGGGCAGCCATCTTTGTCTCCACGTGCGTGATTAGCGGCCGTGGGAAGGCGCAAGGCTCATTACGATGAGCATTGGAGACCTTCCCATATACCACTGCGTGATGGCCTGGTTCCCGGGTCCCAACCTGAGAAACGAGGTCATCTTGAGGAGACTCAGGAGGCACAATCATGGGACTTTTCACAGCGCGTGGAGGCTACTGGAGAGGAAGGAGGAACACAAAGGTGTCCGACTTGTCCTCTCAGTGGATTCCATAAGCTGGGGGTGTTTACACTCCTGAGCAAGAAGAAAAACATCGGGGCGACACCTGCTCGAACTGGCCTGGCTCCAAACCAGGAGTCGGACCAGTCCAGACCGACGGGAGCTGTGGCGGTGGACTAGGCTGCTTCACAACGGATGGGTCAGCCGGGGCAGCTCTCGCTGGAACCACCGGAGGTCATGGACGTGGAGGCGGCGGGTCCCAGCGGGATGTCCGCAGAAAACATCGCGGCGGGCCCTGCCCTGAACCGAGTCCGAGAACTCTTCCGTGGAAGCGGAGATGAAAACGGCTGCGACAGTGAAGACTGGGGCGGCGACGGCGGTACGCCCGAATAGAGGACACATACCGAAGGTATAGGAGGGGCCTCTCAACACCCATGGCAAGTCTTAATTTCATTCAAATTAACTTACAACATTGCATAGCGGCTTCGAGGGCCCTTACTCAGGAGATCACTCGAGGCCAACATGACGTGGCTCTCATCCGGGAACTCTGGCTGAGAAACGGTTCAGTATATCACAATATAAGAATGAAGGGACCTGGTCGTATGTTCGGCTTACCGTCCTTACGATTCAAGAGAACCCCCGTCCAAGGAACTTGAGGACCTTGTCGCATCCTGTAGGGATTCTGGATTCGACTTCGAGATTGGATGCGACAGCAATGCCGATCGCGTTATGTGGGGCAGCTCGAACACCAACACATAGGTCGAAGACCTCATGGAGTTCCTAGGGGCATCGAAACTTGAGGTTCTGAATGTCAGTAAAATGCCTAATTTCAGCAATAGTGTAAGAGAAGAGGTTATCGACGTAACACTGAGCACGCTTAACTTAGCTCAGGACGTTAGGGACTGGAAAGTGTCTCTAATACCCTTTCTATCGGATCACAGGTATATACTGTTTAAGACTGATGGAGAGATTCTAGATAAATATGCTCGGAATCCTAGGCATACTAGATGGAGGTCCTTTAGGGCACACCTTGACAGTAAGCTTGGAGCGGTCCCATACAGACTTTGTAGGGGCTCTGACATAGAAGCAGCCGTCGAGTCTCTGAGCAGGGACTTGACAGCTTCATATGAGGAAAACTGCTTGTTACGCAAAGATCAAGAAGGGCAAGGCAACCTTCTGGTCCAAAGAATTAGAGGATAGAAAACGAGCGGTGCACAAACTTCTTAGCAGAGTTAAGCACAGGAGAAGTTCTCCTCTATGGGAAGACCACAAAAAGGCATTGCAGGAGTACAAAAAGGAGATTAGAAGGGCCTCCAGAGAATCCTGGAGGAACTTCTGCCAGTCCATAAATGACATTTCTGCTACTGCGAGAAATACACAGGGTCCTATGCAAAGACATTAAAGCAAGATTGGGATATCTGAGGGGGGGGGGGTGATACTACTTCTGAGGAAGGTACTCTGAGGCTTCTGATGGATACGCACTTCCCCGGTTCCACAGCAGCGCGATCAATCACAGAGTGCATGCAGTTGCGCAGGCCCTCAGGGGAGGACTGACGCACGGCTAGGGAGATTGTCACCTTCGAAAGGACGGTATGGGCCATAGATTCGTTTGCTCCATACAAATGTCCAGGTCTGGACTGCGTATTTCCAGCCATGTTACAGCAGGGACGGAGTTCGGTTGTTCCTCACCTGTTGAAGGTGTTTCGAGCATGTGTGGCCACGGGCTTCACACCTAGAAGCTGGCAGCAGGATAAAGTGGTATTCATTCCTAAACCGGACACTGCTAGATATACTGGCCCGAAGGATTTTCGTCCGCTTACTCTTTCATCTTTTGTGCTTAAGACACTGGAAAGGATAGTTGATAGATATTTAAGGGATGGCTCGCTGGAATTTAAATTAAATTATTCTTTAAAAAGAATAAAATATTTAATTTTTAGCTATTTTTTAGCTATAGTATGAAATATGCCAGTTATTTCAACTGTCAGTCATGCAAATCAGTTTGCATACCAAGCTGGGAAATCGACTGATCTGGCCTTACACAATCTGGTCGGTAGGCTGGAGAAGACTTTAGATCAGCGAGAAGTGGCACTCGTGGCCTTTTTGGACATTGAAGGTGCATTTAATTGCACCACAACCGAGTCTATCAGGCATGCCTTGGTTAGACACGGGGTTGGATCAATCATAATAGATTGGGTCCTGTCTACTCTGGAGGGTCGGGTAGCAACAACTATGCTGAATGACGTAAGCTGCAGCGTCAGCGTAGCTAGAGGCTGCCCTCAGGGCGGAGTTCTGTCACCCCTACTGTGGTGCATCATGGTGAACGAACTCCTCGTTAGGCTCAGCAGTGTGGGTGTCGACGTGCAAGCCTATGCTGATGACTTAAGCATAGTAGTTAGGGGACGTTTTTGTAGACAGTCTCGGAAATTAGGCAGGGCGCTCTGCGCTCTGTGGAATCGTGGTGCAGAGAAGTCGATCTTTCTGTTAATGCTGAAAAGACCGAGCTGATCCTATTCACTAGGAGAAGAAAGCTTGACGGGCTAGTCATGCCGACCTTCTTTGGGACTAGATTAATTCTATCCCAATCAGTAAATTATCTGGGATTTATCCTGGATTGCAAACTGAACTGGGGAGAGCATGTTGAATACAAGGTTAGCAAGGCTCGCAATTCAATGTGGGCCTGTAGACGTGTTGTCGGTGTAAGGTAGGGGCTTAAACCCAAAGTGGTATTCTGGCTCTACACGACGATAGTAGGTCCATCTCTCCCTGGTCTGGTGGTCTTGCACTAGAACTGAGACAACTAAGGAAAAACTCAATAAAATTCAGCGTTTGGCCTGTATTAGCATTACGAGCGCAGTGCGAACAACGCCATTGAGTGCAATGGAAGCTCTGCTGGATCTCCCACCGTTGGATCTGGGGATCCGCGGTGAAGCGAGAGTAGTCGCTCATCGACTGTGGACTCAGGGCAGCTGGGCTTTCTTGAATCCTGTCAAGAAGCATACTGCCATCTTAGTCGAATTGCAAAGGGAGGACCCCATCCTTCTAAGCAGGGGTGATCCATCGTATTACCCCTAAATATCGCTTCAACCGCAAGTTTATTGTGGAGTATCCAAAGAGGGAGGAGTGGGACGCCGGTAGCCGGAGACTCTGCGGAGTGAGCGGGCACGTCTGGTACACGGACCGCTATGTCACCGAAGGGGTCTCAGGTGCTGGGGTCTCTGGGCCTAGAACTAGGCTATCTCTGCCTCTCGGTGGATACACTATTTTCCAGGCGGGAATCTTTGCAATTCTGGCTTGTGTATCTCACATTCTGGAGGAGGGTGGGCCTGGGAGAAGAATAACAATCTTATCCGACAGCCAGGCTGCAATGAAAGCACTAAGTGCCTGAAAGATTACTTCGAGTCTTGTATTGCAATGCAGGGAGGCTCTGGATTGCCTCGCAGCGAGGTATCCGGTATCGTTAATGTGGGTACTGGGGCACGCTGGGATAAAGGGCAATGAGACGACGGACACTCTGGCGAAGGCAGGATCAGCCAGCAAGATCGTTGGTCCTGAGCCAGCTCTAGGAGTGACCGCGCATAGAGCTAGGAGGAAAATGGAGACGTGGGTTGCAAGACAACACTCTCAGAAATGGAGAAGTATCTCCAGATATCTCCGCCAGGCACGGGAACTCATTGAAGGGCCCAGTGCTAAGGTTGGACGTTTCTGCCTATCTGTGGATAGAGCCAACCTCAGGTTGGTGGTGGGACTGTTGTCTGGCCATAACGCGTTAAGGCGCCACCTGCACGTGATGGGGGTGGCTGAGGATCTCTTGTGTGAACGCTGCGGGGTAGAGGATGAGACCTCGGTGCACGTTTTGTGTCGCTGTGAAGCTCTAAGCTACTATAGGCAGACTATACTGGGGTCCATTACTTTGGATCCTCAGGACGTCAAGGAGCTTGGACTCAAGGCGATTCTCAACTTCGCTGAAAGGGCGAGGCTTGTGATCTAAGGTATGTAGAGGTGCATAAGGGCCCGCTTAAGCGGCTTATGCACTGGCTCCTTATGGTGGCCGGAATGCCTCTAATTTCAAGATTCATTCTTTGATTCATTCATAGGAATATCCGAGCCATTGCTTTTACTCATAAGTAAATTTAGCATAGCTGTATGCTCTAGAGAGTATCAACAGAGTCTCTTTGAATCCTATCCCACTTCTGATTTGATTTGGAGATAAACCGAACATAATCTAATTTATGAATTAAACCATAATTCAAATTTTCAAGTAACCTATCGCCGAGATTTTTTTCGTGGCCTATGTTGATACAACTCATTGCTAACGCTGATACGTTCAGGGTCACTCACAGTGTAAACAGTCCCTTAGATCTCTTCTTGAATTTTAAGCAAACAATAACGCTTCCATGCATTTCACAGTAGGTTGTAACAGTTGTCATCAAAGATTTTCAAAATTTGGAAAATTTTTATACTTTTAGAAAGTTTCACGATTTTCAACATCTTCAAAGTTTTTAAAACTAGATACCATGATTTTGAAATTATTGGCTTTTCTAATTTTTCAGAATTTTCAATATTTTAGGGATTTTCAAGCTCTTTGAAAATTCCAAAATTTACAAAACTTCCATAATTTTCAAGATTGTCAAAGTAAAATGTTCAATTTTCAAAGTTTTTGGAATTTTCAAAATTTTGGATTTTCAGAGTTCTGAAAATTTTGAAAATGTTAATTTTGAAAACTTGCGATGACATCAGTTACAGATTACCTTGAAATGCTAACATTAAATACCTCCTTAAACGTTCCTCAAGGAAGCGTTATTATTTGTTTAAAATTCAAGAGAGATCATTCTGAGAACGGCAGCCAATCCTCAAGGAAAGTCTATAAGCGTGACCCTTATCTTCCTAAAATTCGAAGTGCATGTTTTGTTGTTGATGATGACAGACACTTATGACTTGACACTAATCGAGGTTATCCCCCGGTGTGCGAAAAGCAATTATTATTCAATTTTCTCCAAATAGTAGGTGCCTGCTGGAAATAATCACAGAAAAACACAAATTACGCATATTTATGTAATAACAACTATGCAACTATATCGTTCGAACCATTACGAACTGAATAATCCGCAAAAAAATAATATCTCACGTGCAGCAAATCTATGACCGTAATGAATATCAATGCTTCTAACTTTCTGATATAGTTGTCAAAACTGCATTCACAGATGGATGTAATTTTTGGGCTGAGATGTGAAATTCATTATGCCAAATATCAACGGATTTCAAAAGACTGCTTTTGTTTTGGCTTTTCGCCCGTGCATTGGAGATAAATAGCCCGTATTTATAAAAATGAAGCATTTACTTTGAAGTAAAAGGTACAAGCAAAAGGTAGAAGTAAAAGGTTTTGCTCTAATTCGTATTCATAATCTCTACCTCTTCCTTGCAAGCAAATGCTTCGGGAAAATAAAGTAAAAGGTACGGAGATTAGCGATTTCGACAAGATATGACTTGTAGCGTGCAATCAACGCGTATGCGGTCTGTAACTGATGGGGTTGATCTTATTTGTCTCATAATTAAAAGCAGTTCGCACGTCAATTGATGTAAAGAAGATCCAGCTAACTTTTTTGTGCAGCTATTTTAAAGTGAATAAAATATTTAAAATATCTGACACCGATAGTGAACAGGAAGTTACCGAAGATGCCCCTAACGAGATGATGTTTATCGCTGAAAAAGTCCAAGCATTTCCGGAGATTCTCGAGAGATCTCAAGTTCCAGCGATGAAAAAGAAGAAAACTGCTGCATTAACTGATATCGTTAAGGAATACGTTACTTTATTTGTCAAGGAGATGAATATTAAAGCTTTTATGAAAAAAGTGAACAATATGAAAACGCGACTGAAAAATAAAACTGACAAAAATAAAACAGGAAACAAGCCCATTCGTCTTTTGTCCTAGGAGAAAGTTATGTTAAAGGCTATGGATGCGGACATAAATCCTGTATTAAGTCGGGTACCAGGTAAGAAATAGATTCAGGTCTTTACTATTACCTTGTAGGTACTTATCATGCATGTATATTTTTGTTACGGGCTCTTGCAATTGGCGTGGCAAGTCAACCTTCTTTACCTACTTCAAAGGATGACATTATGGTGGAAAACGACGCTCATCAGATGATTATGCCTGAAGTAATAGCTAACAAAAAGTGATCCTACACATCGGTTGAAGAGGTTGCTGCAAAAAAATCCTCCGAAGCCTACCTTTGCTTCGGGCAAACAAGATTCTGACGTAATTATACACCTATATTGTTATTGGTAATAAGACGAGCTAATTCCTCTCGCTGCCTTTGTCCTTGTGCGCGAATAGCATCTACATTTTCATTCTCTATAAATGGCAAGTCCTGTTCTTCATCTTCGTCATTTTCTTGAAAATCTTCATCTCTTAATTGCTTAGCTATATTGCACACGCAATTATAACTTTTGGAATACTGGTCAGTTTTACTCTGCATCCATACTTCAGGATAGAAAATCGACGCTTTATTTGCCCAAATGTATGCTCAATCACAACTCGCTCTGTAAGCAGCCTGTTAAAGACTCTCTGATATTCCTCGTGGGGGTCGGTGTAAGGGGTCATAAGACATGACATTATACCATACCCACTGTCTCCTCGAAGAATAGTGTTTCTTGTCTTTTTCATGACTTCACACACTGCCGAATTTTTCCATATACGAGCATCATGGACTGATCCAGGCCAACTTGCATCTATACTAGTTATAACAGAATTCTGGTCGCATGTAACCTGTACAATAATACTGGCAAAACCTTTTCGATTTACATATTCGTCTCCAAATTGGGCTGGTTTTCCATCAAGACGAATATGCGTGCAGTCGATAACTCCAATAGCTGTGGAAAAACGGAACCTGGTCAACCATTTCTCTTTGGCCTGCATAATTTGATTTTCTGTATTTGGGAACCTGATAAATTCTACGGCTTGTTGTACAATTCGCTCTAGCACGTCATGAAATATTCTGGACACTGTGGGCTGCGAACATCCCAATTCTTCAGCTATTACGCTCTGAAATCCATGGTTCGCAGAATACCGCAGAAATATTTCCATTTTCTGCACAGGTGACTGGGCTGCTTCACGAGTTTTGAAATCCATGCCAAGAAAGTAATTTGCCAACCACACCACATTTTCTTCCTCAAATCTGACTCACGAGGTGTACGTTGGTTTGTAGTATTTTCTTGTACGTAAATGCACCACATTAGCCATAACTAACACAATACTGCAACTAATCAACCAAAGATCACTTAAACAAGCCCTTAAAAATAGATTTTATTAAACGAAAATGCACTAATTTTAAGGTGCCGGGACAACTGATGATAAAATGAGAAAAGTTGCTGTAACCTAGATTCCTTTTTTTAGAAGCAAATCCTTTAGTTTTTAAGCAAATGCTTCTTTTTATAAATAAGAAAACGTTAACACCTTTTACTTTACAGAAGCGAGACCTTTTCCTTCACTTCTTTTTATGCATATACTTTGAAGGAATTGCTTTATTTTTTGAAAGCAAAAGGTAAAACTTTTTTTATAAATATGGACTAATGAGCCGTATTCATAGAAGAGAAGCATATCCTCGGAAGCATAAGGTAAAAGTATAAGGTCTTGCTTCGGAGAAAAAGGTAGAAGTATGAGCATATCCTTGTTTTCATATTCATAATGATTACTTTATACTCGCGAGGATATCCTCCAAGCAGAAGTAAAAGGTTGACTGGTATTTGTATTTTGAGCGACATGCCCTGACTTGTTCCAGCTTGTAGATGACGTGGGAGTTCGTTCACTTAGCATCACTGACAGTTGTACTCCAGAGCTTACGCAGACCGTTCCGTATTTTTACTGGATACAGTTTTTTATCAAATTAATAAGTATGTCATCCTCAAGTGATGAGGAAACTATAGAGAATAATGGCAGTTCATCGCAGATGAAATTGCCATTGCTCCCATTATTTTGCAAAAGTCACAAGTTCCAAAAATAAAAATGAGAAAGTACGATGCCTTGAAAAAATTCGAATCAACATTCGGTAAACCATTAGATACTAAAGGCATATTAAAAAAAATCAACAACATGAAGTCAAGATTGAAGAAAAAAACAGATCTAAAAAAAACTGGTAATAAAGTAATTAAACTGTTAGATTGGGAAAGAAAGTTGCTGAAAACTATGAAAGGTGACTGTAATCCTACAATTGGGAAAATTAGAGGTGCCATTTAGGTTGGTAGTGTTCAAGAAGAAGTAAGTGAACTATATACCGAGCGCAGTGAGCAAACACTTAGTATTACAGCGCCTGCAATTCAGAAGACATTGCCACCAAGAAGAAAATTAGCAACAGAGAAATACGAAACTGAGGAAACCAAAGCGCTGACTACAAAAGAACTGCAACGTTTAGTGCTATTTCAGCAGTACCAAACAAGTATTTTACAACAAGAGTATTATAAAACGTAGTTAGAAATGATGCAGCGTCAGAAGCCACCTGTAACTTATGATGTTCACGAAAATAAAACTTATTATAGCTTATAAATACATTTTAATCAGTAAAACTATTTATTATAATACTCAAGTTTCTTCTTATTTGTTGACCTAGTTGGCGGAGAGGAAGTTCGTCATTCTCATGATTTCCTTCATCTTCATCTGGGTCTTGTTCAACTAACTCAAAGTCAGGATCGCTCAAGTTCTTCGCAACATTATGGAGTACAATACAAGCAATAATTATTTTCTGCACATTTTCCAACTTTACGCGGCAAAAATACTGTAGAATAGGAAACCGGCTTTTCTATTTGGCCGAAACAGCGTTCAATTATAACTCTTTCTTGTTTGAAAAGCTTATTATAATTTATTTCTTCACCTGGAGTAGGATTTCTGAAGGGAGTCATAAGGCATGTCTCAATACCATAACCGTCATAGCCAAGTAGTACAATACAACATTTGCTTTATTTATTGTGATCTTGTCTGTGAATTTCTCCATATTCTGGAATCATGCGCTGATGCAGTCCAACTGACATCAACCCTTGTGAACCTCTCTCTGGCATCACAAGTGGCTTGCACATTTAGAGTAGGTTTCCCTTTGATTTGGTTGCAGGATTCCTATATGTGTACAATCCATTACACCAATTGCTGTCGGAAATTTATACATGCTTTGCCATATCCGCTTGGCCTCCATCAGTTCATGGTTGGTAGTTGGAAACTTGAGTCATTCGTTCGACTGTGCAACTACGGTGTTCACAACTCCATCTACAGTCCGAGATACCGTTGCTTGACTAACGCCAAGTTCCTGACCAATACCTTATTGATATCCAGGGTCACCGAGATAGCGTAGACATATCTTCATTTTATGAATACATGAAAGTGCTCCTCCTCGAGTTTCCACATTCTCAACTAAAAATCTGTCCGCAAGCCATTGTACATTTGCTTCGTCGAAGTCACGACCAAGTGAAGGTAAACGAGGTTTGTACGTTTTAACATCCCTAACATCCACAATTTCCGCCATCATCATTTGACCACCTTTCGTTACGAAGTTGAGTCTGCTACTGACCACACTCAGAATTTTTGAAGGATATGCTTCCTATGTCAAGTATAAGGTGAATATTATGAATATCCTTTTACTTATGTCACTACTTTGAAGGATATGCTTATACTCAAAAAGCAAGAGCATTTACTTTAAATTATTATAAATACCATCTGGCAGATTTCCTTCAAAATTTGCAAGTACAAGGATATCCTTTGTTTGAATGGAATACGGCTCAATATTTGAAATCCATATTAACCTAGAAGAAGAACTCATTTATGTCCGAGATCAACCAATACGATATATTTTTACTGTGTTACGTGACCATACAATTTACGATGTATCAAACTTTCAATGTTAATAATAATAGAAGACCTTTATTTTTCACTCATCGAAGGCCAGCATTCTAAAGAAAAATAGTACATTACATGCCTACTGTGATCCATTATTAAGCGAGCAATTATATAAACCGCCGAAGGATATAATGAACTTTTGCGCTGTACTTTTTTCCGAAGAATGGATTGCAAGTCCATTGCCTCAACCTCCACATTGAAGGACTGTGTACTTTGTAGAGTAGTTACTGAAGGACTGCAGCAGATTTGCACACTGGCAGTTTTGTTATTCAAAATATTCTTGGAAGAGGTTTTCAGCAAGGAAAAAGAAATGTAGTCCTAAGGTAGTATCCATTGACACTGACAAACTGCACTCCCTTCTGTTTGCTGATGTTCAAGTGTTAAAGGCCGAAACTGACGACTGTAGCTACATGCTGAGAAAGCTTTTTGACGAATATAGTAGTTGGGGATTTAAAATCAAAACCAAAAAGACGGAATATATGATAGTTGGTACTGATGATCAGCATGACTTAGATGCTGGGAATTTTACTATCAAACACACTTCCTGTTTTAAATATCTAGGTCTCTATGGGCAAGTGGGAAGAGTTCAGATGGCATAGTCAATAAAATAGGGCAAGGCAAACGAGTTATTAGGCAACTAAATCCAATCCTCTGGTGCAAGAAAGTTAATAACAAAGTGATGAGATCTATAAATAAAACTATAGTACAGAACATTAATACGTATGGAGCTGAGGTATGGGAAATCAAAGATTAAGACAAAAATCAACTATTATCTCTTGAAATGGACCGTATTATTAACGAGGAGATAAGAAGGAAAATGGGAGTAGAACGTATGAACAACGATAGATGGCCGCAAAATATACAGGTATGGAATTGGATCCCGGCGACCGGCAACCCAGGAGTTCGAAGACTGATGTCAGAGAAGCCATGAGAACAAGAAATCTTCAGGAGCGAGACTGGGAGGATCGAAAATTGTGGCGATTGAGAAGCAAGAAACGGCTGTAGCTGTAAAAAAACTCGCAAACATACATATATATATATATATAGAGAGAGAGAGAGAGAGAGAGAACATGATCATGCGGAGAAAGGTACATAACAAAAAATAGGAAAATAATGGGCAAAATCCGCAAAAAGGAAAAGTGGATTCGGGCAGAAAATAGGATAAGTACCCCGAGCAATACGTATTTCTGTGTTGGCTTCTTCAGGCCCAAAATGAATGCACATACGCAACCACAAAAGTAGATACACATGCCCATACATCCGGATACGGGTATAATCTAAGGAGACGATGATGGAGAGGGAAACAATGACACACGAAGTCACCAAGAAGAGCCAACCTACAAATTTATGTAAAATGGCTAGAAGACCTAGAATTTTCAAAGACACAACTAACCACAAGCACGCGGCCGGTTATAGCCACTGAATTTATTATTATTTCATAGTAAAGGAAACAACAGATAATATACATAAAAGGGAAGATTATTCTTATGAACTCTATTGTGTCTGTTCAGTGATCTTTTAATTATTGAATTCTATCATCTGATGTTATACAACATGAGTTCAACTCCACTGAATTTGACTCTCCCGACCAATTCAAAATTATGATGTAGAAAAACCTAATATGCTCGTAGAATTCATGCTCTTGTATAATATCAGTTTGTAGAATTAAATGATTAAAAAATTACTGAAACAATGAAAATAACATGTAATTTTCTCTTTTATTTATATCATGATTGCTCCATTGTTTTTTGCGAAATAATAATAAATTCATAGTATGAGAGCGTCGTACATGATACAGTATAAGGGAATAAAAAAAACTGAATTCGACCATGCAACTTTGACTTCCCAAATCATCTTTAGTTCAATTTTCAGTTTTTCAATATCTTACAATATTAAAACTTATTCCAGCCCACTTCTTGTGTCCTTGAGAGCAAACAAACAAACTTTTACTTTGTGTCTGATCTACTATAATTATGAATTGTACATTTCCTATGAAAGTTCTTTACTTTCACGTTATAAATAGTAATTTTACGCTCTCATTTTATTGCCACTAGATTCTAGTGAGGAAGCTCAGTAGGCCCTAAAAGAGCTGTGAATATAAAATTAATTAAAGTACCGCCAAATATTTTTACTGGATAAATATAGTGTCAATGATATGATAGCAATAATTCCCATATTATGCTCAACTAGGTATTTGCTTTAAGCCAAGAATCTGCTCTGATCATAACTATTTAGAAAAACTGAGTACAATTTAAAATCACGAATTAAGTAGAATTGTTCATGTGCTTATACCGCTAATAAATATTTACTTAAGTTTTTTTGCCTTATTTGATCTATCTGTGATTATTAACCATAGCTGAGCTATTTACGCCGCAACACAGATAGTATTTCTGTCCTGTACACTCACTACGATGAGCTAACATAAAGGGTAGTCCAACGAAAAGGTCGCACCCCCATTTGCGACTCTCCTGGTATATTTTGGGAAAAATGCTCGGTCACGTCAATTTTGATTTTTCTTTTTATCTATAGCCGTAAAATACAGGGTGATCCAAAAATAAGATATTGTTTTAAACTGTTTAAACGGAAACTCCCAGTTTCTTAATTTTTAGATTTTCCATTAAGTTTTTAGTAAGTTTAGTATATACGTAATGAAGTTTATACCTATCTTCATTCGTTGTGAAGCTATTTGAGTTTATAATAAAATTCTAGAAATTGTGATAATAAGGAATTGTATCATAAAAATAATAATAAATATACTTCCCATAAACAAGTCTCCGAGTACTGATAAACAAAAAAAACTTACAGCTTATACTCACATTAAAGTTAAAGTAAAAATTAATTTGCTATAAAGAGGTAGGTCAATGTGGTAATAAGTGCTGAAAGTGGGGTCCATTCACCTTCATGCAATAATAAAGATTTTGTTCAAATCTATTCCTCACATTTTCAAGCATGTCTTGAGTTATTTGTCAAGATCTACTCTAATCATATTAGCAAATTTTCCCGAAATAATTCTAAAGTCTGGTTTTATTGATGCAAGTTGTTCAAGGCGGTATTTTAAACATGGAAGCATAAAATGGGTACACCAATTTTTGTGGGAAAACTTTTTGTTCGACAACAAAGAATGAGAAAACGCGTTTTTTGTGATTCAATCGAAACTGTTGGCAGGAACGAAAAAACTCTTCAAGTAAGATTTTTAGGTATTTAGGAGACGTATAGAACTACACGGCACTTGTTGCTAATGCGACGATAATTTCACGCAGCTACTAGAAATTCTTCAAATCAGGTGGCTTCTAAATAACCACAACAAAATTGGAGTCGATTAGTCAAGTAATTTTTGAAAATTTCTAATTGTTTATACCAAAACTCTTGTCTTCCGGCCATCACTACTAGTTTATTGAGCAATATACAGGGCTCGTTCAAAGGGCATTTTATATCAAAATAAACGAATTTACTTTCCCGTCATGAAAAAACGAAGGGCTACGTTTTTTTCTTCCAAACAAATTCGAATATTTCGTATTTGTTAGTAATTGAACAGATTTGCTACGATATCCGAAAAACATACGTTACTATACACATTTTAAAATAAAACGGATGTGTCTATCACCTTTTGCTGCGAAGAAAAAAATTGTTTTTTAAGATTTCTTCGTACTCTTGTGTATACATATTTAGAGCTGAAATTTTTACACGGTTACAGATGAGCCTTAAAGTTTATAAAAAAAATATTTCATACTGAAATGCGCTGAACTGTTTATGAAGTTACATGTGGTCTCATTGTGTAGGTCTCATAAATACCTAAAAATCTTATTTGAAGAGTTTTTTCGTTCCTGTCAATACTTTTTCGATTGAATCCCAAAAATCGCGTTTTCTCATTCTTTGTTGTCGAATAAAACGTTTTCCCACAAAAATTGGTGTACCCATTTTATGCGTCCATGTTTTAAATACCCCCTTTTATAACTTCCATTAATAAAACCGGACTTTACAATTATTCCGCAAACCAGGGGTATTTTCGTCTAACATGATTAGACTTATCAGCCGTAATCAGCTGACGAAGACCTTGAATGGAATCTGGCTTCGTAGTAAAAACTTTTCAAATGCCCCCAAAGAAAGTAATCTAAAGGACTTAGGTCCGTGGATCTCGGCGGCCACTCGATGGGGCCTCGTCTGCCGATCCACCGATTCCGGAAATGAGTGTCCAAAAACTGTCATACTGGAGCCACATAGTGCGGCGGTGCACCATCTTGTTGGAAATGGATGTTATTTTCATTATAATTAACGTCATTTTCTATTACTTCGGTAATTCGTGGCCCTATATATTTCCTAACATGTCCAAGTACGCCTGTCAAGTTTCCAGGAATAAAGAAAGGCCCTGCAATGTGATTTCCGAAAATGCCGGCCCATATATTTATACCTCTCGAAACAAATGTACATAGAACGTATACACATATCCACAAATATTAAATAAGAGATTTGCATTGTTGATTAGACTTTGGGACATTAAATCGCAAAACTCCAACCTTCTATCAAAATCGTCTTCATTGAGCACAAGGACAAGTTTTGTCTTGTACGGGTGAAATTTATTGTATTTCAAAATTCTTTGTACTGTTGCGCGTGTAAATCCTCAAGAAATAGCCAGTCCACGAGTGCTATTTCTGCGGCTTCATTTCTAACTGGTCGATTTTCTCGATGGTGACTAGGGCGAATATTAGACACAGATTCATTTTCTTCAAATTTTCTTATCAACTTAGCTATATACCTATCGTTAATATTTTTGTCTGATTGTAACGCATTAAACAACCGGGCAGTAGCTCTTGCAATGCCCCCATTTTGGTAAAACAGTTTTGTTATTTCTACCCTTTCTTGAGTTGACTAAGTCATTGTTCAATATTTATAACAACTAGGTAGGTAACTTAAAAATTTTAAATGAAAGAAAGTTTTTCTATGACATACGATGACACTGTCTGATGCTAAATGTTCTTGCTGGCATCCATACTTATTCTTTTTTGGCGTGCATTCCATTATTATCAGTATTAAGTTAGTCGAATTTTATTATCAACTCAAGTTGCTTCACAACGGTTGAAGGTAGGTATAAACTTTACTATACAAAAATTACTAAAAACTTCATGAAAAATTCAACAATTAAGAAAATGGAGGTTTCCATTTAAAAATCTAAACTGTCAAGCAAAATCTTATTTTTAGATCACCCTTTATCGTACGACTATAGATGAAAAAACGCCCCCCTAGAAATCAAAATTGACGTGTCCGAGCGTTTTTCCCAAAATATACCAGGAGAGTCACAAATGGGGGTGCGACCTTTTCGCTGTTCCACCCTGTATAGGATTGGCTCTTTCCAACCTATCCGAATTCGTTGGATACGATCAGTTTAGTGTAAACAGACCAATGTATGCGAATCAGACATTAGACGCACGCCTTTAGCCCCTTCGTAACACAAAATCCGTCGAGTATTAAGGACTGTGTAAGTAGAAATCCAAAAATGGCTGGTTAAACAATGTTATTTTTACAATAGTCTAATAAATCATTTAGCAATAATTTGTTGTTAAACATTTTTGTTTGTTTTTGTTTACAATCCATATGTCAAAGCAAGCGCCGAGCGTCATGAACACCCAGCTTTAATATATCTCTGGAATGCTATTAATTTGCTAAATATTTTTTGTTTGAATTTTCGTGTTTTATTTTGTAAAGTAACGATTCGAGAGCAAAATATTTTTATTATTATTATTTAGAGAAAGTACCAATCAAATCGAATTGTGCTCACGTCTTAGTTTTAGAGTATTATAGACCGAGTCTACAGTTTAATGTCTTGGAATTAGAAGATGAACAGGACTACGGCCATATTGATGAAACCCATCGATCGGTCTTGGAAACCACAGCGGCTTGAGGTGCGAATAGTCCTTCTAATTTAGAGGTGCTCAAACTTATTTTGTCTACTGTTCATTTTGAGAATCAGTTATTTTCTAGCGCGCCCTGAAATCGTTGTTGTTGTTTCGGGGTAACTTAGATTGAAAACCCCCGCAGGGCTGCAGCGTCTACAAGGGATGGAGGGGGCTAGCACCCATTATGAGAAACACTGCTCTAAACTACCTATGCATCGGTGGCCATTGGCATCGGGTTTCTATTCACTGATGCGCTCAAAAAACTACTTCATTTCTTAATCGCTTTCGGGACTGGAAATAATAATTCTCTGCGAAAGAATGCTACGAAGTTTTGAAGAACTTGTAAACATGTCCATGGGCGACAAAGCCCTATTTGGAGGGGGAGAGGGTCAAGGCTTTGGTGCCTCATAAGCACGATTGCTCTCCTTCTGGATGCGCATTCTTCTTCATTCTACCAATAAAAATGCATTCTTTAAAATGGAAAGCTTGGAATCCCCGCCGAGCTCGCCAGCTGTGAGGGTGAATTTTAAACATTTCGATTTTAGACTTTCAGAAAATAATAGTTGATAATTTTTTCACTACTAACCACAGAAATTATCATTATAGATTAATGATTATAAAATGCACCTAGGTAAATATTAAATGTCATTAAAGATAGTATTCTGTCAGTTTCATTGTCAGTCTGATAGCTGAACTTTTTATTTTGAAATATAACATTTGAAATTAATTGATAAATAAGGAATCCTGAGTATAGCTCTTCATGTAGCTATATCTTTCTTGAATATGCCATGGTCGGCGTAATGTTGGAAAACTGTTTCAAACCAACATTTGCACCTTATTTCCGTGTAAAATGTACTAGTTTAAACCGGCGAGCTGCTATACTGCCTTTCTTAGGTAAAAGACAGTTGTGTAAAAATCGAAGTTTTTATACTCTGAAAAAACTAATTCGTCGCCTTTTTTTCCTATTTTTGTTAGATAACGTGAACAATGATATTTTTTAATTGTAATGAGATAAAAGAAATGTATTGGTGTCAAAATTTAAAAAAGGCAGTAAATGAACCTTTACAAGTTGAGATTTTACCGTTATTTTTGCAGGTAACAAACTGCAGGAATTACATTCACACATCCAGTTCCCTCACAAGTACAAATAGATACGTTTTTTTTTTTTAGTTTTTCTTCACCGACATAAAAATTATCCCGTCAAAGTATGAGACTTCAACATTTGTACAAGTCACTGTTAGTACTTCCTTCCCATAGGCGTGTGACTTGTGTTTACCCATGTAACTATTTTCAGGAAGTTGGTGAAAACAACGATCCTTCATCGCTGAATTCATGTATGTGAGCAGGCGCGAGTCGCAACTGCGTTACGGATCGGCTTGCGCAATGTATTTCGCACATGTAAAAATGCACGCCCCATAGTAGCTCACTTCTAAAACCAGGTAATTTAAGTTAGTCGACTCTTAGCTGACAGACCACTGGGCTTGAAAAAGGTTTTTGAAATGATCCACGACAGCTTTAGTCGTGGCTGTAAGTGTGGTGGAGAGTAGGAAGGCTTTTTTGTATGCCAAATCGCCCACAAGGCAGTTGGCAGATCAAATAGAAGTAAATGCTTTAACTATCAAAGAAATGACGCCTAGTAGGTTTAATCTGTACTTCATACGCAATTCTGTCATCAGTTAGATTACATTTGGATGGTAGTAGTTACTAAAAAAATAAATTCCCCTAAGACAGTTACTCAACATCCAAGCAATCGCGCTTGCAGGTTTCAGAACCGACGGAGATCGTAGAAAGAGTCGTGACTATTGCAGAGAAGCTCGTCTAAGGGGATCGTTCTACCGCGTCTTAAAAGCGGCAAGGGATGCAGACACGATCCTTCTGGACAGAGTTAGCCAATCAACTCTTCTGAAGAACTCGGTCGGTGGAGCCTTATGCCCTGCAGAGAGCTAGCAACCGACCTCTTATAGTTCAGCGGATCAAAAGAGGCTCCAGGTTGTTATTCTGTCTGAAATACCTTATGGCCTGGTGGTCCCTCAAGAAGCGGCTCTCATAAGGGGCAGGATTGAACGAATTTTCAGGGCGATGAATGAAGAATAAATTTGGAACTGTTTGAGACAAGGTGGTTCCTGGTCACTGCCTTCGATGGGGAAACGCGCCAATGATTCCTGAACTGACTGCAGACTCTGACTCTTTCGGATTATGTCTTCAGAACCACTAGGTTCTACAGACTTGGCCTCCGACTGACCAGGAGAGGGTTATCCGGGAGCAAGGGTTTTTCCAGGTCAGACGGAATGGAGTGATAGGTCTATAGGAAGCCGAATTCCTATTTGGCCAATGCAGCATCAGGTAAAACAAATTAATCTCCAGCACAACAATGACGCCAAAGCGGAACAGATGGCTACAGTTGCTGGGAAGATTAATGGAATAAACCTTATCAAAAAGCATTATTGTTACAGAGAACGGGTACGGGAATTTGAGGCTGCGGCCATCTTTGAGTCCGAGAACCTGCTAAAGGTTAGTAAACATGGATGGTTAGCTGTAGGCAGCGTAAGTGTATATTTACCCAATGATTCTATGATCCTTTCTGAGGGTGATGACTCAGTGAATATTTTATAGATTTTGCAAGCAGCTGATTTGCTGATTTTATTAGGAACGGACGGTAATGCCCACTACATATTATGGGGCAGCTCTGACATCAACAGTTGAGATGATATCCTACTGGAGTAACTAGCATCCCGCAATCTTCCTAATAAAGGTCCGAAGCAATTTCTATAAATTGCATATGGATATAACATACCTAAGTCATCATCATCATCACAGTAATATCTCCTAGCATGGACGACATCGTGGAGGATTACAGACGGCATAGCCCTATCTAATCACAAGATTGTAACACAAAGTCACATATGTGCATTTTGTAAGAAAACGAGCACAGTTTACTCAATGAAAAAGATGTTAAAACATCTAGAAGTGGACAGAACCACCGCAATCCGTAAGGTTTATAACCCTCCAACATAATCTTTATCCTGAGAACGGCTCGTAGAAGTTAAACATTTGTTCGAATAGATATGTAATAAAATGAATTATTCAACTGTAATGGAGATTCAAAACATCAAGAATTACAGCCGAAAGAGGTTTTTTGATAGAGGTTTCCTCTTGTACCATCTTGGTTTGACTTTAACCTGAACGACTGTCCAACTCTCCCACCTGTCGAATAGCTCATCAAATAATATGGAGAAATCATTTGTTGATCTGCTTGTACATATTCTAAATGTATTCATTTTAAATGCGACACGACTGAATGAATGACCATCTGTCCAACCTCTCGGTCCAAGAAGATCGTTGAGGAAGAGCAGGTATTCAGTTCTGTGCTTGGGTTTCGAGGGAAAATGCCTCATAAGTTTTCAGTTCTCTAGCGCTTAAATTCTCAATTTCCTTCAGGGCATGATTCCACTAATCATTCATACAGTGACTATTTAGATTCTTGGTATCATAATTATGACTTCACTATAGATCAGTTTAGCACCCTTCAACATCTCAGTAGCACTTTGATGATGAAACTGTCTCAATCCCTTGATCTTATACAACTTATCCAATTTATATCTCTAGTTCTTCTTCCATATTCGCCGGATTGAAGTTTGAATGTTTAATTCAATATAACGAAATCAGCTCAATTCCATCCTTGATAGTTACTCATTTGGCTGATAGAGTAATTCAACTAAACAACCCAGTCTTCTCTTTTCTAATCTTTTTATCTTGAGAGTTAATAGTCGGTCAATCTTCAACTCTAGACAATCAGTTTGAGTGGAATAGAATGAAGTATCTAGAACAGTGTTAAAAGTGATTCATAGGCCTTTGAAGATTACTCTGATCATTAAATATTTTACGCTGAAGCTATAGATAGCAATTATTTAAGAAAAATTCTATGGACCGACGAATCAAAATTTGATAAAGACGGCATAACAAACTACCATAACGCTCACTATTGGCGTGAACGTGCAGTGGGAAATCCTCATATGAAGAGACCAAAAGGACCTCAAAGGCGATTTTGTCTGAATGTCTGGATGGGAATTATAAATAACTGTTTGATAGGACCACATTTCCTACTCGACAACTTAAATGGAGAAGCCTAAAAAAATTTCTTAAGAAATGTTCTATTTGAATTACTTGAAGACGTGCCGCTACTCACAAGACACAGAATGAATTTCAGCATGACGGGTGCCCAGCACATTTCAGACTAAGTGTTAGAAATTGGTTAAATGAGCAGTTTCCGAATCGATGGATCGGTAGAGGCGGACCAATCCCATGGCCAGCACGCAGTCCCGATCTCACACCTATGGACTTTTCTGTGTGGGGTCGCATGAAAACTTTAGTATACTCTGATCAAAATCCTGTACCCACAATAGAAGACCTCAGAAACAGGATAATACATGCAGCACAAGAATTCGGCAGTAGTAAAATAAGCTGTCATAAGACGAGCACGTGTATACATTAGGAATAGAGGGCACGGTATTCCTCCTCTTATAATAGTCATATTTTTACCAATTCTTAATCGATTTGTGATTTTTATACCTCATTTGAAAGGTAATGAAACGTAGATGTTTTCTAATTATTTCGTACGAAAAATTTGTATGCGACTTTTTCTAGTAAACTGAAGCTTTTGAGATGAACGAAGATTTTTTTAACAAAAATCGAATTATTTTGAAGCTTACTGCATGAGATAACGTCAATAATATACATTTGAGTATCAATTTTCGTATTTTAGAATATTTTTATTGTAAAACCAAAAAAATCAAATGAAACACCCAATTTTCAAGTTCTATGACTTGGTTAACGTATAAAGGACGTTAATTTTATAGAATCTTAAAAATTAGTATGATTCGAAAACGGCTATTTTTCGGACAGTAGTTCCTATAGTAAAATCGACTCAGATTGGCTCGTACTATCTCCCCCCACCGGCTCCGCATCTATTTTCCCATCACCCTGTATAACTAAGTGTAAAACCAACTAAGTAAGTAATTGACCTTAGTTCGCGTCGATCTGAAGAAGCCTTCTCAGGGTAAGATAGTAAATAGGTAAGCTACCTTACATCTTTCTCTCAAAACACCTCATAAATTGATATTCGTCATTCTTAATAGCATGAACTTTAAGTTAGTTATCGTTGGAATGTCTGCTCGAATTCCAATCTATCCTGGTGATAATACTGACATCGTGATTAGCGAATTTCATCGTGAATGACTTAGCTAATTAAATAATGTATTTAGTTAGCTAATTACGTTTCACTAATTAATAGCAATAACGACCAACCTGTTACAGGATGATCAGAAGGTAACTTTAAACTAAAATGAATCAGTCTATTATGCTGCTTTGACTGATGCCCTTAATGACCTGGCAATGTAGTTCAAAACAGAAAACGAGCTTGAGCATGACATGTCCTGAAAATAGGTGTCCCTGGGAGAGCCCTTGATGGTCCAAGTCTTCAATGGATTTGAGGAAGGCTGCAGGAATGGCGCTAAGGGGGGGTGGAAAACGTGACGATAGTTCTTGGAAAGCCGGAAGTCTAAAAGAGGTCTCCACAGAAATAAAAGAGCTTGCTGGCAAAGCAACTGTGGGAACCTGGCGTCTTTTTCTAATTTCGCTAGATTGTCAAAGATGCTCAGCTACGTAAAGAGGACACAGTTCCTCCAAGAGAGACCGCTGCAGTGAGCACTGACGAGTTAGTTTCCTGGGCTGCGAACGAGTTCAATCCATCCAAGTCCGCTGGACGTGATAATACTTTTTTACAGCTGCCCTACTTGCTAAGAGTGATGAGGGTCTCTATAGTGCTGTGATATGAGCCCAAGCCTTGGAGAGCAGCGAGAGTAGTCATCTAACCTAACCTGCATGCCTATAGATAGGGTCGGTCGACTAAATCAGCTCGGCAGGCTGTAGTAGAATAAGTGGAGAAAGGCCTTCAGGTCAAAGAAATGGATTAAGTGATGATCGTTGAATCACAGAGGACTTTAATAATATTCGTACGACAATCGTAGGCAAGGGGGGCATCGTCTGTTGCGTGAGATCAAGCAGCCGCAAGGTGAATGGGCGGCTGTTCACAGGGTAGCTGTCTTTCCTCTCATCTATGGTGTCTGATATGAAAATCCTCCTTGAGGCAGTGACAAAATCTGTCTTATAGACGCAGGCAAACGCGTTCTCGTTCCGTGTACATTCTTAAGCGTAGTTTGCGAGAGGATGCAGATAGCCAGCCACATTCTAGAAAACTGGTTTGAAGAAACAGGACTCAGTTAATCCATTCAAGTCTTAACTCATCCTCTCTACCAAGAGAAGGAATATATCAGTCCATCAGACCTCTATGGTCTACCATTAATCCTCAGTTCAATCCATGGATGCGTGTTGTGAGATCCTAGCATTGAAAAGACCTTGGTTACGCTGGGAACAAAATGTGTGATCAGGTCAATACCTTCACCGACCGTTGACATTACCTTGGGATTGCCGGCATTGGAAATCTCCATAAAGCATAAGGTCCCTAAGGATGCACGATTAGGGTACGTGAATGAGGTGATACTCGGTTGTCTTTAGTGATGAGCCAGGTCCGGGAAAGGACCTTTGTTTGGATCGCCAGTAACCTTTTGGTGGGGGGAGGGCTCTCACCGGTCACTCTGGACTGGACAATCACTTGTTGCTCCTAAGAGTGAAGAGAGATACTAGCTGCTCCATGTGGTTGGAGGAAGAGGAGACAGCGCATCACTTTCAAGGCTTTTTTAATAAACTTACTAGACCATATGCTTATCTGATATATCGAAAGGCAAGGAATATATTTTTTTATAGATAGCTTATCCCAACTAATAAACAAAAATGGATAAAGGTGTCATGTAACAAAATCATTGTATGGAGGAAATTCTTACTTTATTCACATTTTAAATATTTAGTTTGGTTAGGTTGTTATTATCTTGTTTTAGCAACAACAATGATACTACTCCTTAAAGTTAGCTTAATGCAAAAAAATAATGTTCAAAAAAATGTGACATGACATCTCTATCGATGCTATTACAATCAACTTTCATGGATCTCGATTTTGTAAAATATGGCATACGTTTGATGAAAAAAAGTTTCATTTTTTGAATGAAGAAAAGCATATTATAAAATGTCAACTTGTAGACTCAAGTAAGCCTAAAATTTCTACTAGCCTCACAATAGGAGTACGTGAACGCTGCCACGGAACAGTAGAAATCTAGAAATACCGCAGCTTTCTGAAGGAGAGAAAATACTATGAGAATCAAAGAGACCATAAAGGCCTCCTACAATTGTAGGAACGACTGACGACATGGCCCTAAGCTCCCTATAGCAGTCAGGGTGCCCTGACATTTAGAATTTTACATACTCGACTGCATTAATATTATAATAAAATTATTGAAAAGAGAAGAGAAATTAATCAGTAAATATTCAACTAACATGGCTGAAATCCCACCTTATTGAATTCCGACCCTGCCAAGCACTCGATCGATCCTCAAAGCTTATAAAAATGCGATACGCGCTATCAATCCAGTCGCATCCAAGAGTCGCGAACCGTGTCGCGTATTTAAACCGTCGCCAGCATAGGTTTGCGTCAATCACATGTGAAACGACCTTTAGAGGCCCGCGGAAGCTATGAAAGGCGCAACCTGGTTGATCGTGAGCTTAGCCTTGTGCTGGGACAGCGCGTGGGGGAATGTCGTGAAAGTGAACTTGGATGACACCCTCAAGTACAACCATGTCGGGGTAGAGGGGGATGATACCCCCAAGCCGGACGAAGATGATTGGTGGAAGAATGCGGTGTTCTATCAGATCTATCCTAGGTCGTTTAGAGATAATGATCGAGATGGAGACGGAGACCTCAAAGGTAAGCAAGTAGATTGACCGGATGCTTCCCACGCGTTTAACAGGATTATTTCCCGTACTTACAAATTCAAAACCTTTTACATAAATATCAATGTCCTTGCCAAATTTTAAAGTTCTGAACCCACTGAAATTGTGTTTATTACTCCCTGAAGTTCTAAAAGTTAAAAAAACTGAAAGAGAAATCATGTACATTCAGAAAATTTTAATCCACTTAAAAAATATTGTGCCAGAAAATTATTAGATGCGTGCATAAGCAAAGTTTGGAAACGATCTGAAACTGTTAACTTTACTAACTCCAAGTCCACCACAACTAAGCAGATGTTTAATTAAGAAATTATCTTAATTAATAGTAGTCGAAATACAAATTAACACTCACCTCACATGAAACAAAAGACGTTCTAAAAATATTATCGTCATTTTAAAATTGTTCCAAGCTAAACAGAATGCAGGATCCCCTTAAATTTCTATAATTCGCTCTTAAGTGATGGGAGTTGGGAGGCTGTGGAAAATAAAATCTGAAAACTTTTCAAAATGTACAAAGATTTGTTTCGCGCACGTACCAAAATTATCAGAAAGATATAAAAAATTCAAGTTTGTGATTGAAACTATCGTGTAATTCAATCATCATTCTACCATGACGGACCAATTTTTAAATATGAAACGTCCTTACCTCGTATAAATCAGTCCAAAAGTTTCTGACATTATACTCTTAAAAGGCAAGCCACCGAGACAGACCGCCGGCATTGAGTGGTATGGATTTTCGTGGTGATGCACCATATTCTTTCCGCTCCTATGTTGAGAAAAATCCTCTGGTTTACTCACCGAAGAAATTAGCCAAATATTTTTCCATCTCTAAACTGAGAAATCACCATTACCACATTCCTCCCTTTACTTAATGGGAACATCCCTAGGTAGATAATGCATGTATGCATTCATGTAAGGCTTTTTTGGCTTGTTGGGCACATAGTCGTCACTGCTATCAAGTCCTTTATCCATTTTTCAATAAAGTAATAATTATTGTTTATTACAAGTCAATAAAGAGTATATTTCATAACTAACTAATTATTATTGTTGGGAACAAAAATTTTAGAAAATTTTCTCTGTTGCACCGTATTGACTGTGGTCGCCGACTTGTGATTCTGATTGAATTTCGACCCTTGAAATTAGTTCCGATGTCTCGTAATATATACAGGGTGGCCCACCCCTATTTGTGACTCTCCTAGTACATTTTGGGAAAAACGCTCAGACAAGTAAATTTTGATTTCTACGGGGACGTTTTTTCATCTATAGCCATACAATACAGGATGATCCAAAAATAAGATATAGCGTTCACTCTATATTTTTAAACAGAAACTCCCATTTTTTTAATTTTTAGACTCTCCATGAAGCTTTTAGTAACTTTCGTGTGATAGAATTTATACTTATCTTCAATCATTGTGAAGCTATTTGAGTTTATAATAAAATTCTAGAAATTGTGATAATAAGGGATAGTAATCAATATAGTTTCCATAGTAACAAGACTTTAGTTTAAAATCAAATACAAGTCTCTGAGCATTAAAAAAACAAAAAACAACTTACAATTTATATGCACATTAAAAAAATTATTTTGCTATAAAGAGGTAGGTCAGTGTGGTAATAAGTGCTGAAAGTGGTGTCCATTTACCTCCATGCAATAATAAGGATGTGGTTCGAATCTATTCCTCACATTTTCAAGCATGTCTTGAGTTATTTGTCTACATTCAGCCGTAATCTGCTGACGAACATCTTCAATTTAATCACTGGCTTCGTACTAAAAACTTTACTTTTCAAATGCCCCAAAAGAAAGAACCTAATATAAAGGAAGGAGATAGGGTCTCGTCTGCCGATCCACTGATTATGGGTGTCCTAAAACCGTCGTAATGGAGCCACATAGAGCGGCGGTGCACCATCTTGTTGGGAATGAATGTAATGTTCATTATAATTAACGTCATTTTCTATTATTTCGGTAATTTGTGTCTCTGTTATATTTTTTAATATGTCCAAGTACGTCTTGCCCGTCAAGTTTCCTAAATACCGGCTCACACATTTATTTTTTCAGGATATTGCGAGTGTACCTCTTGAAACAAATGTAGATTCGAGTCACTCCTATATCGAAGTTATGTCTATTTACAGCACCATGTAAATAGAACATAGAACAAATATTAAATAACAGGTTTGCAACTCCAACCTTCTATCAAACTAGTCTTGATTAAGCTCATGAACAAGTTTATCTTGTACGGGTGAAATTTATTGTCTTTCAAAATTATTTGTACTGTTGAGCGTGTAGCCAGAAGAAGTAGCTAGTTTACGAGTGCTTTGAGTGTTGTCAAGTGCTACGCGTGCCCCAAAAATTTCTGCAGCTTCATTTCTAGCTGGTCAATTTTTTCGATGGCGATTACGGCAAATATTAGACAAAGATCCAGTTTCTTCAAATTTCTCCATATATACTTATCGTTAATAGTTTTGTCTGGATGTAACCGGGCAGTAGCTTTTGCAATGCTCCCATTATGGATATGTCTACCCTTTCTTGAATTGAATAAGTCATTGTTCATTATTTATCACAACTAGGTTGGTAACTTAACAATTTGGGATGACAGACATTTTTTATGACATATGATGCCACTGACTGATGCAAGATATTCTTGCTGGTATCCATGATTATTATTCTTTGCCGTGCATTCCATTATTATCAGTATTAAGTTAGTCGAATTTTATTATAAACTCAAATAGCTTCACAACGGTTGAAGATAGGTATAAACTTTATTATACAAAAGTTACTAAAACACTCATAGAAAATCTAAAAATTAAAAAAATTGGGTTTCCATCCAAAAATCTAAAGTGTAACCCAATATCTTTTTTTTGGATCACCCTGTACTGTACGGCTATAGATGAAAAGACGTCCCTCTAGAAATCAAAATTGACGTGTCGGAGCATTTTTCCAAAATATACCAGGAAAGTCACAAATGGGGATGAGATCATTTCGTTGGGCCACCCTGTATATAATCCGTCATGATAGTTTCGACTATCTAACTCTATAACGAAATTATCATTGCAATGTCGAAATGATTATAGCATATCAAGTGTGATAGCGAGGTGTAGTTGTAGTCACCGTTCTTGGCGGTTACGTCATCAACGCCAAATGAAATAAGTAAACAGATCGAGTCTCCGTACCATGGGTGGATCTTAATCTTTAGCGCATCTGCTACTCTCTCCAGTACGCATGAAGTGAGTAACAGGGGACGGGAGTTTTCATTTTCTTCCTGGAAATACTCTAATAAATTAAGCACGAGCTGTCGGCCTTCTCTATTGATCGTATTTCCGGGCATTGTACAATTTTATATTTAAGATTCATAACAGGACAACTTAAATTGCACGCCGATGTCAAGTAAGTTGTCACTCTGATAAATATGATTGAAGGGCACTTATACAAACAAAGTTTTTGAGACGGAGACCCACAACTAAAAGTCTTTGAGCTTACCGAACAAACGTTCACACACAGGGGTAGGTTGCATGTGTATGTACGAAGGAGATGGAGATAATAATGGGTGATTTTTTTCCTAGTATCTTTTTGGCAACACTATTTTTGACAGATGACGCATGAATCGTGTCTTGTGTCATTGTCAAACTGGTTCAGTTTGGTCTATAATTTAACCACGAATCGACTTACGAACGAACAACGCTTGCAAATTATTGAATTTTACTATCAAAATTCATGCTCGGTTAAGAGAGTGCATCGAGCACTGCTTCCAATTTATGGGCAATTTGGTCGGCCTACTGAGGGAGCTATTCGGATGCTTGTGACTAAATTTCGAACCCAGTTTACATTATTGGACATTAAACCACCAACACGCAGACGTAGAGTGAGGACTGAAGAAAATATTGCGGCTGTATCCGCCAGTGTTAGTGATGACCGTGAAATGTCGATTCGCCGCCATGCGCAGCAATTGGGCCTCTGTTACTCCACTAAGTGGAAAATTTTGCGACAGGATTTGGGTGTAAAACCTTATAAGATACAGCTGGTGCAAGAATTGAAGCCACACGACCTCCCACAACGTTTCCAATTTGGTGAATGGGCGCTGGCAAAGTTGGAGGAAGATCCACATTTTTATCGAAAAATTGTGTTCAGCGACGAAGGTCATTTCTGGTTGAATGGGTACGTTAACAAGCAAAATTGCCGCATCTGGAGTGAAGACCAGCCAGAAGCATTGCAAGAGCTACCAATGCAACCCGAAAAAATCACTGTTTGGTGTGGATTATGGGCCGGTGGCATCATCGGGCCGTACTTCTTCAAAGACGACAATGGCCGGAACGTAACTGTGAATGGCGAGCGCTACCGTGCGATGATAACAAACTTTTTTTTGCCCAAAATGGAAGAGCTGGACTTGGCTGACATGTGGTTTCAACAAGACGGTGCCACATGCCACACCGCACACGAAACAATGGCCCTATTGAGAGGCGAGTTCGGTGAACAGTTTATCTCACGTTTGGGGGCCGTCAATTGGCCGCCTAGATCGTGTGATTTAACGCCGTTGGACTATATCTTGTGGGACCATGTTAAGGCTAATGTCTACAGGGATAAACCAGCAACGATTGACGCACTGGAAGCCAATATTGAAGCATTTATTCGTGAGATATCGGCCGATATGTTGGAGAGAGTGTGCCAAAATTGGACCTTGCTCTAAAGCGGAGCCGCGGCCAACATTTACATGAAATAACCTTTAAACATTAAATTATATCGAACGTTATATCGACTCAAATAAAGATTTAATCGTTTTTTCAAATTTTTTGTTTTTTTTTGAAAATCAAATCCTATATCTCTTATAAAATCACCCGTTATATAAAGGGATACTGGTAGTCTCACTTAGACCCTCCAAGAACGGTGACTACAACTATAGCATCAAAATTAATGTTACGTGTCGTCATCGGTGTCCGCAGGAATTTTTCTCAGGGGGCGATCACCCTCAAGTGATAACTGATAACTTTTTATAAATGTGTATTTGCCCGGCCCCAAAAATTGTTTGAAGAGCGGGAGATAGCAAACTGTCAAACTTGAAAATCGCCAAAATTGTAACCAAAATCCTGGTAAATATGCAGATTTCAAGATCGAACCGGATTCTCACTAGGTACCTGGCGCCCCCTTGCGGGTGCCCATAAGTGTCAAGATTCAGTTAGAAGCAGGTTTATAGATAGAAGGCCAATCTTGTGTACCGTGATTCATGTATTTAAATTTTAATTTTAAGCATCGTCTGATTTTGGAATATACGTTGCCCAAATGGAAATACCTTCAAACAATATTTGATAAAACTGTACACCATAATAACCAATTTCTATTTGAACATTATTCAGACATTTTATTAACCGATACACCATATATTAAACAAAAAAAGAATCGTTCCTGAACAAGGTTGCCGTGATAGATGATTATCGATTTAGGAACCTTGTTGCCCATTTTTGCAATATTGAACAAATTGTGATTTGATTTTAAATAACGCTAATGTTCTTGAAGTACCGTTGACCTCTTGCGAACGTATGAAGTGTGAACGAATTAATTTTTTATCCTCGGAACATAGCTATTAAATTTCTATTAATTCTTGAATCAAGTATAGATTCTCCCAGCAGAATGATGTAATCAATTGAGATTTTTGGCGAAAGAAAACTCAAAGCGTCATTAATTGTAAGTAAAATATTGTTTTAATTTGTTTGGACTCCCTAAGACCGCCTAAGAACATTTTTGCCGCACTCTAAAGTAGCTGAACAGTTGAAAAACGTCGAAAAACGATATATAGAATCTTCTAATAACATTGGTCCCTACTAAAAATCCAAAATCTATCAAAAACTTAAGACGCATCGAAAAACGAAGTTTGGTAACGTACTGAAATCTTAAGTTTTTCTCATATAACGCTGCTGCCACTGGACCGTCATTCAAAACCCTCAAAGCTTACTCGTTCTTAGCCTTTTGCAAAAATTTCATCAAAATTATGAAGAGATCAAGGATTGCCGGACAGACAATAGCCTGTCGGACGGAAATGAGCGAGATTTCATTTGAATCTATATAGTCTTGATTTCGAAATTTTCCGTGAGTGCAATACTTCCCGGCTAATCAGCATGGAATGGAATAATATTATCAAGTACTCAGTACTTTCCACGCGTTCATAAATATCTGTTATCAAATTGCCACACTTCAAAATCAAAACGAATTTTGCATAATGGAATTTGAAGTTTTCAAAAATGTTTCCAAATTATTTATGAAGGAGGAGTGGTAATAAGGGATCCCTTGATCCAAGAGCACAAATACTCTCAGTAAAGTATGAGAAATGCTGTTTTTGTTATTGAAGCAACCATTGAGGCACTTGGACATAACACTGACGAGATCCCTATCAGCAAGTCCTCCATTCAATGAATTCGCACCGGAAAGCGAAAGGAGCGCGCAGAAGCTATAAAGCTTGATTTCTAAAGCGAGGTACCGGATACTGTAACTGTTCGCTGGGATGGCAAATTGTTGCCACCTTTAAAGGAGGACGTCTACCGATTGTTATAACGTATGAAAATAAAGCGCAACTTATCGCTGTGTCCAAATTGGATAACTGCAGGCAGCGAGCAGGCTCAGGTAGTTTGGTATGCTATTATTGACAGGAATCTTGAAGGTAAAGTTGAGATTCTGTTGTGACACTAATGCTTCAAATATAGGTCATATTAACGGTACCTGCGTGCTCCTCGAACATAAACTTACTAAAAAAATGCTTGTGACTGCCAGCCCTGACATTCCAATGTTTAAAAACTTTCGCAAGAGTTGGAAAAATGTGGATCCCGAGAAAACTTGCTAGAGACACCTATCGAGAATTAATAGAACTTTCAATAATATTCCTTGGCGGAGATATAGAGAAAAAAAATTAAGATTCGACCTCCAGGCGCCATGCATCGAGCTCAATGGATGGCCAGAGCAAAATATTTATTGAAAATAGCGTTATAAAGTTCCCAGCACAAACGTTTCAATAAGCACTTTACCAGTAAAAGCACCTAACCAGGATTTATGGATTTTAAAGGCAATGGCGGCTCACGAAAGAATTGACAAAACCATTACAAATGCAGCTTTACAAGAGTTCTGCTAACGTTTATGGTATTTGACAGATGAGGACTCTGCCTTATCTCTGTTTTTACGATGACGTAGATGAGGAAACTAAAGTAAACATTGTTGCTAATTTAGCCAAAGAAAGTCCAACAGCCCACGGTAAATGATACATCCCATGGAAAGAAAAACTTTCTGGCTCTTTCGATGGTACGTCTGACAAATACATTTTCATTTGTCTTCTTTTACTGCTTTGATATAATATGCAACTTTTAAAATAAGCCAGCATGAACTGCGACTACGGCAATAGATAATACTGTCTTGCTTCGATAGATCTCATACCTCAGATAGAGTTTAGTTATTATTATTTCATTCGTTGTCCTAACCTGAGGCCTATACGATGCTGGTGAGTTGCCAAGAAGCACAAAACATATGTCCATGGTTGACTGTCTGTGTTTTATTTGTCGAATAGGAATTAGGTTTTGAAATCCATACAAATTCATACATGGTTTACAACTTTAAAATTAAAGGCTTAACCGAAAGTTATCGTTCCCAGATCGCAAACATTATTTGTTTGCCCTCATAGCCCTACTGCGCAAAGAGCATCTCTCTCTTTTGTACACTGCCTCGAAGCCACGAAATAATAAGCATACAACTTTAACAAAATCTCCGAATCCACCCTGAATCATTTTCAATTTTTTTCCACCGCACTTTTTATAAATTCCAAAAGCAATCAAACCCATGATAGGCGGAAGAAAGGCAATTCATACACACTCAACAGAAAATATGTAACACTTGAGAAGATAACAGTGAAGTATCAATATTACTTATCGAATGAAATGCGTTCGAATGTCGTGTACTGATGTAAGGTTACGAAATTTGGAAAATAATAAATATGTGTTGTGCTTACCCTTTTTGGTTTAGTGTTTCTTATATTATTCAAGCGAATTGAAATTATGAGGCATGCTCAGTTTAATTTATATATCAACAACTTTTGAACAAGAGAGGCGTCAAATAGATTTACTCTGTACTTCCCACGCATTTCTGTCATAAATTAGATCATGTTTGGTTTGTTTCAAAACCCAACGTCGTATAACCAATGTTTAAAAGATCGACCCACAAAGTTCTATGGAACATATTGGTATTTTGAATAGCAGGAATACTAGTTGATCATAATGACTGTACATTGGTAGAGACCGAAAGGGTGAGTTTTTAGTGTGGGCTCAGTCGATAACTGCCTTATTACGCGTAGTATCTGAAAAAGTAATCACAAAAATTCTAGCGAAGAGTATGTTTCTCACTTGGAAAGTATTTTTACCTATACAGGGTGATTCATAACTACATGGTGGCCAAAACATAATTTTTTTTCAAATGGAAAGCCTTACATTTTATAGCAGATTTTGATAGATCCTTTTAAATGAAGCAATTTGACACACACACTATAGGATTTCATTTCCAAATTTCTAAAACACTCAACTTTGATATCTCGCACCGTCGCAACTGTTATTGCTACACTGAGAACATTTTTAATTAAAACAATTAAATTTTAAATTGGACCAATTAATAACTCAATTAACTATGTGACAGCTAACAAGTTTAATTGGTTTAACTAAACTCTGATTCCTAAAATGGTTTACTTGAATCTATGAAACCAGCCTAATTAAACCAAAACGCGATCGTTTATTAATTATTAATATTAATTTATTAAACCGTTTTCTTAGATTAATTAGGTAAACCAATTTATTTAAAATTAATGAACCATAAAAATGACTTTACCTGCTCCAAATAGAATAATTTAATTATATTTATGTAATTAGTTTGGATAAAAGTGTTTGCCTGGTTTTAATGAATTTTTTATTTATATTTAAAAGGATATTTGGATAATATTTGGAATTTAAAAACAAGCATTTTACGGAATGATGTATACTATAACTGTGCTCTAACAAATCTTGGATATCAAAAATTTTTGATAACTTGTGTACAAAAATTGTACTTTTATTTCTATAATCACAAAACAATATTACAATCACCCACATTCAACGCATTTACATAATTAAAACAATTCGACGGCACTTTAAACAAACTAGAATATTTTCAAATACTACAAAGTCTACAGCAACAGGAGGCTCCACTTCCTATATATATATATATATATATAGATTATACAATATAAAAGAAAAGCACATCAAGCACATGTTTTTTATAAATACCTTTAATTGACCTAAATATGACTGCATAAATAAAATTTCAAAGTTCTTCCCATTCCATCACGTCAGCAATGACTCCCCTATACATGTACGTATTGCATTTGGAGCGAGAAATATCCTAACCATGGTTATAGGTCACTAAGCGCCTTATGCTCCAGTATTTCACTTGACCACGTATTCTCAGTATAGATTATTGAATCATACCCCAAATTTTTATTATCCCATATTCTGTTCCTACTTTTTCTGTTCTTTGGACAATTCATACAGGGTAGTCAAGAGGGCAAAATGAGCGATTTTTTATAGGGGTTTGTACGACTGGTTTTTGAGTTACTTTTGTTCAATTAGATATCAAGGTAAATGAAAAAATTGTAATACAATACGTTTAAAATAGCATTTAGTTGGTAACGGTGTATCGTTAGAATTGGTACATTTTCATTATAAACTAAATCTAGGTAGTATTACGCAATAAAGTCGAAAAGTCAAGACTGCGTCCCTGTTTTCAGTAACTCAAAATTCACTAGTACAAATTCCGATAAACCTTACACCAGAAAAAAAACTTCGTGGATACACTCTATAAACTATCAAAAAAAAAACTGGAAAAGACAGAAGATAAGGCTAAACATGGGATCGCAGAATTTTTGTGACGAAAATTCAGAGCTCTAGCTATAAAATTTGCAAGTTGAGTGCTCTTTTCAATAGGTTGACAAATATCTGAACAATTTGAAGATAAAATCCTATATGTTACATAAAATTGCTTCGTTTGAAAGGTCCTGTTCAAATCTATAATATAATGTAGGGTTTCTCATTTAAAAAATTCTATGTTTGAGTTACCACGTAGTTATGAAACAGCCTGTATAAATGAAAATATTTTCCAAGTCACTGTTGGCTCCAATTTCTGAATTTAACTTTTTTAGATACGTCTTCATGCAAACATTTTCTGGTTTAGTCCTATACTTGTACTTTAAATAACTTGACTGTGTTACATATATATTAAAAGTAAGAGGGAAAATGATGTAGGACGCTTTTATATGACAATTTATTAATATTGCAGATTATTTTTTCCATAATAACTATGTCTGTTTTAATAACACAATCTTGTCGCGGAAACATGGTTGTCCAATGGCTTCAGTGTTACCATCAATTTTTGCGAAATATGTAATGGATGATTTGCTTGATATTATTATTATTATTGTTTGCTTGGTATTGCCTTTCAACCCATTTTTCATAAAGAAATATGTAGATGACATCATTGTGTGTTTTCCATGTGGACAGTATTGTTGAGGATTCCAATGGTTATGATCCCTATATTCAATTCACGATCGAGAAAGCGAACGAAAGTCAATCTGTTTCTTTTCCGGACTCAAGACTCATCCGTAATAATAATAATGGTTCACTAGTAGACTGGTACAGGAAACCTATGTCTTCAGGAAGGTTTCTTAATTTCAGGTCTTACCATGAACTTGGTATAAACATAAATTTGGCGAAACAAATGAAAACAACATTTTTGTCCAATGTATTTCCACCTCCTCCAATAATATTTTTGACACATCTTCCAATAATAATACCGATGTAACTTTAAATTCCAGATCTGGTTTTACAGGTTTGCTATATATCAAGGACTTAACTCCTAAATTGATCCGCCTTTGTAACTCATTAAATTGTCGAATTGCTTTGTAAACCAGTTGTCACAATTAATAGTGTTTTCTCAAAGATGCTTAGTTCATCACTATTGCCTATTCCATTTATTGTAATAATTGTAATTTGATATACATAGGGCAAACCTCTAGATCCTTAGAAGAGAGAGTAACATTACACAAAAGTGATTCCAGATTGCATCCTGAGAGATATTAGCACCACAAGTCACTTTATGAATGATAACATGGTTCTTGACAGAGAGAAACATTTTTCTAAACGTTTGTTAGAAATGTTTCACATTTTTGTTGACAGTTAATTGTAAGAATAAAAAGGCTGATGTGAAGCAATAATATTAATTCAAATTTGTTGGATTGCGAGAAGTTGGAACGATTATATATTTCACCTATTATCGACAATTCACTATCATAAATTCATTTGAATGAAAACCAACAATTTTGCCTATCTCATCCATTTTTATCTGAATTCCGATTTTCTCAATTTAACCATGTTTATAGAGGGATAATTATTTCATGATATAAGTAATTTTCATAATTGTTTTTGATGTTTGACATTGTGAATTTTCTTCAACATGCCCTTGAATGCCATACCCTATTATGCCTGTTCCATTAGGTTGGTAACCGACTGACGCACACCACACATCTTCCAGCCACTTATCTGTAAACTGTCAGCTAATATAATTTTTTCATGGTTCCGATGCAACATGTTGCGAAGTCACGAAATTGAAAAGTTTTCAACTAAAGTATCATGGATACAGTTTTCATCAGTTTACCGAGTGTTGTCATACACTTTTTTTAAGAACATTTAGCAACAATCTCAGTTACTTTTGTTAAGTGCTTTAAGAATAATTATTTAGCTACTACTTTTCAAATATTTTTGTAGCTCCTGAGGATGATAACATAGTTTATCGAAAGCTTGAGAATAAAGTTTTAAGAATACACTTTGCAATGCTTTGTCTGATTGACTCTGACTGCATCGCCTGTTCTTTCGACTTACTATAATAGTGTGGTTATTAAGCACCCTTGCCAGATGATCCATTCTTAGAGCGGGGAAGAAACTAGCGATAGCGTTATCAAATGGGTGGGGACTATGGAGTAATTAACTGCATGGGCTTGTTTCGCTGACCTAATTCTTATAATTTTTTTTCTGGAGTATCGGCGCCTATATATATTGCTGTATCTTAGTGTAAAATTACATTGCTAGACCTAAATTGTGTGTCGTGCGCGCAACCCCCCCCCCATAGATTTTCCCATCCCCGGCTCTTTAATTATCTTACAAGGCCATTTGCTCTCAAACGTGCAGGGGTACTACTCATGTGCTAAGCATGCAGCCGTCACCCCCTCCCTGCAAATCAAAATTTAAGCGTCACTAATCCTTAGCAGTACTTTCCGAATTATTGAGGGACCAAATATTGGCGGACAGGCATACAGACAGACCGACATTGCAATGAGTAGCATGATTCTTTCTGACATACTATATAGATGAAGAATTTTTTGCTCGACTTTCTCCTGCCTGTAAAAGGAACTAAGTCACCATATCTACAAATCTACATCTTTACTTCAGACTTCCATTCCAGCCGTTTTGCGTTCTCGGTTAACTGTGTATATTGCATCATTTCCAACACGTGTGTACTTATAGGTGTGATAGAAAAGCTGCCTTACCTCAAAGAGCTCGGCATCACAGGCGCATGGCTGTCCCCAATCTTCAAATCTCCAGAAGCTGATCAGGGCTACGATGTATCTGACTACCGTTCCATTAACGAAAGGTTTGGAACTATGGCCGATCTGACGGAGGTTTGTATTATCACTTTTTTGTAATTTGGATAGCAAGAGAATGGTATATTGGGTACCTACACGAACCGATGGTCATACAGGGGGTAATTCCACCTTGAATACGTCTGGCAGAAAATTTATAGCTTCCAAGAATTTTGAATATTTGTGATTCTTTAAAATCCACCCGAAATTGGACGTTTGAGTCTAAAGAATAAAAAACTACGAAACAAACGCTTGAGAATTAAATTGTTGTTCGTAGTTTATACTTATATTAGGCTAATACAATCATAAAAAGTGCACAAACACTACACACAATAAAATAGCGGGTTTTCGAAAGAATAAAAGAAGTTTTGTTTAAATCAACCATGATTGTCTGTCAATCAAACCTCATATGTTTAAAATTCTTTTTTATTATTCCCAAAGGTGACCTTACTTAGTACAATCGCCAATTTTTGACAATATATTTTAAGACTTTATGTCCGTAACATGACGAGATTGCGCGGAGCCATCACTCCAAATTTTAAAATGGCACCACGCAAAAGCAACATAGCACAGGACTTCCTGCGGTAGGCATTTCCTCTCCAAAAAGAAGGTCCAGTCCTCCAGAACGACAAGCGAGCATAATGTTAAAACTACAAAATCGGCGCTAAGCGAACATGTATGGAAAACAGGACAAGGTGTGAAGTGTGAGAGAGTGTCAATACTACACAAAGAGGATAACAATAACAAAATAAAATAAAAAACAAAATAAAATCAAACAACAATTGTTATTCTGTGGGCTGTGACTCAATTTGGTTAGATATCCTTGAAGGAAAGATTTAATTGATAGTTCCGTATTCTAGGTGGGCCTGCACAAAAGCATAGTATCTATACAAGTTCAGTTGTTGTAAGTTGAGAAATCCCTTTAGGATTTCAAATTCTGTGATAAGGTATTGAAGCTTGTACACTAGATTTTTAATTTGTTCATCCCATCTGAAATGCAATTAATATATATATATTCCTAAACATTTTATATATATATATATATATAACTTGAGACGTGGTCATTGTCGTCTAAACCAGTTAGGTGAAAAATTAAAGCTTCCGCCTTTTGTTGGGTACTTCGACAAAATTTAAGCAAAGAGGACTCTTTATACTTTTTTTAATTCTCTCTAGCTTTCAATGGACTTTGCCATACCACTCTCCTGATGATGATGGCCTAAAGCCTAATAAGTAAATGATAAAAGTTTCAAAATGATTGCACTGCTTTAAAGCCCTTTGACCTTTAATAATGTGTGGATGCACCCTGATGTGCTACGCATTCTCCAACGCGCCTAGGCATGCTTCTGATCAGGTGGTCAATGTCCTCCTGTGGTATCTCATTCCAGGCAACCACCAACTCCTCTCGAAGTGCTTCTAGAGTCTGAGGAGGACGTTGCAAATTGAGCAATCTCCTACCCATCATATCCCACACGTGCTCAATTGGGGATAAGTCGGGAGATCTTGGTGGCCATGGTAACAATGTGACATCATTATGTTGAAAGAAGTCTATTGTGACTCTTGCAACATGTGGTCGGGCATTATCTTGTTGGAAAGTTGGATCTGCCAGGGTGTCAAGATAGGGTAAAAGATGGGGTTCTAGAACTTCGTGGATATAACGCTGCGCGTTCATGTTACCTCTGATGAAGATTAAAGGTGACCTGGAACCATAAGCTATAGCACCCCAAACCATAACTCCAACAGTGTGATGAACATGTCTTTCAACAAAAAACTGTGGATTCCTCCTTTCACCACGTCGCCTTCTAACCCTGGCACGACTATCGTGCATGCCTAAACAAAATCGAGACTCGTCACTAAAGACAATACTGTTCCATTCCTGATCCCAGAGTGACCGTTGTCTGCACCACTCAAGGTGATTACGTCGGTGTTCTCGAGTTAAAGGGAGGACCCAGTGTGGCCGGTATGAAAACAAGCCAATACTTCTCATTCGTCGGTAAATACTTCGCATGTCAATAGGTCTTCCGTGTTCTGCAAACCATTCATTTGCAATGGACCTGGTAGTGGAGAAACGGTCCCTTAAGGCCAATAAAATCTTAGGCGGCGATCTTCACGGTCTGTTGTTCTACGGCGGCGTCCAGTGCCCATTGCTCTTTGCGTACGGCCTTCTCGAAGCCATGCCTGTCAACACCTAACCACTTCTTTGCACTCTAACTGCAATTGCCCGAAAAGAAAGTCCAGCTTCCCGAAGTCCCACTATACGGCCCCTATCAAACTTACTAAGTTGACGAAATCTCCGTACTCTAGGCATCGTAACCGATCGTAAAGGATGTCAAGAACCAAAATCCGCCAACGTTGATTCTTTACTGCTGCTGAAATATTCATTTTTAGAGCGTTAGTGAATTAAAAAAAAGCAGTATAAAAACCGGAATGTCCAACTGATAAGGCTGAAAATGTTTTCACTTGTTATTTATAGTAAGATAAATACATTCACCAACTTTTATTAAAATAAAACCATTTAAACTGGGTGTTCGGATTTATATGTCACTTAGTATATTTGTTTCTGGACTCGACGTCACCAAGTCTGTTCTCCATATTGGGGTTTTATAAGAAGGTTCTGTGTGCCTTGATCTTCTGCTGACGAGCAGTTTTGCACGATTTATTAAACCAACCGCTGGACCTTGGTTTGGGCACTTTCACTGTATGAGGGATGCATTCTTCCATCCCAACGTGGATATTTTCGATTATCGACGAACAGTCAGCTAATGTACCCGCGTCAGTGAAACAAACATATGTCCAAGGAAATGTGGAGCAGAAGCCTCTCAGATCCTCCCAGTTGGCCACAACCTCCACAACACCGTGTTCTGAGTTACTCAGGGAGACAGGATAGCAGTGCTGTAAGGGACAGGATGCGTGGTCAGAAAGAGATCCAGCAGGCTACTGGCGTGTGACTAAGCGCGAGAAAAAAAGTAGGGCTCGTCACTAGCTGAGTAATAGCGAGCGCTTCAACTGCATGACCTGCTGCATCGGTCTTGTTTGAGCCCAACCAGAGCTCATTATGGGCATTGAAATCCCCGAGGAGAACTACCTCTGTAGCGGCGGGATGTTCATGAACTCGAGCCTGTCAGCAAGTAGGTCATCCCAGTTATGGTCCGAGGCCGAGCGATAAAGGCCTCGGCCTTGATACATTTAGGGAATGTTTTAGAGTGAGGCGAAGCCACAGAATGTCCTTCCGGTCTGATTCCAAAGAAGCGTCTCTGGACACACTGCTGTGGACAAAAGCTACTGCTCCCCATTCTTTCTCTGATTGGAGTGCATCTCCTAATTTGAGAAGCTACGACAGTTAATCGGTGCAGAATCTGAGACTTTTGTCTGCGCCAAGAAAATCATGGTAGAACGATTCAATTTCAGATAGTGATGAACAGCATCACGTGAAACAAATGTTATCATTGATGTTGTTCCCTCGAGTCCACTCTCCCCCCTGGACATTTCGAGAATGGAGTGAGCTTACGTCCGGAATTCTTAGGACTCGAGAGATCTATCATCATTAATTCCTTTGTTGGGAAGAACCAACTGCGTAGCTTAGGTGTAGAAGCATGCAGACATTCATAAGACTTTGAAAGAAGCTAGCGGGTGGTAACGCCTCGTTCGACAGGTCCTTATCTACCACCGCGAGTAAATGGTGTTAAATAGATCTAAAAGTGGCCCGTTGGCGGACTTGTATCGGAAGAAGTTGTATACTGAATACAACAACTTCCGGAATAATCATTTGCCACGGTCCCGCTCAGTAGAGGAGAGATTTTGGTTATTTAAGCGGTTTTTCTGTTCCGAGTCTAGGCGCAGTTTGCTTATAGTATGGATCTACACAACTACCTGTGTGCCACTCATGAACGGAAGCACCGCATGTGAATGGAGGTTTTTTCATGCTTTTGTTTAACTTGTTTTTCGTATGTATGTTAGTATGTGAGTATTTCTATGGGACAAATCTTGTAACTAGATTTTTACCCAGTTAACCAATTGAGCTGAAATTTTGTACACACATTTGGTTCGCGTGACATTACAAACTGAATTGAATGCCGCCATTCTGAATCCAATATGGTAGCCACCAGAGAAACATAACAAGCAGCATGACGTCATTCTAAATCCAATATGGCGGTCCCCAGAGAAACATAACAAGCAACATGACGTCATTTTAATATGGCGGAAACCGCAAAATAGTAATTTATAATTTCGATGCGCAACCCCCTATACTATGGGTATCAAATCAAAGGGTTTATTGAGACCTCCAGGGAAATGATTTCAACAATCGAGTCACATTTTGCAATTTGATGTCTTATAAATTGAGCACGACCCGACCTTCCTCCCTTCCATATTATACAGGCAACACTTAAGAGCAATGGTTTCGTGGATCGCTACAATATGCATTATTACGCACCAGAAAATCCGCGACGAGTGGACAACCAAAATGTATAGTCCCTAAATGTGTGGATTGGCATCATTGGTGATAAAATTGTTGGACCACTATCATATGAAATTTACAATGTATTTTTATGGAAGGATCTACCTCTTTTACTAGAAAATGTAAATTTAACAACTATATGACAAATTTGAGGTCCCAACATGACGTTGCCCCACCACATTACCATCGAGCGCCCTAATAGATGGATAGGGAGAGGCGGACTGATCAATTGGCCAGCAAGATCTCCCAATCTGATGCTCCTCGACTTCTCTCTCTGGGGCCATGTAAAAGAAGGATTATCAGAAGAAACCTACTCAAATATACGATAAAATATAGGGTGTTCTATTTAAGAAAATATATCTTTGCTATGGCATGAAGCTATGGAACACTCTGCATATATTAAAATAACAGATTTTTCATATCTTTTCCAGTTTGCTTATAGAACTACTTTCCATTTTCGTTGGGGCACCCTATATGTATGTGATTTTTAGTAGGTACTTTGTATTGTGAAATTGTGATGATTGTGGATATCTACTCTACATTCAATTGACATGCCCCATGCTTTGCGTCTTTTCTTAAGAATAAATAAATACTATAGGTATGGGTATATGGGTTTCATAATGCTCATTATCCTCTATTCGAGATACTGAAAACATAAACGAAGCTTATTAAGACTCGGTTGAAACTAATTCACAAAGTGATTTCAAATATTTTCTTTTAACCAGTTAGTGAAAGAAGCTCATAAACTTGGACTGAAAATCATTTTGGATTTCGTTCCCAACCACACAAGTGACCAGCATGACTGGTTCCAGAAGTCTGTGGCAGGTACCGATCGTTACAAGGACTACTACGTTTGGAAAGATGGAAAATACAATAAAACAAATGGAGTTAGACTACCGCCTAACAACTGGGTGAGTTCTTAAAACGTTTTTCTATTTTCTAAGCCAGGTATAAAGACAAGCACCATAATGGAAGAGCATAACTTGTAAACGTCAAAACTATCACGGAGAATCTTTGTGTACATCAATTAGTAGATATCTGTCAAGGAGGTCGGTTCGACGTTTTCCTGTGTATTATAGGTCGGCTTGTTAATCTGCCGATCTGGTCACCCAGAAACCAGAGAAACGGAAAAAACGGAAGAAGGATGACGGAAAAAAAATATATATCAAATATTTTTGATTCACTTATCTTTTAAATAATGATTTTGGAGTTTAGGATTCTTTAAAAAGTGGGTTTTTAAATATAGCCAACCAGCAAAGGGTCGCATTGCGAATCCACCAGCATCACCGCGGCGGGTCTGATAATTGTTTTGCAAAGCTGAACTCTGATAACCAAACCTAAATTTGAGGTTCTGACTTTTATATACTTGTGCTCAAATATCACCATACTCAAAGACATGTAGGGTTAACAGTGGCATATGATGCGTTTCGCACTCTCTTCCATTTTGACACTTGTCGATATATTTTCTTGGGGTTACGGGACCTATTAATCAAGATTTCTAAGGTGTTTGTTATCGTCTGTATTTGGAAATAGGGTAATCATGTAAATATCACAGCATTTAGTCCCCCAGATGCTTTTCTTATGGGCTGGACCATCAGCTAATATCTGGCTACAGCCTTGATAACTATAGCCGAGCCATCATGACCATGTTCCAGTATATGGCCCGACTATGTGTATATAAAGGGTGTCTCATAATTAACGCAAGATTTCCATTTGCCATTTGCAGTAAATTGTAGGTAGCCCTGAAAAAAGAACACTTTGACAGCTGAGAGGTCAGGGTTAGTAAAAATGGAGCGTTATACACAACAACGTGTTTTCATTATTAAACAATATTTTAAAGATGATAGTTCAGCGTTCGCAGAAATTTTTTTACAAAATATGGCCGGAATAGTGTTAGGCGTTAAAATTTTTATGTTGAAGCAGTCCAGTTGGTGAAAACCCATTAACGTCAATTGGACGTCGTGGACTAGAATTGCAAATTTCAAGATCTGTGTCTCTATGCTTAGAAAATTGACATAACACAACAACTGAATCCTAATAACCATGAACAGCGAAGAGAGTTCGTGGAATGGATTTTTCGAGCAAAATCACCCTAAGCAATGAAGCACATTTTCACCGTGATGGCTTTGTTAATCGCCAAAATTGCCGTAATTAGGGTTCTGAGAACCCAAGTGTGATTGTGGAAAAACAAATGTAACCACAACGTGTCACTGTTTGGTGCAATTTCATTGGGCCATACTTTTTGAAAATGAGGCTGGTGAAGCAGTAACTGTTACTGGTGCTCGATACCGGGACAGATAACACAGTTCTTTCTGCCGAAATTGGATGCTATGGATGTATGCAATATGTGGTTTCAACAAGACGGTGCCAATTTCCATGCAGCCAGTGAAATAATTCAATCAGTGCATGAGACATTTTTTGGTCGTGTACTTTCCCGTTTCGGTGATCAGAATTGCCCCCTAGATCGTGTGATTTAATACCATTAGATTTCTCCTTATGGGCTTATTTAAAGTTAAGGGTCTACGACAACAAGCCCAGAAAAATTTCGACAAAAGAATGCGTATGTGCCAGTAAAGCCGTGGAGGCAATTTGTGATATTCCATAGATAACCCTATCTTAAGTACTTTATGATTCAATAAAAAATAACAATCCAAAGACTTAAAACTGTGTTTTCTGATTAATTCAAAACTATCATTAATTTTGGGATACCTCTTATGTCAGCAAACATCAGATCATATAAGCACTTCCATCAGAACATTTACACCACGCAACAGTCTTTTATCGTTGAATTGTTAAGAGCATTAGAAAATGTCTGTATAACGATACCCAGTTCAATGGAAAGCAAATCTTAGGATTGTTTCGAAAATAATAGCCCAGCAAACCTATGTTTGTCATTATAGAATGGACAATCGAAAAATTAAACACGCATTATAATTTTGAACAGGTCAATTAAAATTTTCAGATAACTATGTGACAGCTTACAAGTTTAAAGAAACTCCGATTTCTAAAACAAATCACTTGAATCCATGAAAGTAGTTTAATTTAACCAAAACGCAATCGATTAATTAGGTTTATTAAACCGTTTACTTAGATTGATACACCAATTTATTTAAAATTATTGAACTATTAAAATGAGTTTACTTGCTCCAAGTAAATAAAAACGAGCAATTCGTTCCGGTCACAAAATACAGGGTGCTAGTTTTCTGTATATATGTATAAACTAACATCCTGTACTTTGTGACCAATTGACGGAATCAATCATAAGAAATAGATCTATAATATAATGAATATTACCTGTATACTTTGAGATAGGCCATAATATTTTCTAATTAGTAAAGAGAAACTTTTTGGCGATTTCTAATATTTCTAGTACTCATACGTACCTAAAACGATTTCTTCACTCACCTTAGAAAAAAAAATTAGTAGATTGGATTTATTCTTAGTCGCCGCTTGCAATTCTTGTTCGATTCTCTTAGGTACAATAATATCTAGTTCCTTGTCGGATTTTGCTTGTAATTTGTAATTTCGCCACACTTCGTTAACTAACTTTTGTACATTTTGTACTTTCGTACTTGTATGAGATTTTTTAAAACTTTCAAACAATTTTTGGTATAACTTGAATTTGTCTATGTTAAATGACATTTTATTTAAACATTAAACTTTGGCTAATGGAATCAATGGTAACACAAATGTTAACTTGCTTTACTATGCTTACAATACGTCTACTCGCTACAGTATCCAAACGAAACAATACAGTGATAGAGGAAATTTAGACAAGTGAACACCGCGCGGTAATTCCCCTACTCGGTTCTAAAGCGAGTAGGGGAATTACCGCGCGATGTTCACTAAACGTATGCATTATTTGCGGCAATCCCCGAAAATGCGTTTCGTTTTCAAGCAAAGACAATGTGAGGTTTGCCATTCGTGTAAAAAGGTAAATAACTACCGATGACGTAATCATCTAGACTCCACTACCCCCCATGTCATCCGAAATAAGCAAAGCAAAGACCCCCCCCCGCCCCCCCGCCCATAGTGCTCACGTAATACTTGAACGTCCCCTTACCAAAATATTCATTGTTAATATTTTAAACCTATAACACCCTGCTACATTTTTATTAGTTGTGTTTGATAAGAAAAAACTAAGATTTCAATAGTTGGGCCAACTGAAGTGGGAAGGGGCTCGTAGGTGTAACCACGGTCTCTTTGAAAGCTTTTGGCCAACAACCTTGTGCTACGCAGAAGTTGAAGATGTATGTTAGTGGTTCTCCAATGTGCTCGGAAATGAACTTTATGGTTTCAGCGCGAATTTCATATGTTCCGAGAGATTTTTTTGATTTGAGATCTCTCATGATGTGCTTCATTTCTTTAATATTTGTTGGGAGAACAAATGACTTTAGGAATGTTTTCCTACGTGGACGAAAATTTGGTACTCTATTAATTTTGCTGGCCATTTCTTGTCCTATTACACTGAACACATTATTGAACTCGTTTGCTACTGGTTTTTTATCCGTCTTCATCGTTGTTACATTTTCCATTTTCTTTTTATTTTGAGCTATCGCTCTTACCAATTTCCAAAGAGAAGTTTGGTTTGCTGAGTTGGTTACTATTTGATTTTGATAATAGTCGCGTTTTGCTTTTCTTATTAAGTTTCTTAATTTATTTTTGTAAGTGTTGTATTGTGATCGAAGCTCCGTATTATCTGGGTTATCTTGTTAGCGCTTAAATAGTTTATTTTTAGTGTCTATAGATTTAACGAGGCCTTTTGTGATCCATGGAGCTATTTTTGTGTTTCTGCTTACAATTTTTAAAAAAATGAAGAATCATCTATGGCTCGAGAAATGATGTTTACAAATGCGTTAGTTGCTGAGTCAGGATCATCAGCTAAAAAGATGGCATTCCAGGAAGTGTTTTCCATAGTTGATTTCAATTTATTTAGATTAGTATGTTTTTTGTATCTCGTCTCATTTTTGTTTGATTTTCTATTATGTTGATGAAGTACCATCTGACATCCTATTGCGTAATGATCTGTGATATCAGTTTGTACGATGAATGGTATTATTTGATCCGATATGTCATATTTTGACTTAGAGAATATATGATCAATACATGATCCATTATTATGCTGAACTCGCGTATGATTATTTATTAATGACTGGTAGCCAAACTAGCTTAATGTATTGAGATAATATGTGCAATAGCTTTCATTTTTTCATTTTTCAAAATATCTATATTAATATCTCCAACGATGAAGGATTAATGTAGCATCCCTAGTATTATGATTTTGAAGGAATTCAAACAGATTACTGTTGAACTCATTAGGATCTGTCGAAGGAATCGGTTACCTTCACAGTAAGCTTTATGACTTTATTGTTATTTAACAGTATTATTTCGAATCTGTAATTGTAGTCCGACTTTATGTATACCATGACACCTTCGTTTTGATTGACTGTCCCTTCAATATAAATAAGTTCATATCCCGCAATATTATAAAGCTCACTGTTCGATACAACTCACGTTTCCGTCAGTACACTTGAGCTTATATTAGCTAATAACATTTTGAACTCATCCACGTTTTTGGCAATACTACGGATGTTGTTGTGTAGAATTTTAAAGCTATGAGAGTTCTCATTGATGGATAAAACTAAATTTAAATCTTCACAGCCTGCTAGTGTATTACGTCTGCGTTGTTTCAACCTCAAAATCTCGAATGTATTGATCCATATTTAGATAAAAACAAAAAACTAATTTTTTTTCTTAACGTACTACATAGGGCCACTTTAGGTCTATTAAATATCACTAACACGCAAAAAGAAGGTGGTAGACAAGGACCAGTCGACCGAGGCGGTACCACCCGCTAGCTTTTTACAGGGTGTCTTATAAATGTCCGCATGTTTCCACACCTAAGCTATGCAGTCGATTATCTTCCAAAACAAAGAAATTAATGATGATGGATCCCTCGAGCACTAAGAACTCCGGACGTAAACTCACTCCACTCTCGGAATATCTGGGAGGAGGGTGGGCTCGAGGGAACAACATCGAAGATAAAATTTGTTTTTCGAACATCTACGGGATTAACAGCAACATTGATGCTGTTCATCACTACCTGCAATCCAATCGTCCCGCCGTGCTTTTCTTGGCGGAGACAAAAATCTCAGAGACTGCACCGATTAATCATCTCAACTTCCCAAACTACGAGGTACACTCCAATCTGAGAAAGAACGAGGGAGTTGTGGCTTTTGTCCGCAACAGTCTTTCCTGCTCCAGGGATCTTTCTTTGGAATCAGACCGGAAGGACATTCTGTGGCTTCGCCTCAACTCCAAAACATCACCCAAATTTATTTGCTGCCTTTATCGCTCTCCCTCGAATGATAACTGGGATGACCTACTCGAATACCTCGCCGTTCAGATCGACTTCCTGAACATCAATCACCCCGCTTCAGAAGTAGTTCTTCTCAGTGATTTCAATGCCCATAATGAGCTTTGCCGCCCCGACTACATTGTCCATGCTCGATGCTGTCCAGAGGAGGGCGGTCCGACTGATCGATGACTCTTCTCTAACAGACAGTCTCGGGACTCTTTCGCACTGGCGGGCCGTCGGCGATCTAGATCTTTTCTATCGCTACACCAACGGGCTTTGCTCCTCAGAGCTCTCTTCCATGATGCCGCCGCGCCATGTGCCTTCCAGACAGACCCGCCTGACTTCGGCGTCCCATCCTAACCGTCTCAAACTTCGTACATCCAGAACTGGCCGATATGACCGCTCCTTTGTCCCGAGGGTGTCTAGATTGTGGAACAATCTACAAGAGGAAGCTTTTCCCAGTTCTACTAACCTTAGGCAGTTCAAAAATCGTATTAACAAAATTTCTTTGGGATCATCATAGCAGCCGCGGTGTTCCGGCATTTAGGCTTCTGCCTGCGCGGCTGTTTCGATATACAGGGTGGCCCATAAGTCCTTTGAGCTGGAAAAAAAGGAATAAAACCAAACTAGTTACATTATGAAGAATTATTATATTTTGTTATCATCTTTATTGAATGGGAATTATGTTTTAAAAATCACATCGTCTAAATGCAATCCATTACGATCACGGCACTCATATAAACGACGTCTAAAATTGTCGATGACTGCGCGGCAAGTCAACACTGTAATGCTTGCCATTTCTCTTCGGATATTTTCTTTCAGGACATCAACTGATCGCGGAGTGGTGTCGTACACTTTACTCTTGAGGTAGCCCCATAAAAAGAAGTCCATTGGGGTCAAACCTGGACTACGAGGTGGCCAGGAAATGTCTCCTCTTCGAGAAATTACTTTGCTGGGAAAAAGTTGACAGACGACGGGCATAGAAGTGTTGGAGGTGTGGGCAGTTGCTCCGTCCTGTTGAAACCAGGTCTGAGTATTATAGCCTGGAAAATTCTGCAACGCTGGTGTCAAAAACTCTTCTATCATTGCTACATACCGCTCCGAAGTAACAGTTAATACGCGACCTCTGTCGTCCTCAAAAAAATAAGGGCCTACGATGCCATGCGCTGACATAGCAGCCCAAACTTTAGGGCTGTGTAAGGGCTTCTGATGCTTACGCCTTGGATTTTCGGGGCTCCAATAACTGCAATTTTGTTTATTTACATGCCCGTTTAAATGGAAGTGAGCCTCGTCCGAGAACAACACATTATTGAGCGAAGAAAATCGATTCAACATTTCATTCGCAAAGTTTAGTCTCTGAATAGCGTCATTATCTTATAATTCCTGCACTAACTGAATTTTGTAAGCGTGCAGACGTAAATCTTTCATTAAAATCCGCTGTAAAGATGTTCTGGGTACGTTTAGTGCACTGGAACGCTTACGAGTAGACTGGGTAGGATTTTGACGAACAGACTGTGCCAGAATGTTGATGTTTTCTTCAATACGAGTTGTCCTTGGTTGACCTCACCGCTGTTTGTCTAACGTCGAACCAGTCTCTTCGAACTTAGCAACCCAGTTCTTAATCGTTTGAGCTGTTGGACACTTTGTAAAATTGTGTAAATTGTGGTATTCTCGATATTTACGCCGCGCAATGGTTGCCGAATCATTATTTTGATAAAACGCGCGCACACAAAAAGCACGATCCGCTCCAGTGAAACACTCCATGGTCACCGAATTCCCAGACACTGAAGATACTGCCCCCACCTCGCCCGCGCCGCTCACGCTCACCCGTTAAATTTTATTCAAATTTGAAATTTCAAAGGACTTATGGACCACCCTGTATATAAAAAAAATAGAAATACTAACGACTAACAGTAAAATGAAAATTTAAAATATGGAAACAAATTATAACAATGAACTAAAGATATAAAAAGTTATGGAGCGCGTAGTTCTACTCTCGACTTAGTTCTTGTAAGAACGAGTTCTAGGTTTATCTTGGATCACTCCCTGCATAGATTTATTTTCATTTACCAGTTGCGTAGGTTTTTTGCTTGTTGGCTATTGTGGAGTAGAAGGGTCTTGCTTTGATTCCGAAAAGACCTCTGACGTCTCGACGGTTGGAGTATGAGGAGCGCTGTTAGTTCGATTTTCTTGACAGAGGTCTGCTTGTAACTCATCTGCAGTCTACGCGACTCCATCCACGAAAAGTTTTCCTCCTTTTAAGTATTTTTATTTTCTTGCCTGGCAAGGTAAAGATGGCTTCTCAATACTTTATTATCACTTCTTTGCTTCTGTGTCAGGTCGTGATATATGTATATATTTTTCCCTCTTAGCTTATTGCAGCGTTACATGAGATTTTTTTTCTTCAAGTTAGAAATAAATTCAATTTTTGTTGGGCAATTATGTGATTTACCCAAGAGATAAATGTCACTGATATCATTCTCAGATATATCTAATTCTAGTAAATTTTTGAGATCCGAGCATACAATTTCTGCAGTAACTTCTGACTGTTTCATGTTAAGACCAAATATTATAATATGTATTTTTCTTTAATTGTTCTCTCTTGAGTAGTTCAACCTCGTGTCTAAGGATGTTATTTTCTTTCTGTAATTCAACGACGGTACTTTTTATTTCTTCAATTTTCATAAGCAGTCTAGTTTCACATGCCTGGATGAAGTTCTTTATATGGTTCCGATTCCTCAAAATTTCATCATGAATATTCTTGATAGCTTGGTCGATATCTGGCATTTTAACTAAAACAGTACGAACAACTGCGAGTGTATGGACACCTTTACTATTTTATCGTATTCTCTTTCTTTCTGAGAAATGTTTACGTTTCTTTTAATGGAAATGAACGTGCACTAGGTATATGAATTTAGCATCATACCCCGATTTCCTTATCTTCACGTAGTTGAAAAAATATAACAAGAGAACGCACTCGGTCACTTTTAACTATGTAGAATCTCTAACTAATTTAATTCCCCTTTATTCTTTACAATTTAACGTATTTCTTAAGGAGTAACTCGCCCAGATTATGACACCATATTCTTACGTTGACTATTCTGATCTGTATATCCGCCAAGTAATATTATTGAAAGTTTTATTAATTTTTGATAGTCGTCTCTAGCAACTTCTTTGGACAATTCACGCCGATAAAATTCTAGCAGCTTGTCAGTCTCTTAAATGCTCAGGCATGCTTTTTAGTATAAATCTGTATTTTCTCTGGATCCACACTTTTCCAGCTCTCGCGAAACTTTATACGCTTTTTAACATCAATTCGTAGGCGTGGCGGCGGAAAGTAAAAATAAGAATTTCTTTTTGCTCGCCTCCATTAATGCGTATTTGAAGCAGTAGTAGTACGAGCCCCTTCCCACTTCAGATGGCCCAACTATTGAAATATTAGTTTTTTTCTTATCAAACACAAATAATAAAAATGTAGCAGGGTGTTATAGGTTTAAAATATGAACAATGAATATTTTGATAATATATAGTAGTAAACACCAACTTTATCACTCCCTAATCAAATTTGCAGCATAAAAATAACACATTTTGCAATTACAGCATATCAACCTATTTTCATTTCAATGCATAATAAGTCTATAATGCTTAGGTCGCTGTGAAAAATAAAAGCCATGACAATTGTTTTTATTAATCACAACTGTCAGAATACGTTTAAAATAGTTTTGGGTAGTTAAGGTTTTCAAAATGGGTAGAGGAAACGTTATTAGTGAGAAAATTCGGTTACTGATAATTAAATTTTTTAATTCTGGGAAATCAAACTCAGAAATTGCAACTTTGTTAGACTTATTGCGGTACAGTGTGAGAAATATTGTTAGAAGAAGAGAAAAGAGAAAGAAAAAAAGTAATATCACAAATGCCGACCGAAGAGCATTAAGAAGAATAATCGTGAAAAACAGGCGTGCCAATTATTTACAATTAAGTGTTCTGTGGAGTGACGCTGTTGGAAGGAGAGTTTCGAGGTCCACAACTCATAGAGAGGCCCACAAACTGGGATTTAGCACTTGCAAGGTAAGTTTTCTTATAAAAAAAAGTGAAATAAAAACCCTAAAATTGCACACAACTTATTTATAGGCCAAAGAAAAGCCACTATTAACTCCACTGCAAAAGAAAAATCGACTTAGATGAGCTAAAGAACATAGACAATGGACACCTCAACAATGGTGTGCAATACAATGGAGTGATGAGGCTCGATTCGAAGTTTGTGTTGGTGACAGTCGCAGTAGAGTTATTCGCAAAAAAATGAAGAATTCCATGTTGACAGTCTGAAGAGAAAAGTGAAATTTCCAGCATCCATTATGGTCTGGGGCAGTATGTCATCAAAAGGAGTAGGAAAACTTCATTTTATTGATGGAAATGTACATACAAACAAATATTTGGCAATTTTAGAAGAATCGCTTTTACCAGTGATGGAAGAATGTTTGACATCCGGCCAAGATTTTGTGTTTCAGCAAGATGGTGCAGCATGCCATACCTCAAGAAAGGCTATATAATGGATGGAAGAAAATAATGTACCACTTTTGAAATGGGTTTCTAGCAGTCCAGATCTGTCACCTATTGAAACTTTGTGACACGAGATGAAAAAGGTTCTACGACAACATCCTGCTCGTACAATCTCCGAACTGAGACAAAAGTTTCAAGAAATATGGGATTGTTTTACACCAAATTTTTGCCAAAACTTGGTTAATACTATGCCCCAAAGAATTTCAGCCGTAATAAAAACAAAGGTGATGTTACCCAATGGTAATTTTTCAATTGTTGCTTTGTTACCTTCGCGCATTTATTCGCACATTGTTGATTTGTTCAGATGTTCTATTAGTTATAGGTCTAAGTGATTTCAAATATGTATTTTTTACGACTAGAGTGTATCTAAAATGTTTAAATTTTTTTTGGTTTAAAATAAATGGTTTTAGAAGTAAATAGTTCATGTTTAGTTTATAAAGGCATATTTTGGTACAAACCTTGAAGTGCGCCAACAGAGTTGGTAAGGGGCTCGTAGTATCACAACAGAGAAGGTGAACTTTATCTTTAAGATTCCAGTCAATAATAGCATCCCAAGCTGCCTGAAGAGTTATCCAATTTGGGCACAGCGATAAGTTGCTCTTAGTTTTCATACGTTATAACAATCGGTAAACATTCTTCTTTAGACTCGTGCATGTAAAGGTGGCAACAATTTGCCATCCCAGTGGACAGTTACAGTATCCGGTACCTCGCTTTAGAAGTCTTTATAGCTTCTGCGCGCTCCTTTCGCTTTTCGGTACGAATTCTTTGAATGTAGGACTTGCTTTTAGGAACTCGCCAGTGTTGTGTCCAAGTGCCTCATTGGTTACTTCAATAATAAAAACAGCGGATCTCATACTTAACTCGAGAGAATGCTTCCACTAATTTTGGAGTAATGGAACTTTTCCTCATTTGAGTTTGATTAGTATCAGACTGTGTGCTCTGAGTTGGATTGGGCAAATTTGGTTGTGAATCTATCTCGGAGTCTGAAGATGAATTTTCTTGCACTGGTTCATAAGATGATGTCGAAGGAACTAAGGAAGCAATATATTTAGTTCGCTGCTTTTATTCTTCGGTGTTTTCTTCTTTTATGGCTAATTTCTTGTCCACCCCAGCTAAATGACTGACTCTGCCGCTGTGAGAAGATCATATCTTCATTTATTTTTATCAATTGAAGGGCATCTTCATGCGCAATAACAAACAGATTGTTCAAACAAACTCTTGTCGATGAGAATCAAACACGTCTTGTGTTTTGATTGCATTTTTTGCAAATCTCTCCAAACTTGGTATAAGGTAACGAGTTTCTTAACACAGTTGGGTAGAGATTAAATCGGTATACGTGCCTTTCCTGAGTTAATAATGTACTCAGGAATAGTAGGGTTAGCGCTCTCATTGACTCTTAATATCACTTCCCAGATATTATAGAACAAAACTGCTGGTACTTATCCATTAGATATAGTGAAGTTTTGAACTGGTAATTTGATGGTCTATTAAAAATATTCCCATTTTAGAACTACGCAATTTCTTCGACATGTTGACTGAACGAAAACAGTGCGTTTACTAATAGAACAAACGAGCACTGCAATACGTTAGCTAGCGCGCGCCTAATATGCAAGTTTTGACATGTTCCAACTCAACTCGGCACGGGTTGACCTGGTTCTAGGTAGGTATATAAAACTTTATTCAGAAGTGTTTTGAAATTGTTCAGGAAAAAATAGAGGGTATGCCTTTGAAAAAAGAACGTTCGTTCTTTTGGGACACTCTAGTGTGCCCCCATAGACGTATCCTACCTCCGCTCGTCGATTATCCCAAGAGCATTTGCTCTCAGACACGCTGCTTAAGCGCATATAGCCGCCACACTTTTCTAGCTCTTCAATTTTTAATCCCGACTCTCAAAAGACATATTCCTAAGTCCGCCCTTGGCCAGTACATCAAGTATCGTCAACTTCCCGAGCAATCACGAATGAGTAGCCCAGTCCGCGATGCAAATAAACAGTTTAACTAATCGAACACTTTAATAAAACAGGTGCATGGTTTGCTATTTACTTTTAAATAGACTGGTTGTAGAAAATTCAGATTAATTAAGCCATATGCTGATTCGGGAATCTGTCTAGTGTAAAGGTCCCAGAATGTTTAGTATTATGTTTGTCTCGGGGGGCGGGTTAGCGACAATTACATTTTAAAGAGTGCGCTGGGGGAGGGTGGTGGCTGCCTGTTTAGCATGTAAGCAGCGCCTCCGGGAGCCCTTGTAACAAAATTGAAGGGTGGGGGGTGGGATAGGTCTAGGACGGGAACGCACGTCTCATGATTCAGGTACATACAAAAAATGGCAGACTTGGGCATCTAAGGGGGGAGGGGGGATTCGCTCCCGCGATCCTCTCTAAGTCCGCCCTTGAATTATTTCCTTTCCTGACGTTTGGTCAGGATATTTCGATGCCTCGAAGGCATCTGCTTTGTTTATATGCATTATGCCAAGTAAAGTAAATTTTATTTAACAAAAATAACGATAATATTGTAAAATGAATATGAAAGCCTACACAGTTTAGAATGGTAAACAAACAGGAAACCCACAGAAGCAAGCTTGTGCGTGGGATTGTACAAATTGCAAAAACATTAATCTGGTATGGAAATTATGGATATAGATAGAGCACATTTTTTAAAATTTCCAGTCCATGGCTAATATTAGTTCATACACTTGAAAACAATTCGACTAATATCGGTTTAAAATATTGGTTATAAAATCGGTAAGGTAATCCATAACCAGTAATTTGAAAATGTATGATTACAAATTCGTTAAAATCGCCCCAGTCGGTTCACATTTCTGAAAAAAACTGGCATATTTATCTAATACATACATTGTCATTAAAATTCGGTATCGATGAAAACAGGAAAAGAGAAAATGGATAAAAGGACAAAGTAAGTATACAGACATCACAGCAACAGTTTAAGTACATATATGAGACCTATATAATCATCACAGATATTATATTAGGTATGTTTTGCCTAGGAGTATTTATGATCCACAACTTAAGTTCTTTCTTGAACAGAATTTTTTGATTGATCCTGCTAATATGCTCCGGCAAGGCATTAAAAGCTTTGGGACATAAGTACCTGAGGCTTCTTAGGCCAACTGTTTTGTAGATTTTTGGCAGTTTTAATTATTGTTGTCTTGTATTATAGCAGTACTTAATGTATGCTATCAAAATATCCCCCTTTTTGTAAAGCTCATCAGATTTATAGCTACAACACCTAAATACTTCATGCTACTGTGAGATGATTATTGATGTAAAGCCTTTGATATTGTAGCATGTGGGATTCATACGAAGTAAATGGTAAAAAATATTTTCGTTTCAATTTGCTGAGATCTTCTTGCTAATAAAAAATTCAACAATTTTCGTAAAATCTGTTTCTGCTAAAACTTTTAGACTGTGCCAGGAATTATGTTTATATAATATTGCCGTATCATACGCGAAACGAATGATAGCTCCTGCAGTTTCCATCTCGAACAGATTATTACTATATAGCAACAATAATAACGCACCCAGCACCATTGGATGACTTAAGGGGTTGAAGGCCTTGGCCAAGTCCACAAATATATACTTAATGACATATAATAGGAGTGCTGTAATTTTGAGCATACTTTTACAAGTTTTTGATCTACTGATAAATAGAAAGTGATCAGAATTTTAACTCTAAATTTCGTAAAATAGCTGAGATATCCCACCTTAAAGTTAATAATGTGTTGAAGCTCCTCTATTCCCTACAAATTCGTTAAATTAAGTTAATGTATCAACAGCCGCATTTATTTGTGATAGATTGCATCCTGAATGGATCTGCCCTTTTTTAACCCATACTGTTTTTCTGACAGAATGCTAGACTTATTTAGAAAAGAAGATATTCTTGAATATAGAATTTTTTCAAGTACTTTAGCAAAAACTGGGAGAAAAGAAACAGGCATATAGTTATGAATCTCCTTTTTGCTACTGGATTTATGAAGTGGCTAATTACAGAAACATTCAAACATATTGGAAAGATATCTAGTAAAATACACCGATTCAATAAGTAAGTTAGTGGTTTGAAATTTCTGCTTTAATTTTATCTAACCTTGGTGACTTATTACATTTTAGGCTTTGTATTATGTTTGCTACCTCATGCTCTGTGGTCTCTGCTATATAAATTGAGTTATAAAGTCTTTTTTGTGGGTGGTGTATTTTTGAATGAGGAATTTTGCTTGCTAGCCTCGTTCCAATATCAGTGAAGTGTGAGATAAAAATCTCTGCAATCTCTTGAGCACTTGATACACTAGTTCCATCTTTTTCGATTTCTTTGATACTGCGTCCATTACTAGTATTTATAGTCTTAACGCAGTTCCATAATGCTTTTGGGTCAGACAAGTTTTGTCAAACTAAATTGCTATTCTTTATCATTTTAGTTAGCGTTATTTGGATTCTTCTTTAATTTTGTGTACAATTCTTTTTTCCTATTCGCTGATGTAATCGAAGCCTTCGACATCCAAGATCATCTTTGAATTTCATTGTGTTTAAGTTTTACTTTAGTTTGCAAGTTTCATCTTTTTGGTAATTAAATTAATGAATTTTTGCATCAGGCCATACCTCATTTATGAAAGCTTTCCCAAGTTTACGGTAATCCAAGAAGTATTTATATTTAAGACTTGTATCGTGTTTTGGTTCGGATTTCATACAACATCGGAATACAGGGTGTAAACGTTATGATAGTATTATTTAAATGGGTGATAGAGGGGGTTAAAAGAAGCAAAAAGTTTCATATAACATGGGGGTCAAAAAGAAAAGCGGCTTTAAAGTAAAATAAAATCTGACAACGCCGCAATGCCAAACGCAAATTACGACGGAACCCAGTGTAAATAAAGATGGAGTTTGTTCTTTTTGGCTCGTAGGTATTATTTCATTATTTGATGATGTACTCGTAAAATGCAAAAAAGCGGACTTACCATTAACTGCCTCAGGGCTTCAACTGTTGTGTGAAAGTTTATTGAACGTATTAAAAAAATCCACTTATAAATAGGGAACACAATTTTGATACATACATTGTTTTTCTTTTTAAAACCCACACTGCACTTTTTTGTATTTAAAGAAGGTGTTCAAAATATCGTCCTCCACACAAGCTTCATTACGACGAACCCAGTTTCTTCTCACTCTATGTCTTCGAAGTTGTCCATTTATTATTTCAGCTGCATTAAAAACGTTTTCGCGAAGTTGTGCTTCAGTTGTTATTGTACCAACGCCATAAACCATCCCTTTAAGTGCTCCCCAATACCAGAAATCCATCGGATTGAGGTCAAGGGATCTTGCTGGCCATTTTATAGGATCAGGAGCATTCCGACCGATCCAGCGATTTGGATAATGTTCATTCAAATACTGAATGACGCCTCTAAAAATGTGTGGTGATGCTTCGTCATAAAGAAACCACAAATTCTATCTCAGTTCTAAAATGGCATGTTGTCTAAGGCCTATTCTATGGACTATGGTATGCAATAGTCCTACGCGGTGGCCTAATTCCCGAGTGGTGATATCTGCATTGATTTCCACGATTTTTAAAATTTGTTCCTCCTGCTCTACAGTAACCTGTCTTTCACGAGTGCGAATATTAGTGGGCTGAACACTTCCTGTATCTCGAAGTCTTTGGTACACTTGCACAAATGTCCTTCTGTCTGGGTGTACCCGTTGGCGAAATCTGTCGCGATAAATTTGAGCTGCAAGATTTGAATTCTGACGAGCTTCACCGTAAACTAACAACATGTCGGCGAACTCTTGATTTGAGAACATTGTAAATCAATCAACACGACGACGTACGCGGACAAAAACAAAACAACATACTAACCACTGTTACAGTTTGCGATCGATTGCCGGTTCGATAAGAGTGATGATGACCGACGCGCTGTTGTCATGTGTGTTTTAAATATTCAATTCAATGAAACTCACTTACGTGATGACTACAAATTTTGGCTTAACTCAGAAAAACTTAATGCCATTTATTTGTTGGTTACCCAATTTAAAAACGTTTTAGATTAGATTATAAAAATTAGTAAGATTATGGTGATTGTGGTCGAAATAAAGCACTTAAAGTTGTAAACTATAAAGCCATTTAAACAAAAATCTATTGACTTTTGGACCATGGGTCATATGACTTGTTTTGACAGGTATTACCCATTTCAATAATGACTGCCGTAAAGTTTGACAAAAATATGCTCTATGCAAGTTTCTGATTGTTTACTGACCTTTATATATGCATTAATAAGTGATCTATTGTCATATGTAGCCATTATGTTCAAATATTCATTAGTATAATCAACATCGGTGTCTAGAATATTGATATTAATATCGCCTACAACTAAATCGTAACGCCTTTTAGAAAGTTCAAGAAACTCCTGAAGGTTGGTATTAAATTGCCTCTTGCATGTTTATGGAGATATGTACCGTGCAAGAACGCAGAGCTTATCGATTCCATAAGCTATTTTAGAATGAATTGCCCTTATTTTGCCGATATTGACCTTTTTCCTTCTGATGATCTAGTGTTTGATATATCCAGTTCCCTTCATCCAGTTTCATCAGCTTTGTTTACATTTCCATGATTATACACTATATCATAACCTGGTAACCTGAGCAGGCCAAGATCTAGCAACATCCAAGTTTCTGTTAGAGCTATATAGTCAAAGCCGAGTGCTTCTTATATTGCTGTGAAAAACTCTGAATTTTGCCTCGCCCTAAATATTTTTGTCTAACAACGCCTTGCACTGCAAGATATTATTCGCAATCTTTGTGGGTTCTTCTGTAACATAGAACATTTTTGACATACTCCTCCATTGTGAAAATAAGAATGCAATATGCGATTCCTTATAAGAAAAGAACTACTGTTCTTACTAGTAAATTGGCTGTTATCAGGAAGTTATACAAATACATTCTTTTAAATATTTAGATACAAGGTATTAAAACTAGGATAAGAAATCAAATGTCCCATGTTGTATATAAATAAAAAAAATCTGTAAAACTTTATTCACTCTTACTGTTTTTTACAGAAGGTTTGATAAAGTCTTCCAACAAAAAAGAAGAACTGTACAAAATAATGAAAGCATCGCCATGTGCAGATACCTCCCGTAAATATAATGAATATAAAAATATTTTTATCAATCTAGTTACAGAAGCAAAACGACAATCTTATCTAAAAAAATTACAAGATGCCAAATCTGATCCAAGAAAACTGTGGTCAGTTGTCGATCACTTAACTAACAAAGACGTTCAAGAGAAGCCACATATTGATGAAATTAAGAGTCGTGATGGAACAATATTAACAGATGAACGACAAATATCCGATGAATTCTTACATTTTTTCACTAATGTTGGAGAAAATTTAGCATCCAGTATTAAAAAAAAGGTTTCGAACGACATGTTCCCAAAAACCCAACTTCCCAATTCATTCTTTTTAGTAAGCGTTAGTCCGATTGAAGTACCAGAAGCTGTCCTATCACTTAAAATCAAAACAAGTCCTGGTGTAGATGGTATCAAAGCTGAGCATTTAAAAATAATAGCCTACAACTTAGCCGAACCGCTTTCTTACGTCATTAATTGGTGTTTCCAATCTGGAATTTGTCCTGATGCATTTAAAACAACTGTTATTACTCCTGTTTATAAAAGCGGTGACAGAATGGAAACATCAAATTATAGACCCATATCAGTACTATCGAATATAGCCAAAATTTTCGAAAAATTACTACAAAAAAGGATGTTACAATTTTTGGACAAAAACAAAATTATATGTTCTGACCAATATGGATTTAAAAAAGGAAAATCTACTACAGATGCAATTTTGGCTGCAATGGATGAAATTAACTCTAATGTCAACAAAAAAAAGATACCTACTATTGGTATCTTTGTTGATCTAAAAAATGCTTTTGATACAGTTAACCATGTCGAGCTTCTGAAAGTTATGGAAAGATTGGGATTTAGGGGAGCGTCACAAATCTTTTTAAAAAATTACCTTTCAAGTCGGGCTCAGACTGTCAAAATCACTAACACTTACAGTAAAAAAATGTACATCAAGTGTGGTGTGCCTCAAGGAACAGTACTAAGCCCACTATTATTTAGTCTCTACATAAATGACTTATTCAAAATTAACAGTTGTGGAAAGATTATATGTTTTGCAGATGACACCTTCATATTATACAGGGTGACTTTGAAGTTGAGTCATTAATTTTCAGATAATGATTGTAGAAGGAAGATAAACCAAAATATGTGTGTAAAAATAAAAAAAAAATAAAAAAAATTTTTTACCTTTAACATGTGCCATTTTTTATTTCGTTTGAGCCACGCAACAAAAACTATTCACACGCGACTGACACTGATTGTATGTATAACTGAACTGAATAAAGTAAACATCGTTCCAAATTCTTTCGCTTTTTTGTTTCCGATGCGATGAACCGATAAGGTGGATTATATCCGTTGTTGCCAAACACGAGCACATGATGATATTGAGACAGGGCGGTACTCAAACTTCCAAAGGGCTATAACTTTGTTACTTTAATTTTACCAGAAAAATGGTAAAGGAAAAAAACATTTCTTTTGATCAGATCTACTCACTGTTAAAATAAATGACTCAACTTCGAAGTCACCCTGTATAAAGCTGATGACTTGAGCACACTGAAGCAAATAGCTGAAAAGGATTTTATTAGGATCATTGACTGGTATGATCCTAACATTTTAACAGTTAACTTCAAAAAAACTAAATTTATTGCATTTACATCCTATTCAAAAATTTTACCTATCTTCGAACAAATTTCCGTTAATTATCATGGCCAAAAGACCAAAATCGATAGAGTTAACACTATGAAATATCTTGGAATATTTATGGACTCACATCTAAGGTGGGATAACCATATTAAATATGTTATCAAAAAAATTAGAAATGTTGCCTATAAACTCAAAATGCTTACTAACATTCTTACAGAAAGATATCTGCGAATCCTGTACCATGCCATAGTTGAAACCCATATAATATACGGCATCACAGCCTGGGGTGCCGCCTGCAAGACATATATTTCTGACCTGAATATAGCACAAAAAACTGTTTTGAAAGCCATTTTCCATAAGCCAAGATTATATCCGACGAACAACTTATATCAGGAAACAGGGATACTTGATACAAGACAACTTTATTTCTTATATGCCACCACCTTATACCATAAGTATTGTAATGAAAAAAAAAATGCTATAAACACGAGCATAAGTCACGATTTCGAATAGGCTCATCTAATATCCAAAGACCACACAAAACATTATTCAAAAAATCATTTAAATTCTTAGCAGCTAAATTATATAATGTAGTACCAAACGAAATAAAAATACTTAATTTTGGAAAAAAAATTTAGACGAAAATTGAATGACTGGGTTTGTACTGTTCAGCGAATGACTATTAATAATTATATAGAAATCTAAAACTACAAAATCCCAATTACATTAATACTTTTTAGATTTAACAATAATTGTTATACACATATATGATTGATTGTTAGTTATTAAGATATAAACCACACACAGGCGATGCCTTCTATGGTTTTTTCATATTTATTTGAACATTTTTTGTATTTTGGCGAATAAATATTATTATTATTATTATTATAACTATAATATACAAAAAAACAATAACCGAAGTACTTTTGTGAAGGGCATAGCACGCTATCGTAGGGCACGAGGTGGATTTAGTACAGTAAAACCTGTCGGCCACACCTCCAAATAACATTTTCATGATAATCCTGTGCCGATTGCACATTTTTGCGCTAGTATATAAGTAAGAATTTGAGAAACCAAATCAGGGTATATTACTATCCATGATTTGGCAACATAGTAAGTAGATGGAGAGGGTAGGATAGTGATTGTGGTGGATGGTGGTGTAGTGATGGGAATATTTATCTGAAATAAAAGAAATTACTACTTAACAATGAATTATTTTCATCATCAAAATAATGCAAAATTGCATTATTGCGATGAACAGTGCCACAGGAATTTACATTGTATGTTATATTCATATAATTTTGAGCAATCTTTTGTGTAAACAAGAAAAAACATCTTATATAGCAGTGTTCTATACCACAGTATTACCACCCAAAATGCAACTTTGAAGTTCTATAAAATAGCAAGCAGAGGGTTCCTTGAAGAAAAAATGATATTTTCGTGCAAGTTACATCCTTAAATAAAAAATGTAATATTTTCGACATGCGCTAAAGTATAGTTCAGCCACTTATTTTGTTAGTTACTTAATTTCAAATAAATTGGTGCACTCAGTTTCTCACTCTCTCCCTTTGCTTGAATTGAACTGGTCTAAGATATTCAGATAAATTGTTTTTAGAAATGGGAATTTACTTGAACTAAAGCTGTCAGCTGTCACATGGGTAATCAAATTTTTTAGCTGAGTTACTTGAAAATTTAATTGGTTTTATTAAACTTTTTTCTCAGTGTACACAATGTTCATGTGAGGCCGGTATGGCATTTTTTCCTAGATTTCCACATTCAAAGGTTCCGCTTGGAAGTGGAACGACCAAAGACAGCAGTACTACCTTCACCAGTTCTCTGAACAACAACCAGACTTAAATTATAGAAATCCGAATGTTGTGAAAGAAATGATGGTAAGTACACTTCAAATTCGTATTGTATTTAGGTGGGATCTCATAAAATACATAGTAGGAATGAGGTATTTTCTACCTAGACAATATTGCAGTTTTATTACATTCGGTTCTTAAGAGATGATGCAGTTTATTTTCGTTTCGAAAAGGATTTATTTGAAATTCGTACATCCAATAAGAGCTCATTTAATATCTATCTATCATCTAGGCAGGGTGTGTAAAAACCTCTATAGAGGCAAATTAAGTTAAGGGAGGATATCTTGCATCATGTTCAGTACCTCCACCATACATGGTACTAATTAAGTAACATATACCATACATTTTATAGAAGATTCTTTGAATATTTTAAAGGTAAAAAGTTCATATCAACATAGGTCCGCAAATTATTCCTTCTCAAGATAAATTTTAAAAAACAAACGTTTTTTCGTAAATATCTTAAATATCCTTTAACTAATTTTGTTGTAATTTGGCGGTGGTATTTATAATATTAAGGCGCTAATTTAGCCCTAACTTGATTAAATTTATCAAGTCCAGTGATGTCTCGAGCGGGACCTGAACGAATATTTATGACAAAAAATGAACGCCACTGACTTTTGTGCATTTTTATTATGTTCTTTGCATTAAGCAAATAGAAATACAACTTCCTTGTATTTTGAATTTTTGTCGTATGTTGGTTAATTTCTATAGGAAAATAAGACTACTTAATTGCATATATCTAGACCACACAAGGAATATGGGGAAAAGTTTCTTTGGAAGTTTTATATTTTTTTGTTACTAATTATGTTAATGTTATTTAGTATTTCTTGTTTTTGGTTCATTACATATAGCGCACACAGTTTTTTATTTGTTGTCCGAAAAGTAAATTTTATTTTCCATAGATATCTTTTTCCTTTGTTCAATTAATAAATTATAATATTATTTTTTATGCAGTGTCTGTAACTTGTCTAACCTGTTTTTGTACTATTGTATTTTTTTGTTTATCCCGTACTGTTTTTTACGCAGCTGGTTTGTGTTTGTGCATTTTTTAGCGAAGCACATGTTGAAAATATTGATGAAGCTTGTTATACATCAGGGCTGTCCAACTTAATGTGGCCCAAGGGCCACTTCAAAAAAAATGCAGTTTGGAGGGCCGCATTATAAAATCTTTCTATACAACATTATTACTGAGTTTTCATACGTATAAACTATACTATATTTGAGAGTAATTTATACAAATGATGTATACATGATAATTTTCACAGTTCATTAACGTCTTGCTAAGGAACTTCTATGATATCTTGCCAATCCTGTTGCTTCAACACCTCCACAAATTGATCTTTTGAATTTTCTGTAAATAACAGCTCACACGGTATTCGGATTTTTGATATGTGACTTTCTATTATATCGCCAATACAATCTTCTAAATTTGTAAAAGGGATGATCCTCCATTTCAACATTAAAATCACCTGTTATTGAAAGTGATTTACTCTGGTCAATATGTGTTAGAAGGTCCTCGAGTTTTATGAAAAATTTACAACTGACCTGTTACCAATTTTACGTTCCCTTACTGCGCACTCAATACACCAATCACTGACAACTCAGATTTTTCCTTGTTTGGGACACTATATTTTGTCTAGCACTGCTGCATCACCATCATGAACTTCTTCCCGGCAGAAGTTCGTCACCAACTTGAAGTCTTGTATACTAATTTGCTCTATACGCCATTTGTAGTCCATTTGATTATTTTTATAGAAAGAGGTGAACATACTTTTCACAATTCTTTATTCGCTGGAAGTACTTGAATCATCGTCTGAATGGTTAATATTAATTATTACATATTCAATTTGAATATCGATCATAGATATTGTCCAGATCCCACATCTTTGTTTCGATTGTCTCTTGAACGTGACGAATGCAATCTCTCTCATGGTTGCCGTCACTCTGTTGGCAGCTTCATAAAACAAATTTTTCACGTCAGAAAATTTGAATGTTCTATTATTTGAAGCCACATAGTTTTTTATATTTGCCCAAATCATTTCAATGGGATTTAATTTGCAGTGATAGGGGGGTAGCCTTAAAACTGTCTTATTTTGGTTTCTAACCATTCCATCAATAACATTAAGATTATATTTATATGTGTGCTGCCTAACTATACCCTATTTCACGAGTATCCATCAAGGTAGAATGACAGCTCATTATCTAGTAATATCTCAACTTTCCCCATATCGGCACAGAGGACACATAATTCTGACGGATCCGTCTACGTCAGGTAGTCAGAGCCGTAGTTTGTTTTGTTTTTTGTGCGCTACAGATTCATTTTGTACTTGCTAACAGCTCTTTTATTTAGCAAAGGCGTTCATTTGCATACAAAAAGCAAAACACTACAAACAAGTTTTACTAGATTTACACCCGATTCATTATTTCCAACGTCGCAGACTAACACAAACATTTCACTTGCTGATCAGCTGTTCACCTCAGTAGACATCAAAGCTTGACGGATACTCGTGAAATAGGGTGTAGATGGATGAATTCTGCTTTGCCCATATTTTCATTGAAACTGTATTGTCTTTTGATATTAGTCATTGTTGAATTTTTGCCTTTCTTTTGGACATTGTGGGGATTTTTTTCTGGTTTTCTAGTGTGGAATGCAGCATTATCAAGTACAATGACGGGACTGTCGACAAGCTTTGGGAGCGTTCCTTTAAACCATCGTTCAAATGAACTCCCGTCAATTTCTTCATGGTAGTCGGTCGTTTTCCTTGACTCAAATGCCCATAGGGCAGTGGACACAAAGCCATATTCACTCCCAATGTAACAGATAACAAATCGTTTTTCTTTTCCTGGAAATAATTATTTCATATAATATTCAAGAAAACTAATAATAATACAAGCAGAGTATTCAACAGGTGTTGGTTCCAAATCCATCAGATATAGCTGAGTTTAGTGTAGCTAAGTGGGCGTGGGCTCATAGATTCAGTATACTTGTCACCATTTTTACAACACAAATGACGAATTGGTTAGATACACTTTCCTGACGGATTCTCTAGGTCAGTGCTTAGTCGTTCTGATTTAATTGTAGCGTCAGCCCATACTTTAGGTTTTGCATGACCTGCATTTATCCAGGTTTCTTCCAAGTAATAAATCTTCGTGCCCTGGTCGCAGTATTTCTTTATTGCTTTTCAAAAAATTGATGTACTTTTGCGTCTTATGGCATTCCTTTCAAAGTTATCAACTGTATTCAATAGCTTCGTGTAATGCAGCCTCTTGTGTGGTAGAGACAATTTTTTGTTTTTTTATATTCTTTAACAATGTTGAACATTGTCTTAGGACATACGCCTGTTTTGCTCGCCACATCTTCCAATATCATGAATTTTCATTTCAGGATGCTCTAAAATTTCGCACTCATAAACGTTAAGGACAATTTCTTTTGCCTGAATATTCAGTTGTCCCTTCTTGTCACGTTTTGGGGGAGGAGAGATCAGTGAAGAGGAATCATGGCTGAAGGAAGCATTGGAAGAAATATTCTCAGTTTCATCTGCTGTATCCGTATAAACCGAATACGAACAGCAGCTGCCGGCGTCGGCGTGCCGGCGATACCCCGAATCTGAGTTCTATCCTGTCGAATCCTGCACATCTTTTTTGTGCCAGGCTGTTACAATTTATCATAAAACCAAAAGACCGGACACTTGGGTTTGTTGTTAACGACAGAACACATAGCTATGTGTTACAACCATTTATCAATGAAGCCAAACAAATTAAAAAATGGAAAAAAATACTCAAGTTATTGAAAACTAACACTACATTTTGGGGACAGAAAATTTATTTTATCACCGTATACTTGCTGCACGTGGTGAAGGTGAATGACGCGGAAATGTGACTCAAAATTCTCAGGAATAGTGCATAAGAGGGGCGTTCGAAAAAAATTCTATAAGTCTACTTTCTATGAACCGTATGATGACAATGACACACCAGAAAAAATGTGTTGTCTGAAAAATGTTCATTATTTATTTTTATTTCGAAAACTTAAAAAAAACTTTTATTTTACGGAATATATATTGGAAATTTCTGCTCTATTATTGGGAAGATGTTGGAATTTTTCGCAGTTCCACAAGAAAGAATAAATGTTACTAAGTTGGTTAACATCAGCATTTTTATTCATACAGTGATCTATCATGAAAAGTGGGACATTTCTAAAAATAGACGTTTCGAAAGGTGTTCTTCTTTGCCAAGAACCCTAATATTGCCATAAATCATAGAATAGACCTGTAGTGCTCACACGTGATGCCAAAGCACATCGTTCTGGGTGTAATCTGGCGTCACTTTTGTGTGAAGTTAACCTGCCTTTTCATGATCTAGATGGTTGGCCTATGTAAACTAAATTACAGTTGTTGCAATTAATCCAATAGACAGTGTTGGTTAAGTCAAACAACGGAACCCTATATTTCATTTTGGAAAACACACTGTAACTGAGAGTATTGACTTACAAGCAAAACGACAATTTAATGGGTTATACAGCTTGATCAGTTTGGGAGTTAATTCTTTGATGTATGACAATAAAACATAGCTAACTCTGGGATGAGAAGCATCATCCGTAATATTATCATTATTATTAGTTAAATAATTATTGGGGGTGGGGCTAGAAATGGAGGGGTTGTCATTGCCATTTTTATTATTAGGAATTGGCAAAATTTTAGAAGGAGATTTTAACAGGATTTTGTTAATCAAAAGCTTCGGATAACCATTATTGATGAATAAAGTTGAAAGCTTCCTTAAATTAGACAGATGGGAAGTACTATCGGAGATTTTAATTACCCTATTTTTCATTTACTTCACCAAATTTATCTTTATTTTAGGTTCATGGCAAGACCTCAGGAACCTTCCAGATGAAACTGGTTTCCTGTACCAGTCTATCAGTAGCATATTGTCGTTAGTGCGAATCAATCTTGAGTACAAAAAAGGAACATCATTGATTTTTATCTTCTTTTTTCGATGGTAAACTGAATGTAAAGGTCATAGCTGTTGAAATCTTCAACAATACCATTCACTCCCTCAGAAGGAAGGCAAACAATAATATCGTCCACATATTCTTTTAGGAAGATTAGGTTAAAGGGCAATACTTGGATAACAGAATCAAGTAAATCATCCATCACGTATTCTGCCAAAATCGGAGATAACACTGAGCCTATTGGGCAGCCATGTGTTTGTGAGAAGACTTTGTTATTAATAAAATATTAATGAGGGAATCCAGAGTTAGATTGCGGTGTTGGCATATCTGATCCCAATGTTTATTTATGGATCTAATGCAAGCTTTCAAATAGACATTACTAAAAATTGAGACCACATCTAGATTACACACATCATGTCATTACCCTTGTTTTGACTAGGTTGTTTTCTATCTTCATCTCGATTAAGTTCCACATAGTACTTAGCAAGGTTTCTCTGCTCTACAAACATATTCGACTGTACAGGTTGTTTAGTCTGTTGTTTTTGCTGCGGAGGTCTACTTTGTACTTGTTGTTTTTGCGGCACAGTAGCTTTATTAGTTATATCCGAAGCTGACACATTAGGTTCTGAATCGATTACCTTATTTATTTTGTTGAAGGTTTTTCTGCAAATTCTCAATCTGAGCATCAACATATTTTGTCATATCTACTTCCACTGCGTAGTTGATTGATTCATTCGAGCAAGAGAGCTTTCATAAAGGCTTGTAAGTTTCTCAATTTACAAGGTTAGCTTGCTTAGCATATCACTAGTTTTAGAATGAGTTATAATATTTGGTTTGCATAGCTCGCAGACAAAAATCATCGCTCTATGTTTCCATCCAATTATCCACTATCAAGCATACCTATGTTATACCTATAATCTTATTTGAATGCCCACAGCTGTCTCCATAACCAGTCTTACAATTTGATAACATATGAGTGACCTCTGATTACACGGCTACACTAGCTTAATGCTTGCATAGAGCAAAGCACCCGGTGTAAACGGGCTCAGAACATGATAAATGCATGCAAAAACAATTGTATTGCCCTCTTTTGCTTAGTTAGCCACTATGTAAACATGGCCATTGCGCAACAATCCTGGTTTATATTATCAATCAACACTGAATATGGTATTCACAGGATGGATCTTGGTCTTTCATTGTTTTCGATTGATCCGTCTCCTCAATTCAAATGAACCTTCCAGTCTAGAATACATCTTGTGAAGCACTTGTCTAGCTAAACGCTTGTATAGCGCATAGCTCCGCTGTAGACGGACACAGAGCGGCATAAGTCCAGGAAACACGATTCATTGATTCTTTGTGGCTTTTAGGTAGTCATTATGTAAACATGACCATTGTCTAACGGTCTAAGCCCATGTTTATGTCGTGGCTAGCTAACAGCTTGTACAGCTCATAGGCCTCGGTGCATACGAGCACTTAACGGCAGAAACAGCACGATTTATATTGGTGTTTTGTGGCTTAGCATGGTTAGTGTACACGCTTTTCATAGTCTGCTACTTGAAGGTTTTATCTATCATTTACGCATTTACAGGACATACTGGATTACTGGCTAGGCACTGGTGTGGACGGGTTTCGTGTGGATGCAGTACCCTACCTTGTAGAAGATGCTGATTTAACAGATGAACCCCTAGCTGAAGGTCAAGAATACGACCAAAATAACGCTGACTGTCTGAAGCGGATTTACACCAAAGACACTAATGACACCTATAATGTCATCTATGAAATCAGAGATTATGTCGACAAATGGGCCAAAGCTCACAATCAGTCTACTAAGTGAGTTTCCTTCTTGGAGCTTAATACGTGTAACTGTAGTCTGCTCATGTATTAAGAAATGTGCATCATTTAGACATCGACTTTTTACATTCAAACAAGATAACAAGTTAGGTTAGTCAAAGTCCAAAGTTCTCTCCTAGATCTTCAACTACCGAAGTTCAAAATCTTTTACATAGACCATCCTTTAGTAAGCCGATGACTGTGAAAGGTCTTTGGGTTTAAAGAGGGTATCATAAGAAGGATGGGGAATTTGTAAAACCCTACAAAGAATAAATAAGCTGTCATTGGTTATGTATGTTGTATGCCTAAAATAAGAATTATGAATTCACTTGCAAGTAGAATTTACATTGATGAGTTTTTTTGGTGATTTTTATCTACTTCTATCATATTGCGATCGCGGAAAAATTTGTTTTTCATTCGCAAACTTTATTTCGAGGTTTTTAAAGTTCCTGATGATTTTTTGGGTGGAGCAAAATAGGGTAAACATTTGTTTTAGCTGACTCAACTTTGTACTTAAGAAAGTCGCTCCAATGGCGGCGGAGTTATGAGCGAAAAAACAAAGAGTCAGAAGATCCAAACGTTGTTTTTTGATTCTCTGATCATTTTTAGGCGTAGGTGGTTTTTGAGGGGTCAAGATTGAAAAAAGAATTGAAAGAACCTTTATCGGCATTTTTAACTGTCTGGCCAACTAGTCAAAACATTTTTAGGGACAACACGTTTCTTGGAATCAGGCATGTGTCATATTTAACTTTTAATCATCCGTCCAGCGGCGATGGAGTGATAACCGAAAACAAAATGCTTGTGGCATACGTTGTATGTACTTTACTAGTCGACTAATTTTTTTTGTAGAGTGTTGATGTCTGAAGCGTACACGGACATAGATAGTACGATGCGGTACTACGGCACCGCTACAGGCGACAAGCTGGGAGCACACTTCACCTTCAATTTCGAACTGCTCGGTAAACTCACGGACAAGGACTTCAAAGTTACGGATGTTATCAACGCGATCAACTCTTGGTTGAAGCATATGCCATCGATATACACTGCAAACTGGGTGGTAAGTTTTACTTGCTTTAACATATGTAGAATAGAATTAGAAAGGGGTGGTGCAGAGTAATGAATAAGGACGATAATTTGGTTCTTTCGGAAATATCATCATTGTACTGCTACGAATCTCATCTTGATGATTTGAAATAAGTGGGTAAGGTATTTAGGTAAACGATCATAATAATATATGTGCTTCATGTGATATAGAAAGAACCTAGTTGGTGGAAATGATGCCAGTGGGAAATTAATTCGCAAAATTCCAACCTTCTATCAAAATCGTCGTCATTAAGCTTATGGGCAAGTTTTATCTTGTACGGCTGAAATTTTTTGTCTTTCAAAATTATTTGTACTGTTGAACGTGTAAATCCTGAAGAAGTAGCCAGCCACGAGTGTTTTGGGTGTTGCCAAGTGCTACGTGTCCTAAAACTGCTATTTCTGCGACTTCATTTCTAACTGGTCGACTTTCTCGCTAGCGATTACGGCGAATATTAGACACAGACCAGTTTCTTCAAATTTCCTTATGAACTTAACCACATACTTATCGTTAATATTGTTGTAACGCATTAAACAACCGGGCAGAAGCTCTGCCATTTTGCTGATACAGTTTTGTTATTTCTACCCTTTCTTGAATTTAATAAGTCATTATTCAATATTTAACTTATCAAATTGAAGTGAAAGACAAAGTTTTTCTATGAAATACGATGACACTGACTTATTATAAACTCAAATAGCTTCACAACGATTGAAGATAGGTATAAGCTTTATTATATAAAAGTTACTAAAAACTTATGGATAACCTTAAAATTAAAAAATGGGGGTTTCTATTTAAGAATCTAAAGTGTAACGCAATATTTTATTTTTGGATCACCCTGTATTGTACGACTGCAGCACCCACCACATCAGAAAATGTTTTAACTCGCTTAAATTTCAATTTTCTGCAATTTGTTAAAGATACCGGTAATACTAGTATATGCAAGTATAACGGAGAGTATTTTTGACTGTAGGAAAGTACCTAATTCGCCCCTTAGGCCAATTTTATCAGGCAGCAGCGGTGGCCGCAGTGGTAGACGCATCGTCTCCTAATCAAGGGTTCGAATCCCGTCCCAAGAGAAAATTTTCTCTTGGCTATGGATGTTGTGATTGTCCGTTGGTGGTAGACGGTCTCTCTCTGTCGTACTCGGAGGTACCACCCGGCAGATCTCGTAGGCATGCTGCATGCACACGTGTTGCCTCGCTAGAGTCCGTGTGGCGTCTCCCCCTTTTCCCCTGTATGTATTCCCCTATAGCCCCACGGTACCCCATGGGTGTTTAGGCCTTAGGCCTTCGTCGTAGCTGGATATAAAAAAATGTAAATGGATTAAAATTGATCAGAAAATGCTTTCGAGAGTACGGTCAAATAACCGCAGTCGAAAGAAACTAGAGTTAAACTGTGTAGCTCATAAGAAAGGGGTTCTAATTATTATTATTATTTATGATTTTGTTTTTTTCTCAGAATTTATAGACAAAAATTCCTAGTAACTTATAACGGTTTGACTTTGTACTAAGCAAGATGTGACTTAATTGATATGAAATGGCTTTTTTGAGTTTTTTCATAGAAATTAATAAAATATAGAATTTTGTAAGACAACGTGTCCACTTTGGTCTTCCATTGTTGGGAGCGCTTAGGTAATTTGGTGAACTGAATGCGAATATGACTAATTCTAAGTATTTTCACTTATCTTCTGTACCATACAGTTAGGAAACCACGACAACCACCGAGTAGCTACAAGATTAGGCGAAAAAAACGTGGATGCATTCAACATGTTGACAGCTTTCTTACCTGGTATCATGGTCACGTACAACGGAGAAGAGATCGGTATGACTGACGGTGAGGTGACCTGCGAACAAGGTAAGGACCCGCAGGCCATAAAGGACTGCTCCACGTATAGGGAAACATCCAGGGACTTCGAACGGACTCCCATGCAGTGGAATAGTGGCCCCAACGCAGGTTTCACTGATGGTGACAAGAAGCCATGGCTGCCTGTGGCTAGCAATTACAGACGGGTCAACGTCGAGGTAAGATCTTAAATGGGAAAGAAGCAACTAGAAGTTTACCGTTTTCGAGTCATGAGTCTGAAAAACTAAGGCCCGAATTTCTTGTAAAATGTCTCTCAAACTAGAGAAAAAATATAAGATTTGTGTAAGTTGGATCCTAATTATCATAGCATGTCACATGATTTAGCTAAAAAAAATTCTCATTCGTGTCCGTACACAAAATTTGACGCAGACTCCTCCAGTTAAAAATAAGGATTTGTGTCCAACTCGAAACATCAAACCTGTTACAATAAATTGACATGACGCCAATACTGAACATTTTTTCAAAAATAAAGTGTCTCAAAATTCTGCTTAATAAATTCTTCGAAGACATAAATAAAATTACAGAATGCTTATTCTTTTACAAACATTGAGTAAAACATCAATTTACTTGTCCTTCGTGGTGGCTCAAGTTAGTATATAAAAAGAATCCGTAATTTTATGTATGAACAGCAACAGTGAGACAGTTATTTTCAATAAAATGCCCATTTAATTGTTGTGTCATATCAACCTAGATATTATATCCGATTTGAGTCTATGCTTCCAATATAAAGCAAATGCATGTTTTTCTTCGATGTCCGGACGTAAATAAAAAAATAGGCCTATGTAGCTAAACCAAGTGATTCATGACGTATTTCTTTATTTAATATGGGAATTCGGGGTCCATTTTACACAAACCGTATAATTATTCTCTAGTTTGATTGACATCTCACACGAAATCGAGCATATTCATTAGATCCATTACTTCAAAGTTTATTTTATTTAAGTTTTTAATTGGTTGAATGTGTGACCCACACGCTTTTTTACGCCCCGACTTAGTTAAATCGCGCCTAAGTGTCCATTTTAATCCCAGTCAAAGGTCAAACTTTTCCTTATAAAACTCCCACCATTATTTTAGGCTCAGTTTATTTCAGGACATTGTTATTTAATTCTTAATAACGCCATATGCGCCAGGCGGCTATTCCTCTAGCGTACGGAAGTCGCGCGGTACGAGCGCGACTATTGTGCGTAATTAATAATTCAGTAACAATATCGCATTGTATTTTCTTTCACAGAATGAAAATGGAACGGAAACTTCCCACTTGAGCATCTACAAGCAGCTGTTGCAATTTAGGAAGGATCATCTTCAGTCCATGTCCTCGAAGGACGTTTTAGAGGTAAAGGGTGAATCCGATAATGTAGTCAAGATTGTAAGGGAACGCGACGATGCCAAGTACATGCTTCTGTTCAACGTTGCCGATGAAGCCCAAGAGGTGACGCTCAACAAGCACAGCTTGCTGCTTACCACGCATCCAAAAGCACGCAAAGTTGGGTAAGTATTATAAGAGTTTAAGATCCGTATTAAGCTAAAAGTATTTCATGTAATTAAGTACACTAAAAATGTGTCGGTGACAAGTTGGCTAAAGAAATCCCGAACAGAATAATTTCTCTAAACCTTGATAAGGGCCAGGGGTGATTCTCATTGCTTACGATGAGACTTGTTTTTCTTATTAGGATTGTTAAAGGCACAGATAATGTCAGAAATTATATGTTGTTAAGTAGCAACGTTTTGGAGATATTGGTCAGCAAATTTGAGGAAAAATAAAAACAGTTATTTGTTCTAAAATGAGGTTTATTAATAACAGTGCTTTTCAGAAACTTATTTTTTGAAGCAGTCAAAATAAGAAGCTGGAATTCAGGACGTGTGATACCTTATTTTAATGATCCATACAAGTACTTTATAACCAAAGAATATAAAATCACTATCTTCTAAAATGGGGAATTGGGCAGCTGTCAAAGCTGAGCGATTTTGTATATTGAATCGCTTCAATGTTTAAACGGAATGTTTGATATTTTATTACACATTTGGATATACCTTTCCAAGAGAAGAAGCTTGATATAGCATTTTGATGATTGGTTGTTAAGTTATAAGCGACTAAATGTACAATAGATAAGATAAAAAATACGTTCATAAAATGAAATAAAAATTTAGAAATTATTTTTCGGGTTGCAGATATTGAAATGATTATGAAGCTCCTTCACCCAAAGTTTTCAAATAAAAGCGTTTTACACCTTTTTCCATCCTTGTCTGTCAAAGCGTAACACGCTTTTACTTGAAAACCTATCGGTTAAATATTTCCAATCGGGACAATTATTTTTAAATGTGTTTGTTCATTTTATGAACATCTAAAAAAGGCTCGTTTTTGCACATGTATCTATATGATGCATAGCCACGATGTAAACAGGCTACGTTGCGTCGATGGAGATCATAATAAAATATGTATGTTTTTCACAATTGTAGATGTTTTACAAAAGATAAAAGGCTGGACAGAATAAAATCATTACCTAGTGCTTTTTTGGCTTTTTATTTAAAAAAAGCTTGCCAAAGTTTCATCCCCACAAATTCGCCGATGGCTAACTACATTCTAATGCCATTGAATCTGCCAATCACTTTGCTGCTGCCTTTAGCGAAGACTTCGTTAATGAACCAGGTGTCACTGTTCCGCCCTTACCCAGCAGTCGTAGATGCCCGACGGCCATCTGTTATGTAGATTTTGAACTCAGGACATTAAGAGACACCTTATTGAGTTAAAAACTTCCTCATTTCCTTGAAGAGATGGAATTAGCTCTGCTATTCTGAAATATTGTGCTTCAGCTGTCGCATACCATACATTATGTTCAATTCCTCGGTTAGAAGTCGCACCTTTCCTTCCCGTTGGCGTAATGCATTTGTCACACCTATATACAGAAAATGAGAAAAAACATCTGCAAAAGCTACCGTCGTCTCGGTCCCATGCCTATTGCTGCAAAAATATAGTTGATCATCCAAGAACTGATGGCGTTCGCATTCAAGAACAACTTGCTACCAAGCAACCAATATGGTTTCATTTCTGGAAGATCTATCTCGACTTCTCCAGAGCCTTCGATTGGGTTCCACATAAAAGGGTCCTACATAAGCTCGAACATTTTGAAATCAAGGATAATTTGCTTTTGTGGATTGCAGCCTTCTTGTCAGGAAGAATATTCTCCGTCCATCTTGGAGAGAGCTACTGCTCCAGTCATTCTGTTAGCAGTGGAGCACCGCAATGATCTGTACTAGTGCCGGTATTCGTTTTTTGTATGCATGCAACTGTCTTTAATGTATTCCACCTTATGTAGATGTCACTAAACTCCACAATACGACCACAAACCTCGCTCTACTTCAAGAAGACCTCAAACAGATCGCAAAGTGATCGGAACTTTGGCCTCTCCCTCTGAATTTCTCGCAATGTCACGTTCTCCACCTAGGCAAATATAATCCTAAGTACAAATACAAGATTGGCGATCATAGCATCCAGGCTCTTACAAGCCACACAGATCTGTTCGGAACATATCCAGAATATCACTTCAAAGGCCAAGTGGCTGCTGTATATGATGGGAAGATCCTTCACCGGTTGCACTGTTAATACCTCCTCCTTTCTCTACAGAATCTTTGTAAGACCCCTGTTGGAGTTTGCAATCCTCGTTCGTGATAGGAGCTTATTAGAGGCTATTCAATTTACATAAATCGATTAACTACAACTAGCAGCCTTGTTATTTACTTATTTATTTGCGAGATAAATCCATTTAAAAAAAATCGATATTAAAATAAGGTGGTCCGTAATGAATAGACGAATAAAGAACAAAAAGTGAACTAATTTCTTTGTTTCAGTGATATTCTGGACACAATCAAGCTAGAGGCTCACGAGTCTGTCATTCTGAAATCGGCAGCTGGGATCCAAATGGCTGCTTCTCTCCTTATGGTAGCACTTTACAGTATTGTACACTTTGTGATATAATTTATTTTTGTTGTTAATAAATTATTTATTTTTATGGAGTAGTTTCATTTCACATCAATAGTTGAAACTAAAATGGTACTGAAGTATTTTCCATTCTTCTCACGTGGTCAAAATGGAGTATTTATAACCGCTTAATTTTTTTTTGCAGGAGCCTTTGATAGTTTATTGAACGTAAGGTGAAATTTGAACATATAGTAACAGAGATAAGGAATTTTTTGCTAATGATTTAGGTAGTTGCTGATGTTTTGTGTTCCTGATTTGTGGAAACTCCTTCTAACCTAAAATTCGTGACCGTCCTCTTCCGCGTGGTCATTTGGCGCAAAAGATATATCCGTGAGTTGTACGTAGTTTCAGGTGTAAAAAAGTGGTAAAGAATATATTTACATCATTATACGTCCAGGTAGGAATATTTGAAATTAATAGTTTACTTGAGTAACAGTTAGACAGTATAATAATAGTAGCGTTTGTTGTCTCTATAATAATAATGTTATATGCTGTAACGAAGCATCCTGAACTCTAACCTTTGCTTACTCAATGATTCTAGATGTTTGCAGAATGTGGGTAATACTGTGTAAACCTCACATAGTTTACTAACAACTTTCAGGTGAACTACATCAAATATATAGAAGGCAAATACGGAAAATACTTTGAGAACAGCCATGTTCACCGATGAATTGGGAATTTGTCTTTAGTTGGTAATAGAAGCAACTTTTGCCTTGGACGCCTTAACTGCATGAAAGCCTTGCTAGGTATGTAAATTGATTTCATATCTGTACCTTCCTAGGTTAAGTCCATGCCTAAAATACGTTTTATATAGCCGTTTTCACGAATATTCGTTACGGTAGAATGACAGCTGATTATATAGTAATAGGTACAGTAAATTCTCAACTATCCGGCTCGCCGCTATCCGGACTACGGATTATCCGGTTCGCCTAGGACGCAGAGCCGCTAAACATAATTTATACGATGCAGGCAAAAATAGAAGACTTTTTTAAAAAGTAACACAATATATATATATATATATATATATATTATGTACTGAACTATATATATTTATACATATTTTCATACCTAAATAAATACAAATGCAAGTTCTGAGTTAAAATACATTTGCGTAATGAAATTGCGCATGCCTGGACATTGATTCGCCTTATCCGGCCTTCTCGTTATCCGGACTAGCTGCCCGCCACCTTAGGCCGGATAGTTGAGAGTCTACTGTATTTCAAAATTCCCCATATCCGCAAAAAACATGAAAATGAGGGATTCTTCAATGCCAGGTAGACAGAGTCAAACAAGTTTGACTAGATTTATTTAAACTTATTGCCAACGTCGCAGACTAACAGAAAAATGTCACTTGCTGATGAGACGTCAAAGCGAATAGGATATATGTTAAGTTTGTGATAACATTTTAAATTTCTGTTTGCCACTTACAGCGTCAACCTACTTGTAATAATAAGGAAGTTACGAATTTAAAAATTAACTCGCAACAACAATACATGATAAATATTCCAATCACAATTATCTCAAAACTACTTATTTGGATTTAACCTAGTATGGCTTTGGGGTACAGATATATAATATATATATATATATATATATATATATATATATATATATATATATACATATATATATATATATATATACAAGGTGACTTCGAAGTTGAGTCATTTATTTTGACAGTGAGTAGATCTGTACAAAAGAAATGTTTTTTCCTTTACCATTTTTCTGGTAAAATTAAAGTAACAAAGTTATAGCGCTTTGGAAGCTTGAGTACCGCCCTGTCTCAATGATAATATTATGTACTCGTGTTTGGCAACAACGGATATAATCCGCCATCGGTTCATCGCATCGGAAACAAAAAAGCGAAAGAATTTGGAACGATGTTTTTACAATTATTTTATTCAGTTGTGTTGTATACAGTCAGTGTACAGTCGGTAACGCGTCAGTGAATAGTAGTGTCTGTTGCGTGGCTCAAACGAAATAAAAAATGGCACATGTTTATGCGGATCGGTTTCCCAATCGAGTGCAACCAACCCCTCGTGCCTTTGTTAATGTAGTACAACGGGCTCGTGAATCAGGTGACTTAAGACGGCATGCCGGTGCTCCAAGACCTCGCGATCAAATACAGGTCCGCACTGAAATACTTGTCGGGAGGATACTTTATAAAACAAGGTAATTTTTTTTTTTAAATTTTTATATATATATAGGGTGACTTTGAAGTTGAGTCATTAAAAAAAAGAAATTTACCTTGTTTTATAAAGTATCCTCCCAACAAGTATTTCAGTGCGGACCTGTATTTGATCGTGAGGAGATTTTGTTCTGATTGTTTCCAGATACCATATTATCAGGATACTCATACCGATAAGTACAATGTGGAAAATGCCATCAGTGATGGGTTCTGACTGAGTAACCAGAGAATAAAGATGAGTCGGGCAGCTTGATTAAGTTGTATAATTAATGATACTGCTTTCTGTATTCATAGATTTATTGCAATATATATTTATGTATTCAGAACTTTTTTATTTGACTGGTACCAAAACATGAATTGTCTAAATTTCGGATTGTGTCTTCTAACATCATTTCCTTTATGTTATCTTGTTTGAGACTGCTGTGCAATAAATTTCCACTCATCTAAGTTACTAATGTGAATCTTGGTAGCTCTACCTTTATTATACACAAATTAATATATAACATGCAGCATATACAGGGTGACTTTGAAGTTGAGTCATTAATTTTCAGATAATGATTGTAGAAGGAAGATAAACCAAAATATGTGTGTAAAAATAAAAAAAAAATAAAAAAAAAATTTACCTTGTTTTATAAAGCATCCTCCCAACAAGTATTTCAGTGCGGACCTGTATTTGATCGTGAGGTCTTCGAGCACCGGCATGCCCTCTCCTTTGAGGTCTTAAGTCACCTGATTCACGAGCCCGTTTTACTACATTAACAAAGGCACGAGGGGTTGGTTGCACTCGATTGGGAAACCGATCCGCATAAACATGTGCCATTTTTTATTTCGTTTGAGCCACGCAACAGACACTACTATTCACGGACACTGACTGTATACAAATGAATAAAATAATTGTAAAAACATCGTTCTAAATTCTTTCGCTTTTTTGTTTCCGATGCGATGAACCGATACGGCGGATTATATCCGTTGTCGCCAAACACCAGCACATAATATTATTATTGAGACAGGGCGGTACTCAAACTTCCAAAGGGCTATAACTTTGTTACTTTAATTTTACCAGAAAAATGGTAAAGGAAAAAAACATTTCTTTTGATCAGATCTACTCACTGTTAAAATAAATGACTCAACTTCGAAGTCTGTATATGCAATCACAAAAGTTATTTTTATTGATTAAATTTATGACACAGTTTGTATACAAGTTTTTAAGTAAATTGTTGTTAATAAAGTTCCCGATAATAAACCTGTGATTGTCTGCTGATTCTATTTCATTCAAGTGGTCAATAAATAATTCAACAGAATTGATGGGAAAAGTAAACTAACGTTTCGGATACCTTTTTTCTTAAAAAGACCTCCATTTATAAAATATAGAAGGAATATCTTCTGGAAAAAAATGTTTACAGAAGAAATTCCTTCAGTACTTTAGACTGATTTTTTCATACTTAGTACTTTGAAGAAGACTACCAAGGTAGCCGAATCGTTCGTAAGTTTTTATCTCATCAATTCTGTAGTCTTATTTTTTGGCCAGTTGAATAGGATGGAATAAATGGCTGATGTAACAATTATGTCAATACTTGAATATATGTTAAATGTTACATAATTTCTAAATAAATATGAAATAACGAAACTAAACATTTATATATCTGTGTTTTATAAAAACAGCAGATGTAGGAGGTTAGAAGGGACGTTCCGATTTTGTCCCCAAAATTGCTTTTCGTTAATCTTTAATGTGTTCGTGTGTAGTGATATATAATGTTAACACCTAACGATGGTTTCCGTCGTTATCAATAAACAAAATGTGTCCGTCCGTTTGGTTTTATATTTGTAACAAGTGCTCTCATCCACGCGTTCGTTTTGAAACACCATTTGGCTGCAACCTCAACGACGACTCCTGAAGATGGCTCCATAGAGAATGCCGAAAGCTCGAGATAACCGTTAAAAGAGTTTACTAAAGCCTAAAAAGTTTGCCAATTTCCCAATAACAAATAATTGTATTTTTTACCCAACTGGTTGTTGGCAATGGCAATGACTACTGCTCACGTTATATATATGTATATATATTTACATCTCCACGTGGATAGGTCCTCCTTTCATAAGCCAGCAATAAGTCACCTACCAGAAATACTGAATATATATAAAATTTAATTCGTGAATATCCGACACCAAGACACATTGATCCAAGATCAGTTAAAAAAACTGTACATTAACATTTCGGATTTACATACAAAGTCCGCTATGTAGGTCTCCCTTTCAAAAACCGTATGATGTGTCCTCTACCGAAATAACGTCCAGATAACAAAGCGGCATTAGGTCCTCCAAAATACTCAAATTATTTAAACACCAGTGGATAAGTCCTCCATGCAGTGGTGCCAAGTTTCAGTTATTTCTCTTAAGATAATACAATTGAAGTCTCCTAACTCGGGCTTGTATTATTATTCTATTACCTTCCAAGGATCTAATGCTAAAAGGTTCATGCATCATTCCAATCGCCTTTCGCTAAGAAATGTTTAAACTTTTTTGTTATAGATAAAATAAAGAAAAAATGTCGATTGGTGCTTTGTTGGGACTGTATGGCACGGCATTCTGAACTAATCCATTGACTCGAAAATGCGCCATACAACCCTGATCTAGCACCAACAGATTTCTAACTTTCCCAAACGTTAAGAAATTTTTCAGTGGAAAGCGATTGGAAAATGATGAATTATGGAATAAACTGTTATTTACGGGTTGAAAAGCTGAACGAATATTAGAATTTTAATGACAATTATTTTGTTAAGTGGGAACATTGTCATACTTTTGTGATAAAATTTACGTTTATAAACAGAATTCCCTTCATCTCATTGTAAAACCGTTGTTTCTTGAAAAATGAAGTAATTTTAAATTAAAGCTGACGAATGTCACTATTTTTTCTCAATCTTTAGTATGGTAGATCCCAAATCTTCTGTTCTGGTATTAGTGGTTTTATTTTTTCAACATTATATATTCAGTTATGTATGATTACCTTCGTAACTAAAATTTAAACTGATATTTTTTGGGCGTATCCTTCGCTCCTATAACCGCATGCTTGTCGTTTCCGAAGCAAAATATATGTATTTTACACACATATCATAAAAACGAATCAACTGATTTATCGTGTTAAGTAATTGAAACTTGCCATACTTTGATGAGCCGTGTTATAGACATAAAATGAGATAAAGCCCTTATCCTTATTTTCTATTTTGAATTCAGATGTCTCATGTATGTTCGAAGATTCCTGAGGATAACGAATATCAAAGGTTTTTTTTTGTTTTTTATATCGAAGCAGCCACGCAGGCAGAAGCCTAAATGCCGGAAGACCGCGGCTGCTATGATGATCCCAAAGAAAGTTTGAAAATACGATTTTTGGACTGCCTAAGGTTAGTAGAACTACTCTTGTAGATTGTTCCACAATCTCGACACCCTCGGGACAAAGGAGCGGTCGTATCGGCCAGTTTTGGATGTACGAAGTTCGACACGGTTAGGATGGGACGCCAAAGTCGGGCGCATCTCTCTGGCAGGCACATGGCGCGGTGGCATCATGGAAGAGAGCTCTGCGGAGCAAAGCCCGTTAGTATAGCGGTAGAAAAGAGCTAGATCGCCGATGGCCCGCCGGTCCAGTCCCGAGACTGTCTTTTAGAGAAGAGTCATCGATCAGTCGGACTGCCCTCCTCTGGACAGCATCGAGCATGGAAAATGTAGTCGGGGCGGCAGCACCCCAAACGTGTGAGCAATACTCGAGGCTAGGCCTTATCTGGGCCTTGTATAGAATGGGAAGATCGTGCGGAGAAAAGTACTTCTTAGCCCTAAACAAATAGCCTAGCTTTTTCCCAGCAGCTGCAGCTATTGACAAGACTTGTTAGTGCCAGATCAGGTCGTCGGTGATCTGGGCCCGAACAGTCGAAATGGATGGCTCTTTGGCAGAACTCGGCCATCCATCGAAACTGGATGAGCGCTAGGACGCTTTTTGGTTCGTCAAAGTGCAGTACTGTGTTTTGGAAGCATTGAACTGTACAAGATTGTTGCGTTCCCAAGCAGTGATAGCCTCCAGGTCTCTTGTCAGAGAGGGAGTCCTCGCTAGTCTTCTTTTTTCCAGCTCAGCGGCAGATATCGGCTTGTCACTCTGAATTCCTGCATGTAGAGTGCTGTCATCAGCGAAGCTGTGGATTGGGTTGATCGTGCAGGAAAGGAGGTCGTGGATATGTAAGAGAAACTGTCGGAGCCAAGACCGATCCTTAAGGAACACCCGCGTTGACGTTGTGGGCATGAAGAGGAGAACCCGTCAATTACTAAGGATATCTTGCGGCCAGAGATAAAGTCAGCCACCCATCTGCAAAGCTTTTCTGGGAGGCCATAGGATGGAAGTTTGCTTAAGAGGGCAGCTATCAAGCTGTGGCGTTCGAGGTAGTCCAGAAGCTCGCGATTTATGCACCTCTCCATCACCTCATTTATAACAGAAAGCAGAGCTATAGGGCTGTAGTTGTAAGGGTCAGTATTAGATCCTTTTTTTGGGATGGGTTGGACATGAGCAAATTTCCAGTTTTCTCGGAAGGTGCCGGATTCATAAGATATCTGGAAGAGACACGAAAGAACTGGAACAAGCGCCGCTGCACACCTCTTCAGTACAAAGGTAGGAATCACATCCGGACCAGAAGCTTTGTTGATGTCGAGCGACAAGAGCACTCTCTACAGTGGGGTTTTGTAAGAAGGTTCTGTGTGCCTTGATCTTCTGCTGGCGAGCAGTGTCACACGATTTGTTAAACCAGCCATTGGACCCTGGTTTAGACACTTTCACTGTGTAAGAGATGTATTCCTCCATTCCGACGTGGATAATTTCTGTTATCGAAGAACAGACAGCCGACGCACCCGCGTCAGTGGAACAGACATCTCTCCAAAGAAAGTTAGAGAAGAAGTCTCTGAGTCCCTCCCAGGTCGGCATGTCAATAATGTCAAGTTTTGCGGCCTGTACGAGTTTCTGCTGCCACAGCGGGTTGTGACCGAAACCTAACCTCCACAACACCGTGGTCTGAGTTACCCAAGGGGGACAGGACAGCAGTGCTGTAAGGGACAGGATGCGTGGTCAGAAAGAGATCCAGCAGGCTAATGACGTGTGACGAGACGCGGGGGAAGAAGTAGGGATCGTCACCAGCTGGGTCAGCCCTTGAGTAGGAGCGAGCGCTTCGACTGCACAACCTGCTGCATCGGTCTTGTTTGAGCCCAACCAAAGCTCATTATGGGCATTAAGATCACCGATAAGAACTACCTCTGAAGCGGGGTGATTGATGTTCAGGAAGTCGATCTGAAGATTTATTGAAAATAGAATACCTTAACTAACACCTCGCCAAATCGAGATTCACCTCATTCCCTCAGCCCCCTACCCCCAAAAATTATTCGGAAAACGATTAGGAAGCTCTAAAATATTCAGAAATACTTAAAACGATTTTTAGTTTTGTCGCTGTTTAATACTAGCTCCGCCGCCCGTAACCCCCGCCACCAAAATTTACAGCCCTAAAGTTTTCTTGGAGGAATGTCTGAAACATCCGGAAGCGAAGTTTGACCATTTTTTTCTTCGTTTGTTAACCACTCTGCTGTTACTCCACCGATTTCCGAGAATATTCAAGGTTCTTTGTGCATGGCATAACAGCAAACTGAAGCAGATTTTTTTATGATTACAATAATTCCTGTCAATAGACGCGGTAAGTAAAGGCATCTGTCTTTAATCGTAAAACAAAAATAACATCTTTCATTTTATTCCATAGAATATTGGATTTGAGCATTACATTCGAACAAATATCATCGCTGCATTACGGTACTCCCGGTCACGGCCGCTCGTGTGTAATACTTGACGGCGAACTGGTCCGTAGCAGACATAGGAAGATGAAAATCCAATCCTCTTGCAATACAATTCTAATAAATGCCTAATACAGCGATGCCAATATTAAGGAGGACCTAAAAGCCACGATCTAGATACTGAATCCCTGGCAGATGACCTATCCACTGTAGACTTGATTGAAAATATATGGGCTGAATACCCGCGCGACTGTGAATCCACCAAATCGGCGCGGCAAAGCCTCGGACTACGGTATCCAAATTTAACAAAAAACACGATCTGGGTCATCCCTCTGGAATTTTGCTGGGTGACAAAGGGGAGCCCCTCAGGCCGACTGGTAAAATTTGCGATAGGTCCTCCATATATATATATATATATATATATATAAAATACCTCAAATTCTTCAAAGGTCTTGAAAGAGACAACTATGGTAATGATATGATTCTTTTATTAAAATAGTACAAAAATAATTATTTCTAAATCTCTAAACTTATTTTACAGATTTTCCGGCGACAAAAACTTTCGCAATATTTCTGTCGTCTCCAGTGTATATGAACTTCTGCAATAGTTCAAGTGGAGTACAGTCCAATAACAAATCAGTATTACCATTTTCAACTCCCATATCCACAATAAGTGCGTCAAACTCTTTCCCGACTTCAAAGTTGCCAATCTTGTGCTCCAAACTTAAAGCTGGAAGAGATACGTCATATCATAATATATATATATATATATATATATATATATATATATATATATATATATATATATATATATATATATACAGGGTGTTTCAGTTTATTGTTGCATAACTTTAAGATTCGATATAACTTTTAAAATTAATGCATAAAGTCTATATAAACATGGGTCGAAAAATGCGTGGCTTCCAAAATACAGGGTGTTTAAATTTACTTTCTAAAATAGTTTTTTTAAATACTTCGAACAATATTTGATGTATAACAGTGAAAATTGGTATACAAGGGTTTTTTGGTACAACAAAACGAACCATGGGCATAGTTTTACTGTAGCCGCTAGAGGGCGCTCTCTACTGTACCTGTAGTGTATTAAAATGACCGAAAATTTTTTCTTAGTACAACTTTTTGCTTTTTGAAGTTAGTCGTTTTCGAGATATTTCTATTTTTAAGGTACGATGCATTTTTAATTATTTATGATAAAATAACGTTAAAAAGTCAGTATCTCGATAATTTTTAGAAGTAAGCTGTGCCAGCAAATATTTTTGAAATTTAAAGCAGAATAAGGTTAAACGTCAATTAGTTGACAGTTAGTTTTGTGTCTGTTGAAACCTGAAACGTTTTTTGCAATTGTGAATGCACGAAATTTAGTTTCTTTTACCTGTTTTTTTTGTAAGTTTTATAAAAATGCAAGAGTTAGCGGATATTCATTTTGTGTATGGCTTTGTAAATGGAAACGCAGCAGAAGCAGCCAGAGAATAAGCACGAAGATTTCCAAACAGACGACATCCAACTCGCTTAGTATTTGTAAGAGTGCATCGCCAAATAATTGAAAATTGTTTTGGAAATCTCCAATGGGATCAAAACATAAATGTTCGTCAGCGCAGATTTACCCGTATGATTCTGCGTGAGTTTGATAGAGATTTTGTCAGTGGATTCTTGATAGAACTGATAATAATAGGGAGTTTTTAAGTAACGTTTTATGGACCGACGAGTCATGCTTCACTAGACGTGGAGTGGTAAATTTTCATAATCAACATATTTGGTCGCATGAAAATCCACATGCAGTTCGGGAAAGAAATTTTCAGCATGAATTTAGTGGATCTACCGTAATCCACTATTTGGACCCTACCTTTTGCCTGCAAGGTTAAATGCTGCGACCTTCTTGGAATTTTTAAAGACTGAACACGCAAATATGTGGGATGATGTTATGTTAGATTTAAGAAGATTGGCCTGGTTCCAGCTTGATGGTTGTCCAGCTCATTATTCGAGAATAGTTAGAAACTGGCTGGACGAAAATTATCCAGAAAGATGGATCGGCCGTGGAGGACCAGTCGCCTGGCCTCCACGATCTCCTGACCTAAATCCATTAGATTTCTTTGTGTGGGGATTTCTAAAAGAAAAAGTGTACCAGACTCCCGTAACCACAAGAGATATGCTAATAGACAGAATCAGGAATGCATGTGATGAAATAAGGCCTTATTCGATCATTCGTAGATGTGAATTGTGTATTTAACAATTGGGTTTACATTTTGAGCAACTACTTTAGATTTTGTATGTTTGTCCTAACTATCCAATAGCATTTTAGTTGTAAATAATTAATTTAATTTGTTAAAAATAATATTAGAAAATTAAACAAATTAATATTCTGTTTTTTTGTGTTTATTTGGAGTTAGGAATTATTGCTGTGTTAAAAACAGAATATAAACGATCATCTTAATTACTTGTAATGCACAAATCGAAAATGTAAAAAAATATTATTTTCCCATAAATGTTGTGAGAGTATTATTAATCCAAATAATATTCTCATAACACCTAATAATAGAACTGATATAATTGCCAACAACAACACCAATTCCAATAACAATATAACCGTCATCCCAAATGCCAGATCTGATTTGCTGTTCTACTCTATATCAAAGAACTGACCCCTAAGCTGATCACCCTATTTAGCTCCTTGAACTGTCGAATTGCTTGCAAATCCGTCCTCACTATAAACTGAATTTTTTCAAAGATGCAAGACAGAGTCCGGTTGCTTGACTTAACCAACACAGTTTACTCCATCAATTGTAATAATCGCAACCAAATATACATAGGTCAGACTTCCAGATCTCTAAAATGAAGGATTACATCACACAAAAGTGATTCTAGGCTTCATCCCGAGAGGTGCGCTCTGGCATCTCATGTCAATACAACAGGGCACTCTATGAACTACACAAGTATCAAAATTCTCGATAAAAAAAACACCTACCAAAACGTTTATTCCTGGAAGTGTCCCACATTTTCATGAATAACAACTGTATGCATAAGAAGACAGATGTAAATCAACTGAGCGTCATTTACTCATATTTGCTAAACTGCGAAAAGTTGGAGCACTTACACATCTCTCCAAATTTTGTTTTTTTTCACAACCATAAATGGAATCTGTTTTTTTAGTCTATTCCACTCTTTTCCTCCAAAATTCCTTTACATTCATTTATACTAATTTTAACGATTGTACCATGTATCCAGCTTTCACCAGGTTACTAAATATTTCCCTCAACTTAACCTTTAATAACATTTATTAACAATCTCACATACAATTGTAAGTAATTTAAAATCATTTTGCACAATAGTTGCTATTTCTTCCTAATGTTATTGCAGCTCCTGATGATGATGGCATAGTCCATTGAAAGCCAGAGACTAATAAAGTATATTGAGTCATCATTGCTTAAATTTTGTTCCAACTAAAGGCGGAAGCTTTATTTTTCACCTATATATATATACTAAGTGACATATAAATCCGAACACCCAGTTTAAATGGTTTTATTTTAATAAAAGTTGGTGAATGTATTTATCTTACTGTAAATAACAAGTGAAAACATTTTCAGCCTTATCAGTTGGATATTTCGGTTTTTATACTGCTTTTTTTTAATTCACTAACGCTCTAAAAATGAATATTTCAGCCGCAGTAAAGAATCAACGTTGGCGGATTTTGGTTCTTGACATCCTTTACGATCGGTTACGATGCCTAGAGTACGGAGACCTGTACGATTTCGTCAACTTAGTGAGTTTGATAGGGGCCGTATAGTGGGACTTCGGGAAGCTGGACTTTCTTTTCGGGCAATTGCAGTTAGAGTGCAAAGAAGTGTAGACACTGTAGTTAGGTGTTTTCAGGCATGGCTTCGAGAAGGCCGTACGCAAAGAGCAAGGGGCACTGGACGCCGCCGTAGAACAACAGACCGTGAAGATCGCCGCCTAAGATTATTGACCTTAAGGGACCGTTTCTCCACTACCAGGTCCATTGCAAATGAATGGTTTGCAGAACACGGAAGACCTATTGGCATGCGAAGTATTTACCGACGAATGAGAAGTTTTGGCTTGTTTTCATACCGGCCACACTGGGTCCTCCCTTTAACTCGAGAACACCGACGTAATCGCCTTGGGTGATGCAGACAACGGTCACTCTGGGATCAAGAATTGAACAGCATTGTCTTTAGTGACGAGTCTCGATTTTGTTTAGGCATGCACGATGGTCGTGCCAGGGTTAGAAGGCGACGTGGTGAAAGGAGGAATCCACAGTTTTTTGTTGAAAGACATGTTCATCACACTGTTGGAGTTATGGTTTGGGGTGCTATAGCTTATGGTTCCAGGTCACCTTTAATCTTCATCAGAGGTAACATGAACGCGCAGCGTTATATCCACGAAGTTCTAGAACCCCATCTTTTACCCTATCTTGACACCCTGGCAGATCCAACTTTCCAACAAGATAATGCCCGACCACATGTTGCATGAGTCACAATAGACTTCTTTCAACATAATGATGTCACATTGTTACCATGGCCACCAAGATCTCCCGACTTATCCCCAATTGAGCACGCGTGGGATATGATGGGTAGGAGATTGCTCAATTTGCAACGTCCTCCTCAGACTCTAGAAGCACTTCGAAAGGAGTTGGTGGTTGCCTGGAATGAGATACCACAGGAGGACATTGAACACCTGATCAGAAGCATGCCTAGGCGCGTTGGAGAATGCGTAGCACATCAGGGTGCATCCACACATTATTAAAGGTCAAAGGGCTTTAAAGCAGTGCAATCATTTTGAAATTTTTATCATTTACTTATTATGCTTCATCAAGTACTTATACAAAATTTTATTAAAATAAAACCATTTAAACTGGGTGTTCGGATTTATATGTCACTTAGTATATATATATATAAAGAGAAAATTTTCCTACTTTTTGTTATATACAGGGTGTCCGCAAAAGTGGGGCTTTCCTTTTCAGAAACAACTACCCTTGAAATAACAAAGGTAATGTGTAGTGAAACGAGGGCGACCAAGTAAAAAAAATAAAGGAAAAACTACTCACTCTCCAGTTGACGAGAAGGGCTAAGTACGTCTCTGCCCGAAATCATACCGCTCCAACAGAAAATGAAATCAGCTGATGCGCTACCGAGCAGACGCAGGGGGTGGTGCAGACCACGAACAGAAGTAACAAATATGACGGCGTTGCCGCGTTCTCAGTTTTTCGGTAAACGTACTTTATAGGTATTGTTCGAAGTTATCGCCGTTTGATTCAAAAACACAGGTGCGTGCACGACGTAGCCAAGCATCGGTGCAGGCTTTGAGAATGGAGTCCCTCCCCCGAATGAAAGCACCAGCTGGTTCAATTCTGAGACGAAGTTCGTCAACCGTATGCACTTCAGTTTTGTACACTAAGCGTTTCATTTCTCTCCAAAGAAAAAAATCACATGGTGTTAAGTCTGGAGATCGCGGAGGCCACGCTACGGGTCCATTACGTCCGATCCACCTATTCGGAAATAATTCATTCAAAAACTCGTGTCTAAAATGGGGCGGTGCACCATCGTGCAGAAACCACATTGATTGTCTTACACTTAATGGCACATCTTCTATCAAGGAAGGCAAAATGTTGCGTAAAAAGTCTAGGTATTGCATCCCGTCCAATCGATTTGGGAGAATAAATGGTCCAATGAGCATACCGTTCACCATGCCAGCCCAAACATTCACCGAAAATGTTTGTTGAAAATGTGCCCGACGGACAACGTGCGGATTTTCTACTGACCAAACATGAGTGTTGCGAAAGTTATTCACCCCATTACGGGTGAACGTAGATTCGTCTGTCACCAATATGCACTTCAAAATGTCCGGATTATTGTCGTGTTGATGCAACAACCACTCACAAAACCGCACTCTTGCTGGAAAATCGTCAGGTTGAAGGGCTTGTACACGTTGGACCTGAAACGGATACAGCCCCTCTTCACGCAGCGTTTGCCACACTTTAGTTTTTGATACTTGCACTTCTCTAGCCACGTCTCTAGTGCTTGTTGATGGATTCTCGTCTACGCGATTACCTCTACACGCGTGACCGTAACCGTCGGTTGAAGGTTGCATACTGATCTGACACACTGACCCCGACCCAGTTCTGTCGTCGGGTTGAGCCAGTGACCTTGTACCACTCGGTGATGTCGCGGGTCGCGGCTACAGGACGGTATTCAGATATTTTTGATGTTGCAGAGCCCTTTATCTCGGTTCCCTTAAGACATTGGTGTATATGGTACTAAGAAAAATTGCTTATGTTTTCAAGATCTACACGTCGTGTAAAGGAAAACCACAACTTTGCGGACACCCTGTATATATATATATATATATATATATATATATATATATATATCGTTACCCTAATTGTAATACCACGTATCATCTATTTTGTCGTTTTACAGAAAATGATAAAAACTGTTTTACGGCGGCCGTATATAAATACTTTTACGGTTAAAACATGCTTAGTTACCATTTTTAAAGATTCCATATTTTTTTGTGAAAAATATGTTTGATACATGTTATTGCACTTAGCTGTTTGATGATGATACTTGGTGTTCAGGTTTATTATAATGAAAATAGATGTTTCATTATTCAAACAATATACCAAACAGGGCTTTATTGAACATTGTTGTTATACAATATTTAAATGAAACTAATACAGAGATTCTAAAGGAAACAGTATAAAAGGATGACAAGGATGTTTGTCTTCCTACTCATAAGGCAGGTTGTCATAGAAACTATGTATCTCATCTGCTAGAGTAGATTACAGATCTTGCAAATGGTCATATTTCTTGTTTGATATTTTCAATCTATCTGTATAAAGTCTTTGATCAAAGAAATGTATCATACATGGCTTCTTTTAAACTCTTTGAGGTAGGTCGGTGAACTCATCTTGAAACTGCAGTTTAATTTGAATTTTGCCTTCTGATTGATAGTGGATCTCTCTTAAATTAGTTACTATTGGGTCATGTGCTTTTTTTCCTGGTCTGATACTATGATACACCATTTGGTCTCTAATATCATAATTTCTGAAATCCGTATGGTTCATGTATTTAACTTCGTACGGTTCTGGTTTTTTATCGCGCTTCTCTTGTTACTTTCACGTAGTCCCTGGGTAGCTCAATTTCCCGATTGTGAAGCTTCACATATTTCCTTCTGGTTTCTCTCTTTTCCATCAAACTTGCTACATATATCTGTTTTTGCTCCCAAGACATATCGGTCCAAATTTTTTTAAAAATCGACGATCGCTCCTCATGAGTTATAGTATTACAGTGTCTCTTTTTGTATTTCAAGCATTTCATCGAGGAGCAGGCTGGACCTAAGCTTCTGTATTGCGTTTCGCTATTGTGTAGTACTTGACCAGTTTTGCTTCTGCTTGACATCTATAATAGAACAAAGCTATGAGATACCAACGGCTGGATGAGGTTCCTATAAATTCCGAACAGTTGTATTTAATTTAAAACTATACAGGGTGACTTTGAAGTTGAGTCAATAATTTTCAGATAATGATTGTAGAAGGAAGATAAACCGAAATATGTGTGTAAAAATAAAAAAAAAATGTTACCTTGTTTAATAAAGTATCCTCCCGACAAGTATTTCAGTGCGGACCTGTATTTGATCGTGCGGTCTTGGAGCAGCATGCCCTCACCTGTGAGGTCTTAAGTCACCTGATTCACGAGCCCTTTGCACTACATTAACAAAGGCACGAGGGGTTGGTTGCACTCGATTGGGAAACCGATTCGCATAAATCCGTGATGCATCCGGGAGCATTTTGTAAAGACTGCCCCCCCGTAAATAAGAATCATGTCCACAAGTTCAGCATTTTCGTAAACATGTGCCATTTTTGATTTCGTTTGAGCCACGCAACACACTACTATTCACTCAGGATTTATCGACTGACGAAAAACATCGTGATAAACGTTTCAAATTCTTTCGCTTTTTTGTTTCCGATGCGATGAACCGGTCAGGCGGATTATATCCGTTGTCGCCAAACACGAGCATATAATAGGCAGGGCGGTACTCAAACTTCCAAAGGGCTATAACTTTGTTACTTTAATTTTATCAGAAAAATGGTAAAGGAAAAAAACATTTCTTTTGATCAGATCTACTCACTGTTAAAATAAATGACTCAACTTCGAAGTCACCCTGTATATCTTGGCAATTTACTTGAACTTGAAGTTAGCATTTTGACAACAGCACTTAGTAGGAAATACATTTCAAATATAAATTTTATAAATTAGGAAATACGAAGCAAGGACATTTTAATGTTTCGCCGATTCCTTCGCTAAATGCTTGGAATAGTAATAAACAATAACTCGTATCATCCAACTACAAAAAGAATTACAATGGGGCATAATTTGAGACTAATAAATGACATATTCAGTATATTAACGCTAATATATACTACTCTAATTATGATAATTATCAACGTACCTTTGCTAAAATCAGCTTATTCCTCTAACTTGTCGCAGCGTGATGCGCACTTCGTAAGGACCACGTGCAAACTGCTGTTCATACGAGGTATTTTTTCAGCTAACTTTGTGGATGATGTTACGCGGTATTCTTTGAAATGAAATAGCTCGTTTCTTATTGGTTGAACTGATACGTGGTTTTTACAGACGGTGTGCAATACTGGTTACTTTTTATTTATGCTAGAATCTCAATTTCAGCAAATTTGATGATACGTGGTATTACAATTAGGGTAACGATATATATATATATATATATATATATATATATAGTATATTGTCGTTTTGAATCTATCCGTACTTTGAAACCAAAGAGGCTGAAACGTCATTAAATTTTTCCATCTACTTTATTGAAAATGATCATGGGTATGAGAAGTGATCGGGAAGAAGTGTGGATATTTTTTCATTTGGCGACGACAGATTTCACATTGACCTCCACCTTGACCTTATTAATGTAATGTTCGGTGCCTCAGTCAGCGTATTTGGTTATTCGATTGCGACTTGATTTTGGACATTGACCACAAAGTTCGTTTGGCATTGGAATTAGCGCAGTACTGTTAAAATCCACCGTTGATGATGATCTGAAGATAAAGACTATGCATAACATTTGATCTTAGTTTTCTGGTAACGGCCCTAGATTTTGCCCTGACGTTGAAAGTAATTTCAATGTCAAATGTTTTTCCATTTTTTTTTACTTCTATTTTCAAATATGATCTTAGGTACCTTTGATCAAAGGTGGCTTAGTTGCCACACAACAACTGCTAATACAGGGTGGCGCAGAGGAAACGCATGTTTTCTGACCGAATGGTATTTCGCACAGAATAGGGATATGACCTCGCCGCACCGCCAGCAGAGAACACATGCGATGCAGTTTCAGCCATGGCACCGTGGATGACGGAGCATCGTGTGTTTGCCCTCGAGCAATTTTTTCGAAACGATGATTCTGTAGTAATCGCGCAACGTTTATTCCGTCGACAGTTCAATGTTGAACGCCACGGGCCAATTCCAGATCGAAACACAATACTCCGATGGGTTGAAGCATTTCGAAGTACTGGATCCGTAATGAAGAGGAAGCCACCTGGCCTTCCCCGTACCGTGCGGACTCCAGGCAATATCGAAACAGTGAGAAGAGCGGTCCTTGATAGTCCCCAACGGTCCACTAGGCGCCAAGCTCCAACTCTGCGTATGTCCCGTCGGTCGTTACAACGCATTCTGCATGACGATTTACAATATCATCCGTACAAGATAATGATCGTGCAAGGGCTAACGGAAAGCGATTTTGCACAGCGTAGAGAATTTTGTGCGAGAATGCGGGCCATTTTTGCTGACGATCCTGACGTCGTCATAATGATGAGTGACGAAGCACACTTCCATTTAACAGGATATGTAAACAAGCAGAACTGTAGGTATTGGGCGGCCGAATATCCACGAGAGCTACACCAACGACCCTTGCATAGTCAAAAATTAACTGTGTGGTGCGGAATCAGTAAATTAGGTATCGTTGGTCCTTACTTTGTTGAAGAGGAAGAAAGAGCAGTAACAGTTACTTCAGCACGTTATGTTCACATGTTACAAAATTTTCTGTTACCCGAACTTCATCGGCAACAAGTAAACATGGGAGAGCTGTGGTTCCAACAAGACGGTGCCACAGCTCACACAGCGAGAGCATCAATGGAATGGATTCGACAGATGTTTCCTGAACATGTGATTTGCCGTTTCGGCGATGTCCCTTGGCCCTCACGCTCCCCAGATTTGTCCGCATGCGACTTCTTTTTGTGGGGTTACCTTAAGGGTAAAGTGTACCCTCACAAGCCTCGTACGTTACAGGAACTGAAAATTGCTATTCGTCAAGAAATTGCAAGAATACCACAAGAAATGATTTTACGTGTAATGCACAACTTTCAAGAGCGGTTGGAGATGTGCGAGCGCGAAGCAGGGCGACACTTGAGTGACGTTATTTACCATCATTAGTTTAAAAGTGCACTATCATTACTTTATTTAGCTGTAACTGAAACAAAGTTATCTTGAAAATAAAAAATGTTATGCTTAGGTGAAAATCGTGCGTTTCCTCTGCGCCACCCTGTACTTCTCAAATATTTGAAGCGCTAATATAACCGTGGTGTTGTTTGAATAATTTGCATATCAATAATCATAGTGAAACATTACTGTATCTGTGCACTTCTGTATATTCAATTATAATGTTGAATTTGACACTGACACAAGGTCGTTTACCATGTTTTATCTCTCACCATGTTACACGAACGCGTCAGGTCTTATAAATATTATGGCGCCAGAAGAATAATTGACTTTAACTAATTTAAAAAGAAATCCTAAACTTATCTGGATTGTAGACTTCCTTCCTTCCATGCAAAGATACATATGCAGCCGAGATGATCCAAGTCCACAAAAGGTCAGGCTTTTTTGTCAAAACCAGTGGCCAGTAGTGGCAGTGACATAAGAAACTTCACAAAGCATGGGCTGCTTGCCTCGCACTCAAAATTCATGGTGCAGGTGCCTGTTTACCGCAGGTTTTTTTCTCAAGAAAAAACGGTCGATCTCAGTAAAATCAGCTACAACCGGCAGCAAAACAGCTATAAAGCTGGATGGTGGTTTTCATCAATGCCTTCCCAAGCTGAAGATGTTAAAATCCCATAAAAATGGAGGGAGTAGCACCAAACAATATTAAAACAAACTGCTAAAGGTAAGGTAGGTAAGAGAAAGGGTACTACTCCATAACAGGGGATGGGTCGGCCGGGTCAGCTCTCGCTGGAGCCACCGGAGGCTACGGACGTGGAGGCGGCGGGTCCAAGCGGGATATCCGCAGAAAACATCGTGGCGGACCCTGCGATGGATCTGGTCCCAGAGGAAAACGATAGCGACTCGGACGAGGATGGAATCCTGAACCGAGTCCGAGAACTCCTCCGTGGAAGCGGAGATGAAGGCGGCTGCGGCAGCGATGACTGCGGCGGCGACGGCGGTACGCCCGAATAGGGGTTACATACCGTCATTCGGGAAGGTGTAGGAAGGGCCTCTCAACATCCATGGTAAGTTTCAATTTCATCCAAATTAACTTACAACACTGCATAGCGGCTTCGAGGGCCCTTACTCAGGAGATCACTCGAGGCCGACATGACGTGGCTCTCATCCAGGAACCCTGGCTGAGAAACGGTTCAGTAAACGGGCTTAGTATACCAGGCTATACGCTTTTTAGCGATACTCCGGACACTAAGCCCAGAGCTTGCGTAATGACTTCCGTCAACTCATGGCAACTTAAAGAATTTACATTTAGAGACTTAGTTGCAGTCAGAATTAGATATAAGAAGGAAGGCAGTGACAGGGACTTGGTTGTCTGTTCGGCTTACCTTCCTTACGATTCAAGAGACCCTCCTCCGTCTAAGGAAATGGGGGACCTTGTCGCATTCTGTAGGGATTCTGGACTCGACCTTGTGATTGGATGCGACAGTAATGCCCATCACGTTGCGTGGGGCAGCTCGAACACCAACAGACGAGGCGAAGACCTGATGGAGTTTCTTGGGGCATCGAACCTTGAGGTTCTGAATGTCGGTAACATGCCCACTTTCAGCAATAGTGTAAGAGAAGAGGTTATCGACGTAACACTGAGCACGCTTAACTTAGCTCAGGACATCAGGGACTGGAAAGTGTCTCTAACACCCTCTCTATCGGATCACAGGTATATACTGTTCAAGACTGATGGAGAGATTCCGGATAAATATGCTCGGAATCCCAGGCATACTAGATGGGGGTCCTTTAGGGCAGACATTGACAGTAAGCTTGGAGCGGTCCCATACAGGCTTGGCAGGGGCTCTGACATAGAAGCAGCTGTCGAGTCTCTGAGCAGGGACTTGACGGCCGCATATGAGGAAAACTGCCCGTTACGCAAAGTACAAGGTAAGGGCAAGGCAACCTTCTGGACCAAAGATTTAGAGGATAGAAAACGAGCGGTGCACAAACTTCTTAGCAGAGTTAAGCACAGGAGAGGTTCTCCTCTATGGGAAGAATACAAAAAGGCATTGCAGGAGTACAAAAAGGAGATTAGAAGGGCCTCCAGAGAATCCTGGAGGCACTTCTGTCAGTCCATAAATGACATTCCTGCTACTGCAAGAATACACAGAGTCCTATGCAAAGACACTAAAGCAAGATTGGGATCTCTGCATGATCCCTCGGGAGGGAACACTACTTCCGAGGAAGATACTCTGAGGCTTCTGATGGATACGCACTTTCCCGGTTCCACAGTAGCGCGATCAATCACAGAGTGCATGCAGTTGCGCAGGCCCTCAAGGGAGGACTGGCGCACGGCAAGGGAGATTGTCACCTTCGAAAGGACGGTATGGGCAGTAGATTCGTTTGCCCCATACAAAAGTCCAGGTCTGGACGGCGTATTTCCGGCCATGTTACAGCAGGGACGGATTTCGGTTGTTCCTTACCTGTTGAATGTGTTTCGAGCATGTGTGGCCACGGGCTTCACACCTAGAAGTTGGCGGCAGGCTAAAGTGGTATTCATTCCTAAACCGGGCAGAGATAGATATACTGGCCCGAAGGATTTTCGACCGATTACTCTTTCATCTTTTGTGCTTAAGACCCTGGAAAGGATAGTTGATAGATACCTAAGGGATGGCCCACTGGAAAGGTGTGTCATTCATGCAAATCAGTTTGCATACCAAGCTGGAAAATCGACTGATCTGGCCTTACACAATCTGGTTGGGAGGCTGGAGAAGACTCTAGATCAGCGAGAAGTGGCACTCGTGGCCTTCTTAGATATTGAAGGTGCATTTAATTGCACCACAACCGACTCTATCAGACAGGCCTTGGTTAGACACGGGGTTGGATCAATCCTAATAGATTGGGTCCTCTCTACTCTGGAGGGTCGGGTAACAACAGCTATGCTGAATAACGTAAGCTGCAGCGTGAACGTAGCTAGAGGCTGCCCTCAGGGTGGAGTTCTGTCACCCCTACTGTGGTGTATCGTGGTGAACGAACTGCTCGTTAGGCTCAACAGTATGGGTGTCTACGTGCAAGCCTATGCTGATGACGTAAGCATAGTGGTTAGGGGGCGTTTCTGTAGAACAGTCTCGGAAATTATGCAGGGCGCTCTGCGCTCCGTGGAATCGTGGTGTAGGGAAGTCGATCTTTCTGTTAATGCTGAAAAGACCGAGCTGATCCTATTCACTAGGAGAAGAAGGCTTGACGGACTGGTCATGCCTACCTTCTTTGGGACTAGATTAGTTTTGTCCCAGTCAGTGAAATATCTGGGAATTATCCTGGACTGCAAACTGAACTGGAGAGAGCATGTGGAACACAAGGTTAGCAAGGCTCGCAATTCGATGTGGGCTTGTAGACGTGTTGTCGGTGTAAGGTGGGGGCTTAAACCCAAAGTGGTATACTGGCTCTACACGACGATAGTACGTCCATCTCTCTTGTACGGCTCCCTGGTCTGGTGGCCTTGCATTAGAACTGAGTCAACTAAGGCCAAACTCAATAAAATTCAGCGTTTGGCCTGTATTAGCATTACAAGCGCAGTGCGAACAACGCCATTGAGTGCAATGGAAGCTCTGTTGGATCTCCCACCGTTGGATCTGGTGATCCGCGGTGAAGCGAGAGTAGTCGCTCATCGACTGTGGAGTCAGGGCAGCTGGGCTTTCTTGAATCCGGTCAAGGGGCATACTGCCATATTAGTCGAATTAGATAGGGAGGACCCCGTCCTTCTAAGCAGGGGTGATCGTATTACCCCTAAATATCGCTTCAACCGCAAGTTCATTGTGGAGTACCCAACGAGGGAGGAGTGGGACGCCGGTAGCCGAGGACTCTCCGAAGTGAGCGGGCAGGTCTGGTACACGGACGGCTCGGTCACCGAAGAGGGCTCAGGTGCTGGGGTCTCTGGACCTAGAACTAGGCTATCTCTGCCTCTCGGTGAGTACACCACCATTTTCCAGGCGGAAATCTTTGCGATTCTGGCTTGTGTATCTCACATTCTGGAGGAGGGTGGGCCTAGGAGAAGAATAACAATCTTATCCGACAGCCAGGCTGCAATGAAAGCACTAAGTGCATGTAAGATTACTTCGAGTCTTGTATTGCAATGCAGGGAGGCTCTGGATTGCCTCGCAGCGAGGCATCCGGTATCGTTAATATGGGTACCGGGGCACGCTGGGATAAGGGGCAATGAGACGGCGGACACTCTGGCGAAAACAGGATCAGCCAGCAAGCTCGTTGGTCCTGAGCCAGCTCTAGGAGTAACCGCGCATAAAGCTAGGAGGAAAATGGAGACGTGGGTTGCAAGACAACACTCTCAGAAATGGAGAAGTATCTCTAGACATCTCCGCCAGGCACGAGAGCTCATTGAAGGGCCCAGTGCTAAGGATGGACGCTTCTGCCTATCTCTGGGTAGAGCCAACCTAAGGTTGCTGGTGGGACTGTTGTCTGGCCATAACACGTTAAGGCGGCACCTGCACGTGATGGGGGTGGCTGAGGATCCCTTATGCGAACGCTGCGGAGTAGAGGAAGAGACCTCGGCGCACGTTTTGTGTCGCTGTGAAGCTCTGAGCTACTATAGGCAGACTATACTGGGGTCCATTACTTTGGACCCTCAGGACGTAAAGGAGCTTGGACTCAAGGCGATTCTCAACTTCGCTAAAAGGGCGAGGCTTGTGATTTAAGTATTGTAGAGGTGCATAAGGGCCCGCTTAAGCGGCCTATGCACTGGCTCCTTATGGTGGCCGGGATGCCTCTAAAATTCAAGATTCATTCATTCATTCACTCCATAAACTGGTGATTGAGGCCCAATATCCCAAAATCTGGAAACCAAATGAATGACCGATACACCTTCTCAACCAAGGCTTCAGCAGGAAATGTGACCGACACACTTTCCGGTCTTCCGTCAGTGGACTGGTTGCCTATGGGCAAAAACCAACTTTACGAGAAATCAACGATATTTTATTATAACATTTAGTATCCAAAAGATTTGAACACAGTACTGAGTCGCTAATAAAGAAAGATATAATGTGTGAAATTATACTTTCAGGATTAGGTAGTGTCGAGATCAAAATAGATCAATAAATAACGAAATTTGACAAAAGAAAATCACTGAAAAGGGTTTGGCCTAGGAATCGGTGCTATATCATTAATAAAGAGAAATTGGAATTACTGATAAGTGATCAAAATGGTAGAAAAAAAGCTTACGTGATTTTGGCACGTTACAAGAACTTCCCTCCTGTTACTTTTGTCCCCCATATTCTTACAACAATGCGCTTCATACAATTCGTTCGAACAAGCCGTAGAAAAATGTACTATCTATATTGCCCAGTTACCGTTATCATGTAATATTTTAAATAACTGATAATAGTGACCTTGAACATATAAGCATAAAGGTGAAATGAAAAATTAGAATGAGGAATAAAAGGGGCATTGGTGTTATCTTACCTTCAGCACCACCTAGAGTGGCCAAATAAAATACGTCCAGATAGTTTAATGGCTTATAGTTCTTCTGACCGAAAGATAAGTTGATAGAAGTCGCTAATGCGGATCGCATCGCAGAAACAATCGACGGCGACGCTCCCCCGGAAACATCCGTGCCAAGACCTACTTTAATGCCGAAGCTAAACAACCGCCTGACGTCGCACATGCCCGATTTCAAGCAGGTATTAGAGTCGGGACAGTGCGACACTGAACTACCTCTTTGACTTAAAAGACTGAGCTCTTCGTCTGTTAAGTAGATGCCGTGGGCCAGAACTGTCTAAAATATAAGGAGATAATGTTAAAAAGATTGATTTCTTCAGTAGTAATAAGTGTTCCACTTACAAAAATCAGCGGTATAAGTTGTAGCAGAATATTATCGATGCATGAAACTAATTTACCTTTGGCGTCAATAGTCCAGCTTTATCATAAACATTCGCATAAGGAAGACCGTACTTGGAATTTACCTGCTTGACTTCATCTGTATTTTCTGATATATGAGTCTGTAATAGAAAATGGCGTTCATTAGGTCAAAAAAACGATCAAAGAAACTGTATGTCAGATATACAGTCGACCTGCTTGACACAAAGTTTGTTCAAAATACTGCCACGTTTTTACTTGATACAAAAAAGCAATCAATGTGCCAAATGATCCGAATGCCGCTACTGGAATTTCCGCTAACAGCTGACTAAATTTACGTATCCCCTGAAATTCCTAGGCGGTCCCCGTATTGCCGGAAAATACCGTAACAATGATTATAATTTCAGTCAAACACCGTAACAACCACATTAACTTCGTTACTGCATTCGCCTATTTTAGTCAAACGCTGTAATCAATACAGTGTTGCCCCGACTAAGTAAATAATATGATAAGGAACTACTTTATCAATAATATTAAAAGAAAAATAATCAATCATGAATTGATCGAAAAGGAAAGAAGAATAGATTAAAATGTTGACTTTATTATAACATTATTGTGGAGATTAATCTTTAATGTATTAAATCAACAAGAGATATCCTGAAACTATCGAAAGGATTATAAAACAATAAGTACCCTTAAAAACAAAATAGTTACATAGAATTATCTTATATTTTATGATATTTTAAACATTATTTGGTAGCGCATGTTAGACTTCTACGGCACCATGAATTACAAAGAAGTTTTTTTTTAAAGAAATACATCTATTGCATAACCACTGCTTTTTCGCAGAACAGAAAAGACTATGTGTGTACCCAAGCAAATGAACACAAAACTGGTACAATGAATGACTGAATCAGTAACGAAGTTAATGTGGTTGTTACGGTGTTTGACTAAAATTGTTCAGTCATTACAGGGAATGACTGAAATGCTTAGTCAAACGTTGTAATAATCAAACTGTTACGGTGTTTGCCGGCAATACGGGGACTGACTAGGCATTTCAGGGAATGACGAATTTCAGCGTTTGACGCCGACATATATATATATATATATATATATATATATATAAATATATATACAGGGTGACTTCGAAGTTGAGTCATTTATTTTAACAGTGAATAGATCTGATCAAAAGAAATGTTTTTTTCCTTTACCATTTTTCTGGTAAAATTAAAGTAACAAAGTTATAGCCCTTTGGAAGTTTGAGTACCGCCCTGTCTCAATATCATGTGCTCGTGTTTGGCAACAACGGATATAATCCGCCTTACCGGTTCATCGCATCGGAAACAAAAAAGCGAAAGAATTTGGAACGATGTTTGTGTACAGTTTATTATTTTATTCAGTTCAGTTATACATACAGTCAGTGTCAGTGTCGCGTGTGAATATTGTCTGTTGCGTGGCTCAAACGAAATAAAAAATGGCACATGTTTATGCGGATCGGTTTCCCAATCGAGTGCAACCAACCCCTCGTGTCTTTGTTAATGTAGTACAACGGGCTCGTGAATCAGGTGACTTAAGACCTCACAGGGGACCTCACGATCAAATACAGGTCCGCACTGAAATACTTGTCGGGAGGATACTTTATAAAACAAGGTAAAAAATTTTTTTTATTTTTTTTTTTATTTTTACACACATATTTTGGTTTATCTTCCTTCTACAATCATTATCTGAAAATTAATGACTCAACTTCAAAGTCACCCTGTATATATATATATATATATATATATATATATATAACAGGGAAAACTGCATTTCTTAAATAACTATGATGTGTTGTAACAGGTTCACCCTGCTGGTGACGAGCCCTACTTTTTCCCCCGCGTGTCGTCACATGCTAGTAGCCTGCTGGATCTCTTTTTCGCCACGCATCATGTCCCTTACAGCACTGCTGTCCTGTTTCCCTTGGGTAACTCCGACCAGGGTGTTGTGGTGGTTACGTTTCGGTCAGAACCCGTTGTGACAGCAGAAACTCGCCCAGGCTGCAAAATGTGGCATTACGGACATGCCGACTGTTCATCGATAACAGAAATTATCCACGTCGGGATTGAGGAATACATCCCTCATACAATGAAAGTGCCTAAACCATGGATTTAAAGGGTTCCCTACAATATGCGGGAAGTAACATTCAGGCATAAGACCGTAAGGCGGGTGCCCTTGTCGCTCGATTTCAATAAAGCTTCTGGTCCGAACTTGATTTCTGCCATTGCATTGAAGAGGTGTGAAGCGGAACTCGCTCCAGTTCTTCCGTGTCTATTCCAGATATCTTACGACTCCGGCACCTTCCCAGATAACTCGAAATTTGCTCATGTCCAACTCATCCCAAAAAATATAAGACCCACCCTTACAACTACAGACCTATAGCTCTGCTTTGTGTTATAAGTAAGGTGATGGAGAGGTGCATAAATCGCGAGCTTCTGGACTACCTCGAACGTCACGGCTGCTGGTGTCCATTTTGCTTTTTCTATTGTATTTTTCTTGTTTAGAGTAACACAGTGCCTTAGGCCATTATTAATTCATGTTGGTGTCTGCAACTATGTTTATTGCTTAAGATCTATGCATTTGCCTCGTTCAGTCCATATTATCGTGCTTGAGAGGTGCATTTTTTTGTAACATGTGTATTTTATCTACTGCCTGCTTTGGGGTTAGGTCCAAATAGTTACAATTGTAAATAATAAGAAAGAATTTTAAACACATGTAGTTTGATTAGCCAGACAAACATGGGGGAATGGAATACAAACTTTCACCCCTGCATTAGTTTGAAAACATTGCTCTAGCTCCGAAATTATATTTATTCAAGTCACAGCGGTTTACATAGTCTATGGCTAGTTCCGTTCCAAGAACGAGAAACCGTCAGAGGGTTAGGGCTGACGCGACGAAGATCACTTTTTTACACCTTGAAACGTATTTGGGGGGCCACTCCAGTTTTAACATTTGAAATGAAAGAGTATGCGAGAAGGGGTACAATGGCGGCCCAGACGTCAGAGATTCTGAGAGGAAAGATTATAACTAAAAAATCACATCAAATAATCATAAGAGTATTTTAAATTGTAGCGACAAATCCACGTACAGATCTCTGCAGCTTTTGTTTTCACTCTAAGAGCGCAGGCACTTTATTTGAACGCTACAGGTAACGTGTAGAGGAAAGTTGGGACATTTGAGTTGTTTTTCATGAACACCAAGTGAGGCTGAAACTGGTTACTAACGGTTCAAATTTCGTTGAAGTGTCGTTCAGAAGTTATTAAAGAAAAGGTGATTTCCAGCCTGGATCTCCATAGGGGACCTATGTAGGACATTCTTATAGGAAGTGGAGACACTATTTTTTTGTTCTGGTACGGTATGGTATGTACACGAGAGATTGACATGTTATTCTGGTACTTGATTGGTCAAGATTTTTTCCTATCAATTCTCAGAATAGTTAAAAAAACAAAAGAGGTCCATACTAAGCAGTTTCAAATGTTGATGCGATAATATTTCTATCACTGGAGCATTCCTTATTACCTGAACATTGACGTTGTACTCCTTGACTAACTGTCCCAGTTCAATCATTGAATCCATTTCTAAGCTTAGTGCAAATCTTGGCGTAACGATTGGTTCCACTAGTTCGCACTACAACAAATAGAAGAACATTGAAAATAAAACTTGTATTTTCAGCACCTACCCGAGAAATTGCCATGATTATCTGCAATGCTCCATTGAGGAGTAGCTTTTTTCTCCCTGTACGCCTAGGTAAATAATTAATGATATTTAAAAGCTAAAATCGTTAGCAAATTACTTGAGTTTGTCAGTCTGACATCAGGCAACTAGATATTTCCGAGTATTTGTGAAACGTATATAAAACGTCAACACCGCTGCTTTACGTTTAGGTTGTTGTGAATATAGCGCTAACAAGTAAGGCTATATCTAAGAAGATCGAGTATAGCCATAAAAAAGTGTAAGTAGTGAAGAAATTCTACACATACATCGCATGAGAAAGCAATAAATTATTGATCTCGCAAATTATACACTTCGCCGATATACGCGTCAGTGCGCGACCAATAATAAATCACTTCGCAACCTAGGTATGTAATGGACTATTTTTCAATGGATAAGCAAAAATACTCACATCTTTAGACCGAACAGATTCAATAAATTTTCTTGTTAGCTTGATGGTCTCCTCAGGCGTCTCTACATAGTCATCTGGCGCCAAAGTTGTCATGTTGATTTTGCCGATAAACGCTCTTTGTCCGTATTTAAGCACAGCGTCGACTAGAATCAGGCTGGCATCTTGAAATAGAGAGGCGAAATAACATGCCGTGGTCGTACCATGATTCAAAGTACGCCTCTGCAAAAAAAATGATAGAGAGTGCAGGGGTGCATGCTGGCCAGTTTCCTTTTCTGATTGGAATGATATAAAATATTTCGGTTCTTAATTTGAACTGAGTAGCAATTATTTTATAAAAAATATGTAACTTCATCCTGCATACATACATATACTAAGTGACATATAAATCCGAACACCCAGTTTAAATGGTTTTATTTTAATAAAATTTTGTATAAGTACTTAATGAAGCATAATAAGTAAATGATAAAAATTTCAAAATGATTGCACTGCTTTAAAGCCCTTTGACCTTTAATAATGTGTGGATGCACCCTGATGTGCTACGCATTCTCCAACGCGCCTAGGCATGCTTCTGATCAGGGGGTCAATGTCCTCCTGTGGTATCTCATTCCAGGCAACCACCAACTCCTCTCGAAGTGCTTCTAGAGTCTGAGGAGGACGTTGCAAATTGAGCAATCTCCTACCCATCATATCCCACACGTGCTCAATTGGGGATAAGTCGGGAGATCTTGGTGGCCATGGTAACAATGTGACATCATTATGTTGAAAGAAGTCTATTGTGACCCTTGCAACATGTGGTCGGGCATTATCTTGTTGGAAAGTTGGATCTACCAGGGTGTCAACATAGGGTAAAAGATGGGGTTCTAGAACTTCGTGGATATAACGCTGCGCGTTCATGTTACCTCTGATGAAGATTAAAGGTGACCTAGAACCATAAGCTATAGCACCCCAAACCATAACTCCAACAGTGTGATGAACATGTCTTTCAACAAAAAACTGTGGATTCCTCCTTTCACCACGTCGCCTTCTAACCCTGGCACGACCATCGTGCATGCCTAAACAAAATCGAGACTCGTCACTAAAGACAATACTGTTCCATTCCTGATCCCAGAGTGACCGTTGTCTGCACCACACAAGGCGATTACGTCGGTGTTCTCGAGTTAAAGGGAGGACCCAGTGTGGTCGGTATGAAAACAAGCCAAAACTTCTCATTCGTCGCTAAACACTTCGCATGCCAATAGGTCTTCCGTGTTCTGCAAACCATTCATTTGCAATGGACCTGGTAGTGGAGAAACGGTCCCTTAAGGCCAATAATCTTAGGCGGCGATCTTCACGGTCTGTTGTTCTACGGCGGCGTCCAGTGCCCCTTGCTCTTTGCGTACGGCCTTCTCGAAGCCATGCCTGACAACACCTAACCACAGTGTCTACACTTCTTTGCACTCTAACTGCAATTGCCCGAAAAGAAAGTCCAGCTTCCCGAAGTCCCACTATACGGCCCCTATCAAACTCACTAAGTTGACGAAATCGTACAGGTCTCCGTACTTTAGGCATCGTAACCGATCGTAAAGGATGTCAAGAATCAAAATCCGCCAACGTTCATTGTTTACTGCGGCTGAAATATTCATTTTTAGAGCGTTAGTGAATTAAAAAAAAGCAGTCTAAAAACCGGAATGTCCAACTGATAAGGCTGAAAATTTTTCACTTGTTATTTACAGTATATATAATATAATAAAACCATTTAAACTGGGTGTTCGGATTTATATGTCACTTAGTATATATACGTTTATTTATAAACAAAATAATTCACTTAAACTGGCAAAACACTTTTACCTAAACTAATTAAATAAATAATATAGACATGCTTGTCTGGACAACCACAATTTTTTTTATTGATCAAACTTGCATGTAGGACCACAGGTTAAGTTTCAGATGTTACGTTAGTTGAGCAAATTTAATAAATTCAATTAAACGATTGCGTTTTGGTGTCAATTTCATAGATTCAAGTAAACTGCTTTAGAAATCGGAGCTTAATTAGTTAAATTAGACTTGTTAGCTGTCACATGATTAATTACTTTTTTAACTGGCCTAATTAATATTTTAATTGGTTTAATTATATCTTCAAAGTAACTATGAAAATATTAATTTTATGAAATAACTAAGGCTTGACAATATCAATGTATGGTCACATAATACATTTTTTAAATCAGAATTGAAAACATTGTTCACCTCAAGTTGATCATTGCGGACAACACATGAAACGACATATTGAAATTCTGATTATGCCATCTTATAGAGGAGACAAATTGTATCTTTAATTTTAAAATTGCATCTCAAAGATAGCCAGGAAAAATAAAACCCATTTTTGGAAAATTCTTTCTTCTCGGAATTGCGAAACTTTGTTATCTTTCACCGTTTCTGAGATCCCAATGATGAGAGGCGAATTTGAAATATCCTTTATTATGTTCAGCAGTTAAATTATATATGATAAAGACAATTTTATACCCTAGGGCATGAAGAAGTCTGCGATGGAGAAGTTAGTCGTAAATGATATGTTTTTACGAATGGACTCATTTATAATATTCCCAAACTGCAGATGGAATGAATCTACTCATTACAACACACCATAATATTAAAATATTTTTACCACCACTGCATTGAAAACTTTTCTTGAGTACTCCAAATCCCTATATTTCCTTTCTAGCTTATAGGTGTAAGCCTGTAACCATTCTAATAAAGGCTTATCGTAGCCTAATCCGCAATTTGGATACTGTGGAGCATGTATATGTGTATCTACGAAACCTGGAATTAACAGTTGACGATCTGATAGAACAGTTACCATGACATCTTGCTCATCTGCTAAGTGTTGTGCTCTAGCTTGTTCGAGGTCTTCTTTCCTTCCTATTGCCATAATCTGGAAGGATTAGAAAAATATAGGCAAACATTCACATCTAAATAACCTGAGAATGCCAGAATTTGGAAATAGAATTGGAACGCTATCATCAGTTCATGATTATGTTCGGGGAAAGGAAGCTCCTCTCAGAAAAGGGTTGGCTACGAATTTGGATAACAAAGGAGTTAAATGGATCGAGTCAGTCAAACGGGCCCAAACAATTAGTCCATAGCACCCACACATTTGACAACATTGTGCTTTAGACATTTATCCCGTACCCCAATGTTACCAGGTCTAGTGAAATTTCACTAGATCTAGTGATTTTTGAACAACTTTAGTGATTTAGTGAAAACTTTTGTTAAATGTCATATTTCTACTAATTTTTCTAAAGGTTTGTGGCAAACAAAAAAAAATGAAAAATACAATGAAAAAATATAGAAATGCATCCAAAAGTTGGTAAGAAGCATATACAATTATATGCATCGCAGTTTTAAAAGATTTTCGGAATTTGAAGAATTTCAAACATTTTTTAACATCAAACCCCACAAATTATTGCATTCATCACAAACCAGGTCACTGATTTCCGCTGTAAGTAGAATTATTGAGCAATATGAAATCCATGACATACTAGTAATTTATATATATATATATATATAAAATTAAATAAACTATATCATCTTTTTTTGTAATTTATATTACCGCCTTTTACGGATATGAATTTGGAATTCCAGTCTGAAACCCCCAAGGTACATAACCTTCACCCCCGGATTAATGACGCGTGTAAATTTTTATTAAGCTGTTTCATAAAATCAGAATATTTAAGAAATACAGATATAGTTAATGTTCAATATCGAAATCCAGAACATTTTCTTCCAATGGCAAAAAGTTACTTGGGTCCAAAAGTATTGGAAGAAATGAATAATCCTTTTTTCACCGAAAATATCAAACATAATCTCAGATTGACATGTCTGGATTTTTATACTGAAGCGGTAAGCCAAATATGGAAACAATTCCCCTTTAATTCCCGAGAAGTACAGATTCTCAAACTAATAACTTTTCTGCACCCATCAAATATATCATCAACTGAAAGCATAGGTGCTCTGGCTAATAGGTTTCCATATATAGTTAGAGACACTAACAATTTAGATGAAGAATTTATGCAGTTGAAGTTTTCTGAATGTGATTTTTCGCTTGGTGAAATTCAATTCTGGAAAAACATAATCAATATCAAAAAAAGGCATGATAGTCTCGCATACCCAGAGCTTGCCAATTTTGTTAAAATTTTATTTACATTGCCACACAGTAGCGCAAGTGTGGAAAGATAAAAGCTGCTTTAATTTTCCAATTTCAAACGACATTATAAAAAAACAATAATAATATGTAGTCGTAAGAATGTCATTCTTTTTAAATTTGTTTATTTTGATGTAGTTTTAAATAAGTTATACCTATTTAATTTCGTTTTTATAGTTACGTTTCTAAGCTTTGAAATATATTTGGTGTTTTGTTACTTTTGTCCGATGGTTTTCTAATAAGCATTTTTCTAAGTGTAATCCGTGTATTCTATTGTCAAAATTCCTTGTCATTAAAAGTGTCGAGATATTGTGAACAACAGCTCTAAATACGGTTCTGAGTTTTACCAGATCTATACCCAATTCACTACTACCAACGTTACAGACTAATTCAAAGATGTCACTTGCTGATCAGCTGTTCATCTCAGTAGAAGTCAAAACGTAATGGATTCTAGTGATAGTGAAATAGGCTGTACACAAGTACACATGCCCACGTACCTTACTTCGTTTTACGATCACAAAACCACCTTGTTCATTGGATATTCTATACAATTGCTTTTTGGCTGGATCATTTTGGCAGTGAAATATGTTTCCCAAAAAAATCTTCGATTGTCCAGATGACATTTTTGCGACGCTTGAAGGTATTAAGCCGAAACAGTGCATCTGCATCCAACTACGAGTATAACTATAACCTGACTTTTTACCATTTAACGTTTTCATCGCCGCTTCGCTAGAAGGCAGCTAGTCGTTTATGACAGTGGCGCAGGCTTTGAATGAGTGAGTAGGCAATGACTCAAAAGTTAAAGAAAGTTTCTGCTGGTTCCAGTATCCACTGACAAGACAAAACTGAAATAGTGACATAGTCTCTAGTCGTTGATAGTGATTTACATAGCATACGGTGTATCATAGAAGTTTTTAAGTCTCCAATTCCAAGGATGATGTTCTAACGGGAAAGTATAAAAAAATCCCCACACACTAAAATATATCAGCTTATAAAAAGTTACTTTGGATTCTGGTTTAAATAATACGAAAGTCATAATAGGTAAACCGAGGAAAGATGGCCATATTTTTTTTTAATCGCCTGTAATACTTTTAATAATTGGGTTTTAACAAAAAATATAATATTTTAGGGTAGGGCATGCTAATTATTATTTGTTGCTCTGTGCAAATTCATTATAAATATGGTTTTTTATTTTGTTGATAAATATCGGTATTTTTTATATGTGGGCCATCTCTCCTATAGTGTTTAGTAGAGATGGCCATATCATAGAAGGTAAGATGGCCATATAAAATTCAAAGAAAATAATGAGTTTTATAAGAATACTCGTGCAATACCTATGAGACTTTATTATTACATATAACAGAAAAAAAACTAAAAACTCAATAGCCAATCCTTTTGCCAAAAAAGTAACTTACATTAAAAAACTAACTAACTTAAATTTTTGCCTTTTATAATAGCGACAGGAGGAAGAAAAGTGCCGTCGGCGTTACAGCAGGCAACAACTGTTACAGTCTCGGCCTTTTCTGCTCAAGCAACTGACGAAACTACTTTTGATCCTTTTACTGCCAAAACTTCCACCGGTCTTGAATTTAGTTGCAATCCACCCTCGTCCATATTAAAAATATTTTTCGGGTTTATCAAGATATTGTTTTCTTCCAGAACACTCGGCAGTACTTTAAAGTTATCAACTACTACCTTTCTAGACATTGCTGTGCACCTCGCCAACGACAAACTTTCTGCTTTTCTAACTGATATTTGTGGATCTCTGGTGAGAAATGAATGCAGCCAAACTTAACCAGCTTTCTGAAGCCGATTATTAAATTTATGTTTTAAGCCCAGCTGAACAGCAAATTTATAAGCTATGGTTGGCAAATCATCTCTAGTAAGTGGAGATCCACTTTTTGCATTTCTGTAATATGCCGAACCAGTCTGTTTTTCCAGCCTGAAGCACAGATAATCCCTCATCTTTTTACAGTACTCATTGTAGATTTCAGTTGCTCCTCGGTCCATTTGGCCCTCTCCAATGATTTTAAAAATAAATACAAATGATCTACGATGGCCATCATACATAGGAAATAAGTGGGCCATCTCTCCTTTTCTTCGAGGAAAGATGGCCATAGCATGATTTAGATTTTATATACGTTAATTCGCGTAAAACGCTTAGGCAACATAAAACACACCACACATGGTAAAATAAACACCACTTTACAACACAATCCTTACGATTTATACATAGTATATACGAGTATTGTGACAAATCTAAGTCTAAGCAATATATTAGTTATACAGATTGCACTTAAAAAGTGATTTATGTTCTGTTTGGTGCTCAATAGTAATTTGAAAGGTGCGTAAAGCTTGACTGACTTTGTTCGGGGTTGGTGTTGCTGCGAAGCACTATTAGTCTAATCATATTAGACGAAAGTACCCCTGGTTTGCGAAATAATTCTAAAGTCTGGTTTTATTGCTGCAAGCTGCTCAAGGGGGTATTCAAAACGGACGCATAAAATGGGTACACCAATTTTTGTGGGAAAACTTTTTATTCGACAACAAAGAATGAGAAAATGTGTTTTTCGGTATTCAATCTAAATAATGGGGAGGGGCGAAAAAACCCTCTTTAAAAGATTTTTAAGTATTTATGAGACCTAGAAAATGAGACCGCACGTAAAACGATCCGACTAATAGCAAAAAAGTTATCCCCGAAAACCGAGGAAAACTGCAGGTCTTGGCACGTGTTGGTAATGCGAAGACAGTTGCTCGGAGATATTTGAAATTCTTCAACTTCGTAGGATTGGTACTTCTAAATGACCACATCAAAATTGAAGTAGATTGGTCAAGTAGTTTGTGAGAATTTCTAATTGCTTATCCCAAGACATCTAATTTCCGGCTATCACTACTAGTTTTTTTTGAGCAATATACATGGGTTAGTTCAAAGGGCATTTTATAGCATAATATACTAGTTTACCTTGCCGATATGAATCGAAAACTATTCCGGAAAATAAATGTTATTTTTATGCAAAAAAAGGATGGGTTACGTTTTTATTCTAAACAAATTCAATACATTTCGTATTTATGAGTAACTCGCAACAAAAGATGATAGACACATCCGCTTTGTTTTAAAACATGCTTAGTAACGTAAGTATTTCGAATATCGTAGCGCATTTGCTCAATTACTCAGAAATACGAAATGTTTGAATTTGCTTTGAAGAGAAAAACGTAACCTTTTTTGTCGCATAAAAATAACATTTATCTTTCGGAATGGTTTGTAATCCATATCGGCAAGGTAAATTAGTGTTAACTAAGTGACATATAAATCCGAACACCCAGTTTAAATGGTTTTGTTTTAATAAAATTTTGTATAAGTACTTAATGAAGCATAATAAGTAAATGATAAAAATTTCAAAATGATTGCACTGCTTTAAAGCCCTTTGACCTTTAATAATGTGTGGATGCACCCTGATGTGCTACGCATTCTCCAACGCGCCTAGGCATGCTTCTGATCAGGTGGTCAATGTCCTCCTGTGGTATCTCATTCCAGGCAACCACCAACTCCTCTCGAAGTGCTTCTAGAGTCTGAGGAGGACGTTGCAAATTGAGCAATCTCCTACCCATCATATCCCACACGTGCTCAATTGGGGATAAGTCGGGAGATCTTGGTGGCCATGGTAACAATGTGACATCATTATGTTGAAAGAAGTCTATTCTGACTCTTGCAACATGTGGTCGGGCATTATCTTGTTGGAAAGTTGGATCTGCCAGGGTGTCAAGATAGGGTAAAAGATGGGGTTCTAGAACTTCGTGGATATAACGCTGCGCGTTCATGTTATCTCTGATGAAGATTAAAGGTGACCTGGAACCATAAGCTATAGCACCCCAAACCATAACTCCAACAGTGTGATGAACATGTCTTTCAACAAAAAACTGTGGATTCCTCCTTTCACTACGTCGCCTTCTAACCCTGGCACGACCACCGTGCATCCCTAAACAAAATCTAGACTCGTCACTAAAGACAATACTGTTCCATTCCTGATCCCAGAGTGACCGTTGTCTGCACCACTCAAGGCAATTACGTCGGTGTTCTCGAGTTAAAGGGAGGACCCAGTGTGGCCGGTATGAAAACAAGCCAAAACTTCTCATTCGTCGGTAAACACTTCGCATGCCAATAGGTCTTCCGTGTTCTGCAAACCATTCATTTGCAATGGACCTGGTAGTGGAGAAACGGTCCTTTAAGGCCAATAATCTTAGGCGGCGATCTTCACGGTCTGTTGTTCTACAGCGGCGTCCAGTGCCCCTTGCTCTTTGCGTACGGCCTTCTCGAAGCCATGCCTGACAACACCTAACCATAGTGTCTACACTTCTTTGCACTCTAACTGCAATTGCCCGAAAAGAAAGTCCCGCTTCCCGAAGTTCCACTATACGGCCCCTATCAAACTCACTAAGTTGACGAAATCGTACAGGTCTCCGTACTCTAGGCATCGTAACCGATCGTAAAGGATGTCAAGAATCAAAATCCGCCAACGTTGATTCTTTACTGCGGCTGAAATATTCATTTTTAGAGCGTTAGTGAATTAAAAAAAAACAGTATAAAAACCAGAATGTCCAACTGATAAGGCTGAACATTTTTTCATTTGTTATTTACAGTAAGATAAATACATTCACCAACTTTTATTAAAATAAAACCATTTAAACTGGGTGTTCGGATTTATATGTCACTTAGTATATCTTGCTGTTGAATGCTCTTTGAACTAATCCTGTATATAGCTCAATAAACTAGTAGTGATGTCCGGAAAACAGGTGTTTTGGGAAAAACAATTAGAAATTCTCAAAAAATTACTTGACCATTAAACTCCAATATTGCTGTTGTTATTCAGAAGTACGAATCCTTTGAACAATTTCAAGTAGTTGCGTAAAATTATCGTCGCATTACCAACAAGTGCCAAAACCTGCATTTTGCCTGGTTTTCCGGCCATAACAATGTTGCTATTAGTCGGATCTTTTCACGTGGTCTCATTCTGTAGGTCTCATAAATACCTAAAAATCGTACATAAAAAGTTTTTTCGTTCCTGTCAACACTTTCGATTGAATCCCCAAAAATCCGTTTTGTCATTCTTTGTCAAATAAAAAGTTTTTCCACACAAAAATTGGTGTAACCATTTTATGCGTCCATGTTTAAAATGCGCCCTTGAACAACTTGCAGCAATAAAACCGGACTTTACAATTATTTCGGAAAAGTTTGCTAATATGATTAGACTATTATGTTAGATGAACGCCTACATTGGAAATATAATACATTTATCAGATTTGCTTAGCGGTGCGTGTAGCCTGTCCAGAAAATGCGTCGATCGAAGCTCAAAGTCAATACCACACGTCCCGCATTTCTTCCCGCGTATGTTTCCATTTACAGGTATGTTGCTATATTGGAATTCCTTAAGTCACAGAGCTTCTGCACTACACATGAATATATGTTCGAGTATAGCCCTGTACCCCTGTTCTTGTTTCGTAGAAAAATACATTATCAAAGTAATTACGATCTAATATATATAGTTTTTTCCAAAGATTTCCAACATTTTTACATGCGATCAACACCGATTCGCAAACTGAGAAAACAACAAATATGCCGAAAGTCTGAAGAATAACTGTAACATCTTTATTGAATTTCAAAAAATAATTGACTATAGCTATTGATATTTTTATCACCTGCTGATATACCTAATAGAAGTGTTTGATTGTGTCAGTATTTACACCAATTACTTGATTTGTTTAACGGGTAGTTCAGAGTATTAATCCTTAAGCTTAGTAGACACTAGTAGACCCCGTTGCGTAATTTGTCTATAGGCAGTCTGGAGAAGGTCTCAAGACACGATCTATAGATGGTCTATAGACATTCTTGTTTGTCTCGTCTAGCGTCCATACGATAATGTGAATTTTTCGGTCTCATGTTCGTTTTCGCCATCAAAGACATTGATTTGTGTGGAATGGCTGGGATATGTCTCGGGGTCCCTCAAAATGTCTTTTTTGGTTAATGAATGAAGTTTTTTATGTTTTAATCTTTAATATTATTACACTAGTTAATTATAAATGCCACGTAATTCTTTTGTTCTCATATAATAAAATATTGCCTTTCTGCGGATTTCTGAGCACATTCCATATTTTTTTTTCGAGTTGGCATTGAACAGATAGAACACAATGGATTTAAGGAGCAAGAGTAGGATGAATTCTAGAAGTTCCACTGAGGTAGAAAAATTACCAGCCCCAAATATCGTTTGGAGGCTGCTAAGCGAAAATTTTTAGGGAAACATGAAAAAAGTGGCGACGAGATTTTACAGATCGAACAAGTCACCAAATCACAGGACTGTACTTTGTCGCGCCTTCATCGGAGGATAAGGTTGACAGCGTCTCGAATTGGTGAAGTTTGTAGAAGAAGGCAGACAACAAGCTGTAAAGTTCTAGTAAACTCCATCATATACCCAACAGACTTTTCTAGTAACACAATAAAAAAGGCAATACAAAAATCATTGGACACCGCAGTTCAGTCTTGTGGTTTGTTTATTGATCGCACACATCCATTTCTGGAAGCATCGCCTCCATCTAGCTATTACACTAGACAAGAAATGTACTTAATCCAGGTAGAAGCCTACCTGTTTATTTGGTTTGCAAACACTACCTTACTGTTTCCTCTTATTTTGACGGCATCAAATATTTTTATGACTCTCATTCAATTGTTACCATGTACCTACCACATGACCCTTGTAAACATAATTTTGTTTACTGACATGAATAAACGAATTGTAATTTGAGTTCTTGAATTTATTTTAGGCAAGGTATCAAATTATTTGAATACATTTTTTCTTAGTTGGAACGCACCGTCGCGTCGCTTGGACTGGCAGGACGAAACAGTACACGAATTTCGCCCAAAAACCGATTTGCACTTCACGGCTTACGTTTCATTTTATTATTTCCAAATGAAACTCTTGCAGCGTGCTAAAAACAAAGTCCACAGGGTGCTAACTATCCACTTTTTCGATTTTATCCACTAGGATCTTTTTAAAATATCAAGAAGTTGAGCACAAATTCGATAGAAAGCATTTCAACCCACCATAATTCTTGCGCAAAGACAAAATTTTGTAAAACGCTCTAGAAAAACATCACAAACTGCAGAACCCAAATTGAACGTAACGGCGAAATGGGTACATTTCACGGCTCATGAAATTCAAATGAAAATGCAGGATAAGATCTACCAAATTATCGTTCTCAAATAGATATTTCCTTGACATATCAATAATTTTAAAGTTCCACGCTAAATTCCCCTATACTTGACTGGAGTGATATCCGAATTCAGTCTTCCCTACTGTCGGCAGTTGCAGATAGATCTGTTGGCTCTTGGTGTCAAATCTATAGAGCAGGTACCGATTTTTTCAAATCATGAGCACATTATTCGTCGGATTTTCGTTACTTAAATTTCCTGTAATCACTGGGATCAGAAGCTTCTTAATAATAGAACGTGTTTCACTGATATCAAAGATGCAACATTCAGAATCACCTTCCCCCAACCCCCACTTTCTAAGCAGCACATTTTTTTTCTGTCAATGATAAGGAACCCCTGTAATGTCAAAAACGGAGTTTCTGTCATTGTTACTTTTTCTTTTTTGCCACTAGACTAAAACTACAAAGCTTTATCATACTAGTAACCCCGTGTAGAAATTTCATAAAAATCCGAGCGGTTATTTCCAAGTTGATGAGTGATACAGTTTTTCGTGATGTCATATGACTTAAAAAACATAACATCTCATTTTTGAAATTTTTCGCGGTTACAATACTTCCTCGCCAATGACGTGGGAAGTAAAACGGCTTTAAAATCGAGGAGTATCAGCGATCGCGATTATGAGTACCTGTTTGCAGAACGACTTATCTACGCGATATTATATGAAATAAGGCCACCAAATTATCTGAATACGTCCTTTCTTAGTCCGTACATTGCGCCGCAACGCTTGGGTTGGCAGCACGAAACAGTAGACAAAATTCGTCCAAAATACGATCCCATCATAAAACATGTGCAAAAATAAAATTTCAAAGGTGCTCCTATAGCACCCTGGGCAATTATCTTATCAACATACTGTATGAATTTCACTCAAAAATATTGAAAAATGGAGTGTCAGTTTTGAAGCAGCTGAACCCTTGTAAATGGCTTGAAACTCACTGCGTCGGAGCCGCCTTAAAATCCCATTTCTTTTACCGTTCCTTTAGAATTTTGTAAAACCAATTCCGACTTAATTTGAAAACTACACGCTACTGTCTTACTGATGATGGTTGTCCTCGATATACGTTTCATGCATTCAACTATAAAAATTCCTATAGATTCATTCAGTACACATTCATGAATTTCAGATAAAATCATGTAATAGAGAGAAAATCTTAATACCGGTTTCTCAGAATTTTATATTTTTATTCTCTTATCTCTATATTATAAACCGGTTGTGCAAAAGTGGTTCATGTGATAAGGCCATGATGTATCTACATTTGCTTGATATAACGTAGAAACCAAACCATGTGCGTTTAGTGCATACGAGGGTTGTCTCAAAAATATGGTTTTCAACTCTGTATACAGAGTGACTTTGAAGTTGAGTCATTAATTTTCAGATAATGATTGTAGAAGGAAGATAAACCAAAATATGTGTGTAAAAATAAAAAAAAAATTAAAAAAAATGTTACCTTGTTTTATAAAGTATCCTCCCGACAAGTATTTCAGTGCGGACCTGTATTTGATCGTGCGGTCTTGGAGCACCGGCATGCGCTCTCCTGTGAGGTCTTAAGTCACCTGATTCACGAGCCCTTTGTACTACATTAACAAAGGCACGAGGGGTTGGTTGCACTCGATTGGGAAACCGATTCGCATAAATCCGTGATGCCGCGGCAGCATTTTGTAAAGACTCCCCCCCCGTAAATAAGAATCATGTCCACAAGTTCAGCATTTTCGTAAACATGTGCCATTTTTTATTTCGTTTGAGCCACGCAACAAACACCACTATTCACTCACGCGTTACCGACTGACACATTGACTGACATCGTGATAAACGTTTCAAATTCTTTCGCTTTTTTGTTTCCGATGCGATGAACCGATAAGGCGGATTATATCCGTTGTTGCCAAACACGAGCACATAATATTATTATTGCGACAGGGCGGTACTCAAACTTCTAAAGTGCTATAACTTTGTTAATTTAATTTTACCAGAAAAATGTTAAAGGAAAAAAACATTTCTTTTGATCAGATCTACTCACTGTTAAAATAAATGACTCAACTTCGAAGTCACCCTGTATATGCAGCCCGTGATGCTAGGCGAGATCTCGTAACACCGTCGTGTTTGTCGGATCCCCCACCACCGATCCTAACAACAAGCGCCTATTTGCGTTTCTCGGTACCGGCCCCATCGCCAGGGGCGAAACTGGATTCAGCGTGATGGATAATAATTATTATTGTCACTGATGAACAGGTACAAACGACAGCTTCTTTCTTCAGCGTGACAGGAATGACGTCCTCAGCCGTCACCAAAATTCTCGTTCCTCGTGTGCTCCGCTGGCATTGCTAACCGTCAAGTTTGATCGGTGCTGACGTCCTCGACACACGACTTCATTATGGTGTCGCTGTTCGCTCCTCTGCTCCAACTTTGAGGATGCGGTGTCTCAAGTCCATGGCTGTTCATCGCGTCCAGTCCCAGAGTCCCAGGGCACGATGGCGGAAGTTCTCGGAGCCGATCTGCATCGTCACGTCCGCCTCTCCACGTACAGCAACGGCAGCTCCCTTCGCGATGCCTAGTTTCTAGGTGGGACGAAAGTAGCTTCCGTAAACTTTTCATCGGACATATGACTTTCATGGCTCCGGTATCCACCAGGAATGAATATACCCTGCCGTTGATCCTTCCATTCGCGCATAAGCTTCCATCCTGGTACCGTACTGAAGCCATTAGCACAATAGGATAGAGGCGCTGATGGCGACGTTACCTCCCTCAGCACCTTCGCTTGAAGCTTCTCGCCTGTCTCCCCAATGATTAATTCATTTCTGAGGACACGATTAATGTGGTCCATCTTCAATGAGAGGGCCTAATTCTCCTCCTTCAGCATCTGCGACAGGGCATGGTTCTCCTCCCTCAGTCTGCGTCTGTAAGTCGGCAAACGCTCTCGAATGTGAACTGGCGCTCCCCAATGAGGTCATAATCGCCCATGCTCAGTCGCGTAACTCTGGTTGCATAAGCGTCGATACTGCAAGACGGCACTTCGCCACTCAAGGCCCCAATTACGAGTGCGTTATAGTATTAATAAACTAGCATCAAAAAATTACGACACACTCTTCCCCACTCCCAAAACTTTACTCCTAAAAAACATCAAAGAACAAATTTTGAACGATTATTATTTTTTTTTTCGAAAAACACCAAGCTCTTTCGTCCTTCACATGATAGTAACCTAGTGTATAAATTTCATTCAAATCCGAGCAGTGCCTTCCAAGCTATGGACAGGCCAAGGAACTGCGGACAAGCCGACAGATAGGCCGACGGACAGACAGACCGACATATACACCGACAGCCATACAGACAGACAAACCGACAGACAGACAGATAGACCGACCGACAGACATACTGACAGGCAGACCGACAAACAGACCAACAGGCAGACAGACAGACCGACAGACAGACAGACAGACCGGCAGACCCACAGTCAGACCAACAGGCAGACAGACAGACCGACAGACAGACAGACAGACCGGCAGACCCACAGTCAGACCGACAGACAGACCGTCAGACAGACCGACAGACAGACAGACCGACAGACAGACAGACCGACAGACAGACAGACCGACAGACAGACAGACCGACAGACAGACAGACCGACAGACAGACAGACCGACAGACAGACAGACCGACAGACAGACAGACCGACAGACCGACAGACCGACAGACAGACAGACCGACAGACCGACAGACAGACAGACCGACAGACAGACAGACAGACAGACAGACAGACAGACCGACAGACAGACAGACAGACAGACAGACCGACAGACAGACAGACCGACAGACAGACAGACCGACAGACCGACAGACAGACAGACCGACAGACAGACAGACCGACAGACAGACCGACAGACAGACCGACAGACCGACCGAGCGACAGACAGACAGGCAGACCGATAGACCACCGCCAGGAGGTCTGTGAATAGTACTGTGTATCTATGATACTCGCTCGATATTTGACTTCTGTGCTCCTCGTCGTTTCTGCAAGCCTGACACAAATCTATAGGTTTCTGAAAGTCGCACTGACGATCAGGCTTTCTTCGTAAAATTCGTAGATTGGACACTTTTTATCAGAAACGCGAGGAGGTATGAAAATGGTACTCTGTCTTCACTATGAGATAAGAACGAAATTTAAATTCATGACATCGATGCCTCTTGCCGTTTCTGCGATCTTGTTACAGATCTGCAGGTTTCTGGAAATTGCTCTGTCATTCAGACTTTTCTAGTAAAATTGGAGGGCGGCGAGGTGCTATCAAGATCACAGAAGCGCGAGGCGGTTTGTGAATTTTACTCTACTTATACTATAATGTGGGTGCAAAATTTTTATCTTTGGATCTATGCTCCTAGTCGTTTCTGAAATTGTTTTACAGATCAATATGTTTCTGAATATCGCACTGGCTGTAAAGCTGGTAGATTGGAGAATTGCTATTAGGTTTACAAAAACACGAGGAAGTATGCTAATGATACTCTGCTCCTGCTTGCCGTTTCTGCGATCCTGATACAGATTTACAAGTTTCTGGAAAGTGCTCTATTTTCCAGACCTTTCTCGTAAAATTGGTGGACGGAGAGTTGCAATCACAGAAACGCGAGGAGTTGAATGAGTTTTACTATGCTTATGCTTTGATGTTGGCGCGAAATTTTGATCTTTGGCATGTATGCTCCCAGTCGTTTCGGCAATCGCGATACATATCTACACGTTTCTGAAAATCGCACTGTCTACCACAGATCCTTCGTAAAATTGGTAGATTGGAGGCTTATTACCAGGATCACAGAAACGCGAGGAGGTATGTGTATTTTACTCTGCCTCTGCTACGATTTTGTCGCGAAATTTTGATCTTTGGCATCTATGCTCCTAGGCGTTTCTGCTAACGTGACACAGATCTATATGTTTCTGAGTATCTCACTAACAACCACAGCTTCTTCGTGGCGCTGGTAGATTGGAGAATTGCTATAAGGCTCACGAGGAGGTGTACAAATGGCACTCTGCTCCTGCTAGGAGGTTTCGGGAAATTGCACTGTCAACCACCGTGGATCGTGACTTACTATCAGGATCACAGAAACGCAGATGTACTAAATAGTACTGTGCTCTTCCTTAATACTCGCGTGAATTTGGACCCTTGGCATCTGTGCTCTTCCTCCTTTCTGCAATCCTGATCCAGACCTATAAGTTTCTTAAAATCGCAGCGTCATCGTAAGATTGATAGATTGTGTAGACTTGTTATCAGGTTCACAGAAACTCGAGGTGGTATACAAATGGTACTCTGGTCGTGCTAGACTTTTCTCAAAAATTGATGGACGATGAGCTGTTATCAGGATCACAGAACCGCGGAGAGCTATGTGAATGGTACTGTACTGTATCTATGATACTCGCGAAAAAACTGGATACTTGGCATCTAAGCTCCTGGCTGCTTTTGCAGTCCTGATACAAACCTATAAGTTTCTGAAAATCGTGACAGCTTAATCGTAAAATTGATAAATCGGAGATTTGTAATCAGGATAACTCAAATGCCATGATGTATGCAAATAGTACCCTGCTCCTGCTATGAAATAAGGCAGAAATTTAAATCCATGATATCGAAACTCTTGCCGTTTCCGCGATCCTGATACAGATCTACAGGTTTCTGGAAATTGCAGTGTTACTGCTACTATGTTATCGCGAATTTTTTATATTTGGCGTCTGTGCTCCTAGTCGTTTCTGCAATCGAGATGAAGATCTATATGTTTCAGTATATCGCACTGTCGACGACAGATCCTTCGTAAAATTAGTAGACTGAGAAATTGTTACCAAGTTCACAGAAACGCAAGGAGGTATACAAATGGTGCTCTGCTTCTGCTATGGATCCGAATTTTGTTCTTATCTCATAACAGGACTAGAGTACCATTTGTATACCTCCTCGCGTTTCTGCGAAGCTGATAACAAGTCTCCAATCTATCAACTTCACAATGAAGCTGTGACGATTTTGAGAAACTAATAGGTCTGCATCAGGTTCGCAGAAACTCCGAGGAGCATTGATGCCAAGGATACAAGTTTTACGCGAGTACCATAGATACAGCACAGTGCTATTTACATACGTCCTCGTGGTACTGTGATCTGGATAGCAACTCATCGTCCATCAATTTTACGAGAAAGGTCTGGTCGAGAGTGCAGTTTCCAGAAACCTGTAGATCTGAAACAGAATCGCAGAAACGGCAAGAGGTATCCATGCCATGGATTTGAATTGATGCAGATCTATAAATTTCTTAAAGTCGCTCTGTCGTCCAGGCTTAGTAAAATTGGTATATTTGTTATCAGGTTCACAGAAATGCCAGAAATTATGCAAATAATACTCTGCTCCTGCTATGAAATAAGCACGAAATTCAAATACATGGCATCGATACCGCTTGCCGTTTCTACAATCCTGATACAGATCTATAGGTTTCTGGAAATTGCACTGTCGACCAGACCTTTCTTGCGAAATTGGTGGTGCTATCAGTACTCGCGTGAATTTGGATCTTTGGCATCTATGCACCTCGTCGTTTCTGCAATTCCGATACAGACCTATTAGTTTCCGAAAATCGCCATAGCTTCATCATAAAACTGATAGATTGGAGACTTATTAGCAGGTTCACATTAACCGAGAGTTGTTATGCAAATGGTGGTCTGGTCCTGCTATGAGATAAGAACGAAATTCGAATCAATGGTATCAATGCCTCTTACCGTTTTTGCGATGTATGAAACTCGACCAGACTTTTCTTGCAAAATTGATGGACGATGAATTGCTATCAATATCACAGAACCGCGATCATTAACGACCATTTGGAAAAAGGCCACTTTCCAAACAGATGGAAACAAGCTCTAATTATTCCATATCCTAAAAAGATCTCCAGCGACAATAATTCCCTCAGGCGTGCCTCAGGGCCACTTCTATTCCTCATATATACTTTCGACAAAAGCAAAAGTAGTGACAATTCTAATGTCAATAAATTGATTAAGGACTCTTGAGATCATAATCCACTTGTTAATCACAAAAATCTGATGTTATTATTTTGCGCCCAAAGGAAAGAAGACAATGTGACACATCTCTTGATCATTAAGATAAATAACCAAATCTTGCAACTTTCTGATTCTGCAAAAATTCTTGGTATTGCTTTTGATACAAAATTAAGGTTTATTAAGCATGTCTTTCACAGAAAACCTGTCTTAAGGCCGTCTCTCACGATACGAAATTTTATGCTAAATTTAGTACCAAATTTTGTGCTAAATTTAGTACCAAATTCTGTGAGCAAATTCGCTAATGAATTTAGTTCCCAGTTTGTTTACAAATTACAATCCTGTCTGACACGTAAATAAATTTTTGTACTAAATTTCGTACGAAATCATGCGCAGTTGGTAGAAGAAAACTATAACTGTCAACTTCTGCCATTTATCACGTCAATGTCATTCTAATTACACTTTCCTTTGCGGTTGCTACTTTATTCCTTCAATTGTAGAAAATGGAGCGATCCCGTAATTCGCATATATTATATGCGACTGCGGCAGCAGCGATCTGCGTTGTAGCTGCCCACCTCATGAGAAAACGAAGTAAACGAAACCGTTAAAAAAATTGGTGCTGAAAATGGATCAGGGAGAGGGATCAGGGCATGTGTGTGCTTCATATGCTGAATCAAGAACTTCTAGTGAAGGATCCACTGGCTTATAACATAACCCTAATTGGTTCTTCTGGTTTTTTCCAACACAGCTTATTTAGCTTTTCTGTTTTTATAAGCCTTGCTTTTTACAGCATGTAAACAATCATATTTCTCATAATCGTTTAGTAATATCTCGCACTGCTCTTTTAATCATAACATCTTTTAAGTTTTCAATCTATAAGTAGAACAGTATACCTACACAGGGGAGTTTCGCGAAGTTGATGAACACAACTGATAACATCAACTAATGAATTACACTCTAACAAAACCGAATCAAAATTTGTTTAGTTCACCTCAAAATTAATCCGTGTACCAAGTCAAAAAGCCTAGGTGTTTCCTCTTAAACTAAAGGCTTCTGTTTTTCTTTGCTCTTCTCCTTTTTTCTTCTCTTTCCCTTTCTCCTTTTCGTACATTAGACAGTGACTAACGGACCTACGGACCGCCCAGACAAGCAAATGACGAAAAGTATCAACTAATGATAGTGTTTGAGGTTATATCAGCCATTGTACTGCTCCAAATGCGCAGTAGCCGTCTGCGCAGTTTTAGTATGATATAATTTAGAACAATTTCTACAAAATTTAGCACTGAATTTGTTCATACCGAATTATGTATGTACTAAATGCTGTCTGATACTATCCATAATTTTGTACAAAATTTACCACAAAACTTCGTATCGTGACAGACGCCCTTAAGGCTACGACCCCGTATAGGAAACAGGTATTTACTATGTTTTAAGTTTCGTAAAAAATTACGTGAAGCATTGGTTATATATATGTGTATACTAAATTATTGTAATATTGTATACTACATGTTTAGACAATTTCATCAAAAACGTTATTCAAATTATTCAAAACAATTGGATGCGTTTCATCTTTGGCTTACGTAGTACCCTAAACTGGTTAAAAATTAATAACTTGGTCAAGTATCACCATTTAGTTTTTGTTTACAAATTACGGCTCAGATTAAAAGTCTCTTACATGAGGACAAAATTTCATTTAATAATGATGTTCACTGTAGAACTCTCAGAAAAAAATATTAGAATACCCCTGCATATGTGTTCACTTATTAAACTCAGTTTTTCCTACAATGTTGCTATTATTTATAATATTATGTAATGATATATTTTATAATGACTTCATGTATACATGGGTCCGTAACGGCTTTCTTTTCGTGCTATCACTAAAGAAATACGAGTAATGTTCCAAATATTTCTGTGAATAAGGAAACGTATTTATTGAACAGTTGGTATAACCTATGATAAATTTTGCAGGTTTTACAAGTTGCTGAGGCTCAATATGAACGTTGATGAAAATAATATTATCCTGCATTTTTGGAAAAAAATTATTTAGAAGGTCAATAGCTTTGAACAGTAACATTCGAATAGAACGACAACAATAGAAAATATCAAATAGATTTTTTAAAATAAATGTTCAAAATGGCCACATTGGACTTCAATATAGACGTCTAGTCTGTTACACATTGACTGACGAACTCTCCTGAAAATACCCGGGTATATTTTGTATAATCAGACATGACTCGACAATTCTGTCTCTTAAGTCCTCCACGCTTTGAACAGAAGTCTTGTATACTAATGATTTCCAATGTCCGTATAAAAAGAAATCGATAGGATTCATGTCAGGCGATCTAGGCGGCCATGGCTGTGGTCCGCCTCTTCCAATCGATCGATTTGGATAATTATTATCTAAGTATTCTCGCGCAACGACACTGAAGTGTGGCGGAGCACCATCATGGATGTACCACATGCGACGTCGTTCTCTAAAGGCGCGTACACATCTGGCGAACGCATGTGGCCGAAGCTCTTCGATCGAATTCATTCGATGATTTCGACGTTCGATGGAAAATTTGCTCTGCCATCCACATTACGGTGAACGAATTCGTTTGCAGTCATTCGTCGAGGTTCGCGGGTATTTTTGTAAATGGTAAAAAATGGCGTCCGATGATGAGGATATAATTATTGCAAGTGCGTTGTATATTATTATTAGTGAGGCGGAGACCGAAGCATTGAAAGAGCCCCCCAAGAAACGACGAAAACGGCGCTGGCGGACAACATCATTGTTCAAAAGCAGAAGTCGGTATAGAGGGATGGACTTAATTAGTGATCTAAAAGCTGAAATGGAATACGGACTTTTTGTAAATTTTTGTAGAATGAAGTCTACTGATTTTGAATGGTTATTAAATGAAATCGGTCCAAAAATCGCGAAACAAGATACAAAGTTTAGAGAAGCAATACCGTCAACAGAAAGGTTAATGTTAACCCTACGATATTTAGCTACTGGTGACTCATATACAAGTTTAATGTATACTTTTAAAATTTCAAAACAACTCATTTCAAGGATAATACCAGAAGTTTTTGTAATCTTTATGCACTGGATTCCATAAAACTTCCCGTTCTCGATATAAACCAATAAGTTTTAAACAAGAGGAATTAGTCCACTCCATTATCGCTAAATAGAAACTCAAAACAAAATGACCACGATGAGACACTTAAAAACTGAAAAGCGTACACACTAAACACAGCCAAACGAATTCGTTCTTCAATTTTCTTTTGATGTACCGCCCAGTGACCGAACTCTCGCGAAGGCAAACACATGCGTTTGTTAGGTCGTACACATTTACCGACGGCGTTCGGTCGAAAGGCTTCGGCCACATGCGTTCGCCAGATGTGTACGCGACTTAAGGAATTTCCTCCAATAATCCAGGTAGGTCAAATTCCAAAAATCTTCGGTACTCTTCGCCGAGGAAATGAGGGTCAATCAAGTGATCACTAACGATTCTAATCCAAATAGTGAAGGAACAGTCGTGTTGCGTATTATGTTCAATTATGGCATGGGGATTTTCTTCACACCATACATGGTTATTATGGAGATTTATTATTGCTGTTTGCGAAAAACATGCTTCATCCGTAAATAGTATTCGATTTAAAAAAAATTGATTCAGTGTTACTTGTTCACGTAACCAGTTGCCAAAAACTAACTCTTATAGGCAAATCTCGAGGCAAAAGCGCTTGTACACGTTGTATTAAGACATGGATAAAGTTGCTGATCTTTCAAAATTTGCCATAGCGTTACATGATTTAAATTTAGCTGGTGCGCAAATTTTTGTGTACTTGTTGTAGGATCCTTTTCGATTTTATTAAGCACAGCTTCTTCGATTTGGATGGTTCTTACACTTGCGGGTCTTTCTGCAGCAAGTACATTAGGCAGCGGGCGTTGTGGAATCATCATACAAACGTCGTGCGTTACCCAGAGCCGTTCCGTAAACGAAATGCATATGTGTCATTTCTTGATTACTGAAAAACACCAAAAACCAAATATTTGGAGTCTTAGAATGACCAGACAAGAAAACAGCTGTCGAATTATTTGAGAAAATATAATTAATTCAATTGTTTTCGGGTACGTCATAGGTGTCTAGATAAGCACAATGCTTAAATATTAAAAGTACTGCGATCAAAGCAAATCAATGTCTTGCTATTTTTTCAAAAAATACAGGATTTCCGTATCTACGTACGCACGGGTCTGAAAACAACTGTAAATCATATGATATTCACCACAGGGCATACTTAATTAAAATAAGATACGTTCCATTCTTTTATATTTTTTTAGAACAATTTCATCATTTCTTTTAGTGCTCATATGCTCTAGCTTGAAAACAAAGCCGTTGCCGACCCATGTACATATGGAAATTTCGTCTTCAAATTGACGAAGGATTCAATGGTTAAAGTTTGTCTACAAACTTTATTAACACCCTTTTTCCAAATTTTCGTTACCTGTCTTTCGACAAAAAGTTAAACCAATATTACCTACTTAACCCCCAAACATTGACATTCGGTATTGTGACACAGGTTTGCGCTCAAATGTTTTTGCAAAGCCTGCTAGTCTCTGCTTATCTCTTACGCCGCGTACAGACCGAAAATCTAGCGCAGAGCAAACGAATCCAAGCACATGTGACGTTCGCGATTGTTGTTGGAAGGAATTCGAATGCGCTCGTCGACACGTCATCTACATCTAAATTTAGTTTCGAGTTGGACCGCGTTGGGTTACGTTCGGTGCTACAGGCAAACGACTAAATACTAAAGGCGCAACAAATCCTGTCCAGACTCCAGACCAAATCAAACCTCCTTTTGATGTACCGATCAAGGAGCGAACACAATCGAACGCCAACGCCGACGTTGGAAACCGTTGGCTTATGTTGGCTCGCGCCGTACACACCGATTCGAACACCTCCAAATCTGTAACCACATGTGCCTTGGTTTGCGTTGGAATCTCGGTCTGTAAGCGGCGTAATAATTAACTTTCTTGACCTGTCCGAACATTTAGTTATCATATTTCGAGATATTTCAGTGATTCTGTTTGTTTTAACGTGATACATTTGAGAACAGAGGTGCGGCTATTGAAAATAGATATTTATCATTCTTATCTAGCATTATACATTTTTGCCATACATTTTGATGAAGCAGAAGTAAATTTATTGATCAATTTGTGCAAAATGTAAAGGTGTCCGAATATTTAATTGTTGGGGCTCATATATCACACCGATTTCATGTTTGCTTTGAGTTATTCTAGAATATATCTAGAAAGTTTTCCGTGCAGTATTGCAAAAGATCGATGATCTTTTTTATCATTACCAACTTCTTATCTGATAAGTACTTACAACTTCAAACATTCAATATTTGTGTATAATGCATATTTCCATTTCCAAGGAATAAAGACATCGTAAATTATAACAATGTAAATAATATGTAACAATTATATTATTGCCAATGTGTTTCAATTTGTTTGTATCACTTTTCTACAGGGTGGACCCTTAGGAGAGCAAGACACCTGGACAGTAACAAGCAATTCGTTTCTTTTGCCTTTTATCTGAATTAGTGCGAAATTTGTCTAGAAATTTTTGATTGCTGCTTGATTGTGCTTCTGCCATGTTAAACGTTCAATATTTACTCTGATCCGGCAATATTTATCATGAAATAATAATAGATACGATCTTTTGAGTAAGAAAAACTTTTTAATAAAAAACCAAAAAAGTCACAATCTATTTTGATAATTAATTAGCAACATTCATTGCCATTTTCGTACATACTTAATCATATCAATATTCATATTCAAAGGTGTTGATTTTGAAAAACAGAAAAGTGAAAAAAGTCAAGTTCGGCCATGAATTTTTTAATTGTGCGTTTAGTTTTACGTTACTTCGGTAGCTTAGTTATCGTGCAAAAAATCAATAAAACCGGTTCAGTGATGTAGGTATGTAATATTAATGATTTGACGTGTTTAGATAAATCGTAAAAACTGAATTTAGAACTTTTTTTACAGATACGAAACTACCTATCACTTAACTATCTCCATCGAAGTACTATCATAGCTTTATTTCCCGTTATCTGTTTTACAGTGTTGTTTCAATGGTCGCTCGTCCGGCACGCCACGTCAAGTGATTTTCTCCCCCTGGGTTCCTCTCCCTCTTTTTCAAACGCATCCTCTAATGTCGCTTGCATTGAAACATGTCAAAACTTGCATATTAGGCGCGCGTTAGCTAACGTATTGCAGCGCTCGTTTGTTCTATTAGTAAACGCACTATTTTCAATAAGTCAACATGTCGAAGGAATTACGCACTTCTTAAAAGGGAATATCTTTAATAGGGATCGTAAAGCATCAAATAACCGGTTCATAAATTCCCTCTAACGGACAAGTACTAGCAGTTTTGTTCTATAATATCAGTGAAGTGAAATTAAGTTTGGAGAGATTTACAAAACTATGCAAGCGAAACACAAGAAGTGTTTGAGCAACGTCGACAAGAGTTTGTTGCGAACTTGGACAACCTGTTTGATATTGCGCATGCCGATGCCCTTCAATTGATGAAAATACATGAAGATAGGGTCTTCTTGCAGCGGCAGAGAGAGCGACACCTGACCATTTAGCTGCGGTGGAGAAGAAATAAGCCATAAAAGAAGAAAAGGCGCGTCTTAGGAACACCAAAGAGTAAAAGCGGCGAGCTAAATATGTATGTTGCTTCCTCAACTCCTTCGACATCATCTTACGCACGAACCAACTAATCAAACTCAAATGAGGAAAACTTTCATAGCTCCAAAATAGTGGCAGCATTAGATAGGTGTCAGTCAAGTATGAGAATTCCTGTTTTTATTACTGAAGCAGACATTGAGGCACTTGGTCATTACACTAGCAAGCCTATTCAAAGAATTCTTACTGAAAAGCGGAAGGAGCGCGCAGAAGCTATGAAGCTTGATTTCCAAACCGAGGTACCAGATACTGTAACTGTCCAATGGGGTGGCAAATTATTGTCATCTTTAAATGCACGCAACACTAAAGAGGAACGTCTACCGATTAATATAACGTATGAAAATAAAGAGCAACTTATCCGTGGACCCAAACTGGACAGCGAGCAGGCTCAGGTACTTTGGGGTGCTACTATTGACTGGAATCTTGAAGATACAGAAATACGGGTCGCATTAACGGTGCCTGTGTGCTTCACGAACAGAAACTTAATAAATGCTTATTTTTGCTTGCCGCCATCACGTCTACGAATTGGTGATAAAAGGCGTGTTTGAATCAAAGATCAACCAAGTAACTACAAGCCCAGTTATTCCAACGTTTAAAGAGTTTCGTGAGACCACGAAAAGTGTGGATCCTGCAAAAACACAAATTTTTACTGGAGTGCTATCATGCCTGAATATTTCAGAGACTGACAAGCTGCTGAATTTTATCGACATGAATTGACCAAAGAAATTGTTAGAGACGACTATCAGGCAGTGGCGGATTTAGAGGGGGGTGCGGGGAGCACGCGCCCTTCCCCTAGACGTCTGACACTTGCTTTTGTAATCTAACACTATTGTGTTACTTTCTGGCACATCATGGCGACAGAGGCATACTAACTTTATAGCTATAGGAGCTGAGAATTGCGATCATTTGGTATCCTTTAGTATTCCAAACGCTCTTTGACATCACTTACGTTTACAGCACAATTCTTACGATTTATACATATATACTAGTATTGTGACTTGTGACAAATCTTAGTCTGAGTAATATATTAGCTATAATACAGATTGCACTTCAAATGTGATTTATGTTCTGTTTGTTGCTCAATAGTAATTTGAAAACTGTGTAAAGCTTGACTGATTTTGTTCGGCGTTGGTGTTGTTAGATGAACGCCTAAATTGGAAATAGACATTTATGATATTTACTTAGCAGTGCGCCTGTGGCCTATCCTGAAACTGTGTCGATCGATGCTCAAAGTCAATACCACACGTCCCGCACGACCCCGTTGCGCAATTTGTCCATAGGCAGTCTGGAGACGGTCTCAAGACACGATCTATAGATGGTCTATAGACATCCTTGTTGGACTCGTACCTATTTTGTTCTCATATAATAAAATATTTCTGGGGATTTGCCATGTTTATATTGCAAATAGCGTTTGCGACCCCCTCCCCTCCTAGTCGAAATCCTGAATCCGACCTTGCTGCCAGGAATTAATAGAACTTTCAATAATACCATAAAAAATAAGATTCAACCGCTAGGCGCCATCAATCAAGCTCGATGGATGGCCAGAGCAATCCATTCATTAAAAATAGCATCATTAAGTTCCCAGCTCAAACTTTCTAATGAAGATAAGGCAGATATGTTAGATATCTGCCTCGTGTCAATATAAGTGAAACCATGGTTGCAATGCACTTTAGCGGTAAAAGCAACTAACCAGGATTTATGCTTTTTATTACGTTGCGTACAAGAACACAGGCAGGTATATCCTGACTTTAAAAAGAAAATTTAGTAAATAACGTCCTTTTAATGATAAATATACAGGGTGACTTCGAAGTTGAGTCATTTATTTTAACAGTGAGTAGATCTGATCAAAAGAAATGTTTTTTTCCTTTACCATTTTTCTGGTAAAATTAAAGTAACAAAGTTATAGCCCTTTGGAAGTTTGAGTACCGCCCTGTCTCAATAATAATATCATGTGCTCGTGTTTGGCAACAACGGATATAATCCGCCTTATCGGTTCATCGCATCGGAAACAAAAAAGTGAAAGAATTTGGAACGATGTTTTTACAATTGTTTTATTCAGTTATACATACAGTCAGTGTCGTCAGTCGGTAACGCGTGTGAATAGTGTCTGTTGCGTGGCTCAAACGAAATAAAAAATGGCACATGTTTATGCGGATCGGTTTCCCAATCGAGTGCAACCAACCCCTCGTGCCTTTGTTAATGTAGTACAACGGGCTCGTGAATCAGGTTGTAACACTTCCTTTCCGCAAAAAGTCCAGAAAAGATGGAATGCAATGAAGATTCCAACTTTTCTGCACAATCACAGAAAGGGGGTTACCATTAGCTTCCGGTTGCTCAGTCGGTGGCATGAAAACATCTACAGGCGTGTAGCTGTGTGTCGACCATGGCATGGCTAGAGGATAGAAGAACAAACAGAACACAAAAATTTAACAGATTTTATTTAACAAAAAAAAGGCATTTTCATTACATTACAATTTTACAAAAATAACAAAATAAGTTTTACATCTTTGGCGCTGCTATAACGCTATCGACTTATCTTTCGCTGGTCCATTTTTACTCGACTGTAGCCAGGATGGCCAGGGGCTTGAAGGGGAGGTCCCAGTTGTGAGGGGTGACCTCACATATAGTGGCTTCGTAACCAGTTGTAGGCGAAGTTAAAGGCGATGGCGCTGCCAAGGCACATGCATGGGTGAAAATATTGGCCAAGGCTAGGCAAAGTGAAAGGGAAAGAGTAAGGGGGTGGCCCCAATCATTTTTGTCCTATACGGACACACATTCTAGAAAATTCTAGCACATGGTGCTATATAACCTTGTGCTACTGAGAAGAAATTTCTAGCCGTTGTTCGATCGGCGGCTCAGGTGAAAAGGAAGCGCGAGGAAGATCGCAGATCAGGAACTCCGCATCAAGCGCTCCAAGCGGAAAATTTTCCAAGCAAAAAAGCTAGAGATGGGATTAATGAAATGATAATCGAGAAGTGATTTAATAAGTACGATCGGACAGTGAAACCGTTACACTCGCCCCAACTTAACCAAAAAAAAAATCGAAAAAGCATTTAAGAATTTTTTTTTTTTACTAGGAAATTGAAAGTTATCACGGAAGGACAAATGTACAACCATTCGACCAGATAACAAGTAGTAAAAGTAAGGTAGAAACAAAAATGTTAGAAGAGAATTGGAAGAAAAAGGGATAGCCTCAAGTCTACCAAACAAGAGGGATGGTTATAGCACCAACTCGCTGAAAAGTACAGTGAAGTTGCACTTAAAAAAAAATATCATCATAAGATGAAAAATCCAAAACATAAAACATCGTCATACCTAAGACGAGAAAAATAATAAACCAAAAGTTTCAGCAGTAGTCCAAGCACGAATCACAATGGCATCCAAAATGCACGACTGACTACTAAAAACTTCAAAACTAAGTAAGTACCTAAACCATAAGAGGTACTAAAAAAAATAATAATCTTTCTCAAAACAATTGCCAGATTATCTCGCAATACTCCAAACCCAAAAAGATTATGATCTACAGTGATATTTTAAACCAATATCCAATATAAAAAAAACTGTGCATTACTATTTTCAAAATATGAAAATCAAAAGAAATTAACAAATTCTATTAAGAATTCCAGTTATATAACAAAACAATGTACAAGTACTAAACCAATGAAAACTTGATCACGAAGGTATTTTAATCAAAAAAGATGTTAACTAAGTGCAGTTCTGATTCCACAAAAAAATTGTCGGGCGCCAGCAGTCTGTAAGACTACAAAATAATTCAAAATATTTTCAGAGAATTAAAGTATATAAGGGACATTCATGAAATATTGAAGTAAGATTTTCAAAGTCAAAATATAGCTTAAGTTCAATCAATGAACTAAAATTCAAGAGTAAGTTCAATCAAAATTTTCGGGTCATGTGACAACATAAGAACCACACCAAAAAAAAATTTGAAGTACAATATAGAAAAGAGCAAAATAAATTTCCAAAAAAACTAAGTGCAACACAAGTGCAACTGTAAATCTAATAGTGTTAAAATCATAAAGTGAAAGGAAATATTAAAGCTATATGAGCATGATTTTATAAAGGGTTCTCAAAAAAATTTAAAAGTAAGCAAAATATTAAAAGTTTCATGAGTAATAAATGAGAAACGAAGTGAGCATATGTAAAATGCAAAATAGCGAAACGAAAATCACAAGATATTTTAATAAATCATGATACATGAGAGTAATGCCGCAAGCAAAAATTGTATGCAAAAGTCTACGATATATGTAGGTGCAAAATTGGAGTTATATAAAAAAAACAATCTAGTGAACAAGAAATAGAAATAAATATGATAGGTAAGAATTCGAATTTTGATTTAAAGCAAAAATATGAGAGAAAGACAACTTTCTAGGGTCACCATAGGTGCATTCCAAAGCCCTAGACAAGAATGTCTATAGTCTATGGAATATTTTCATGTAGATCACTGATATCATCAGCGCACTTCAAAGTCTACACTGAGAATAACCATAACATTGTAAAATGAAAGTTAAGTTCAAATATGAAATATTACAAGATTAGAAAAACTATAATAATTTACCAGTGTAAAGTATGAAAAGAGAATTACTATACTGAATCTATAAGAATTGGCGATTACTTCAAGTCAAGACAGAAATTGAAAGAAATAAGAAGCCGGAAAAAAGATTATGAGAGCAGACTATCAAAACAAATGCAATAATGCAAAAGCAAAATCACCAGATATTTCAAAATCTATAGCGAAACATGAAAGCAATGTCGCAACCAAGCTCAAGACTTAGCAATACGCACAAATGTGCACAAAGGCTGAAAGCATATATGAAAAATCTCAAGAAGGAATTGACAATTACTTCAAATCAAATTGAACTGATTGAATTGAACTGAGACATAAATAACTATATCAAAAGTGAGTTTTACTTATACGCCAGAGGTTTCAAGAGTTTATCAATACGCACAGATTTGCAACTAGGCGGAAAGCATATATGACAAGTCTCAAGAAGAAAATAAAATGCATATGAAGAAAACACTTTCAATTAAAGAAACTGTGGATAGTACAAGACCCTCAAGGCATACATCGCAACGAATCTATGTAACTATCCAGACTACAAAATACTGTCAAAGTTCAAAACCACTCAAAAATATGTAAACAAACATCAAAAGTTTGAACCAAAAATCAATGTAAGTCTGTGCTCTCGAAGAAAGTTATAATGAATTCAAAAAGAGGATACTATCAAAAACTTCAAAAGTAATAGACTTCAAAAATAGAGGTACCTAAGTATGTAAAAGAAATTCAGAAAATATACGCATAAAAACATTATAAAATATTATACACAGTATTTGTCACATGATTTAGATCGGGAATGCAATTTAAATTTTGAGTACACTCAGAAAAATGAAATATTCAAAAGATGAAGTATACACATTAAATTGGAATCAGAAAAATAATGATTACTTGTAAATTTTGTACATGGTGGACTGACGTAATGGTTCAAAAGGTTGAAAGAACAACGATGACTAATGTCCAAAGTAAACATTCACCTGCCTTTTACAGGAAATTAGCTTAGCAATTATCAAAGGAAATTCTTATCCGTTCGCATCTGTACTAGGAAATAAATATAGGAAAACCTACTCGCTCCAATGTTACAGATCGAAAAACTCGCCCCCTTCGATTGAGCGGAACTATGGGTATTGGACTGATTGTAATATTTCAAAAGGTTGAAGGATCAACGATGTTAAATGTCCAAAGTAAACATTCAGCTGCCTCTTACAGCAAATAAGTTTAATCATTATCAAAGGAAGTTCTTGTCCGTTCGCATCTGTACTTGGAAATAAATATAGGAAAACCTACTCGCTCCAATGTACAGATCGAAAAACTCGCCCCCTTCGATTGAGCGGAAATATGAGTATTGGACAAATTGTAATATTTCAAAAGGTTGAAGGATCAACGATGTTAAATGTCCAAAGTAAACATTCAGCTGCCTCTTACAGCAAATAAGTTTATTCATTATCAAAGGAAATTCTTCTCCGTTCGCATCTGTACTAGGAAATAAATATAGGAAAACCTACTCGCTCCAATGTACAGATCGAAAAACTCGCCCCCTTCGATTGAGCGGAAATATAAGTATTATTACAAATGATAATGATTAAGCAAGAATAATTTATCTGAATTTTAGAATATGAGAGTATATAAAGCATAATAATACACAAAAGCAAAAGTTAATCGCTGTCCGAATCAGAACTCTCACTCATTACATCATTACGCAAAACATCAATACCATTGCCATGATCAACATTCAACGTATTATCAGGTTTCAAGTCTTTAACATGAAAATCTCCCAAGATATTACCATGGAGATCTTTCAATGTGTATACTAACGGAGATTTTACTATATGAATAATACAAGGAAGGAATTTTGGACTTAGTTTGGCACAAAAGTTGTCTGCAGCACTTGATTGAAAGAAATTGCGTTTGAGAACTCTATCACCTTTATTAAATTGCAGATGTCGTCTACGCAGATTATACCTATTTCTATTAAGTTCGTAGGAACGCCGCATTCTGTGCTGGACTTTAAGGTAAAATTCTGGAATTTGCTGAACAAAATTTGGATCTATGACGTTCTGGTCGATATTGACTGGATTATTGGCAACAGGTGCAATCTTTCCATAGAATGACCCATCAACTGGTACATTTCTGTAAAAATTTAGAAAGCTGGGCGAGTATCCTGTGACTTCATGTTTAGCAAGTCTGATTGCTTGAGCTATTTGATGAATAGACTCATCCCAAGTTTTATGAGAGTCTTTGATATAGGACCTAATTGCAGTAACGATGGTTCTGTTAACTCGCTCAGTAGGATTTACCTGAGGGGTGTATCTTGCTGAATACCAGATCTTCTGCACTTTATATGAATCTGCAAGCGCTTTAAATTCTTTAGAAATGAACTGTGGACCATTATCTACAACGATGATTTGAGGAACTCCAAATATAAGGAAAACTTGATTTTCTAAAAATTTTACAATTGAGCTTGAAGTTGCCTTAGGCATTGGATGAACTAGTACAAGTTTAGTGAACCAGTCACAAACTACTAAAAGAAAACGATTTCCTTTTTTAGAACGAGGATATGGTCCTAAAAGATCTGCTGAAATCATTTGAAATGGATACTTGATGTCTCTATATTTACCCATTAAACCAGCTTGAGGTAAATTACTAGGTTTGCATTGTGAGCAAACTTTGCAAGAGTGTACATAGAACTGAACAGATTGCTTCATTTTAGGCCAATAATAAATAGCTGATATGCGAGATAGTGTTTTAAATACTCCTAAATGACCAGAAGTAGGATCATCATGATACATTTTGAGCAATTTAGATCTATTTGGAGCTGGAACAACGATTTTCCAGTCAGTATAAGTTTCTGCAAGTGGATTATCAGAAAGAATATGTTTGTATAGAATATTATTTTCTACTTTAAAAGATGGATACAATTCAGGGTTGTTTTCAACCTTACGTATCATTTTACGATACCACTTGTCAGGAGATAATTCCGCAAGATCTAAAACTGACACATTAACCTCATTTTCATGCAAACGCGAAAGAGCATCTGCTACAGGTATATCTTTGCCTTTACGATGAATAATTTTAAAATCATAAGGGGAGAGACGACATAACCATCTGCATAGTCTAGGTGAAGGTGTTTTTTGAGATCTCAACCACTGCAAACTTGAATGATCAGAAATAACGAAAAAATGTGTGTGCTCTATGTAACAACGGAAATGTTCAATACTAAGAATGACTGCAAGCAGTTCTTTTTCAGTTGTAGAGTATTTTCTTTGGCACTTGTTGAGAGATTTACTGAAATAAGCTATGGGATGTTCCAAACCATTTTCTTCTTGATAAAGAGTGCCTCCCACACCAGTATTTGAGCTGTCACAACAAATATAGAAGGGCTTGGAGAAGTCTGGACTAGCAAGAATTGGAGCGCTGGTTAGCAAATTCTTAATTTCCTTAAAAGCATTGTCAGCATCAGGAGTCCAAGTGATAGGTTCACCCTTCTTCCGATTTTTAAGCAAGTCTGAAATTGGAGAACATACACCACTAAAATTGTTAAGGAAACGACGATAATATCCAAACATTCCAATCAACCTTCGAATCTGAGTAGTATTAGTTGGTTGAGGATATGATAAGAGTGCAGATACTTTTTCGGGGTTTGTTCTAAGTCCTTTCTCATCAACAACATAGCCTAAGAAAGTCAAAGATGAGCGAGCAAAATGACATTTATCAAAATTTACAGTCAAGTTAGCATCTTTCAATCGATTATAAACTTCTTTCAGTATCCTTAGTTGAGTTTCAAAATCAGGAGTTGCCACAATTATATCATCCAGATAATAAAAAACATATGGTTCCAGATCAGGACCGATAACCATGTCTAATAATCGACACATTGCACTTGAACTATTAGAAAGGCCAAAAGGAAGTCTTCGAAAGCAATACATTCCTTTACCACGAACTATGAAAGCTGTTTTTAATTTAGATTCTTCATCAAGTGGAATCTGGAAAAATGCTGATTTTAAATCAATGGATGATAGATATCTGGCATCTCTGATTTTAGAAATTACAGAGTCTATTAAAGGAGGAGGATACGCGTCAGGAATTGTTACTGAATTTAGTTTTCTACCGTCAAAACAAACTCTATATGAACCGTCTTTCTTGGAAACCAGCCAGAGCGCTGAACACCAGGCACTGCTGCAAGGTTCTATAATACCCATGTCCAACATTTCATCAACTTGCTTAATAAGAGCTTTTTCCATTACATGAGAAAGCGGATATTGTCTTTGCCTGATGGGCTTTGCATCACCTGTGTCAATGTGATGTGTATATAAATGTGTACAACCAATACTGTCAGTAGGTGCAATGCTATTAAAAAGTTCAACAATTTCAAATAATTGTTCCTTTTCCATATTAGATAGCTTCTCCACACCTTGAATACAATTTACAGCACAAGATTGATATGAAAAAGAATGAAAATCAAGGTTGAAATTGAATTTTAGGATGAAATCCATGCCTAAAAGTAATGTGTGTGTAATGGAAGGAACTATTATGAATTTAATAACATGAACTTTGCCATTAAAACCTACTGGCAGCAAAGCAAAACCTAAAGTATTCTGCATCTGGCCATCAGCAGTTGTTATTTGCAAGGTACTACTGTAATCGATGTTGAGATTTAATTTACGTAATAAGTATAAGCCAGATGAACCTAGAATGTTGGCATTGCTTCCAGTATCAAGCAAAGCTAAAATGTTTTCATCACCAATGGATATTGAAAGATGTGGACGATTGTCATTTGGTTTTTGAATAAATGGTTCTGAATGATCATTTGATGGCATACCTGCAAGTTGTGAATGATTAATGTCAAAATCGGGATTAATTGCTGAAGGTTGTCTTAACTTGGCTATTTGTTGGACTTCAGAATGAGACCTGGAGTTGCTTTGCCCTTTACGTCTATGACTCCTCGAGTCTGGGCGAAAGAAGTTCCGGGAGTCGGATTGGAAACTTCTTGCCTCACGTTTTTTGAACAGGAAGGACAATTAGAGCGTGTGACATTTTTCATACCACAGGTATAGCAATAAACAGCCTTAGGAGCTCTACAGTCTCGAACAGAATGTCCTAGTTTCTCGCAGTTCCAACATACAGGAGCTTTTCTGTGAGATGATGGAGTACTATCAGAAGTAACAAAGCTGGAAGTGGAAAGTCTATTGTGGGGTTGACAAGTCAAGAAGGAATCCTCTAATTTCCTACAAAGTGATGTTAGTTCAGGAAAAGTGGAAATTTCATGAAGAGCAAGTGACTTTATGAAGTCAGGCAATAAATTTCTACGGACAATATTGACCATGTCCCTTTCTGTAAATGTATTGTAGGTTAATCTATTGAATTGAGATTCCATGAACGAAATGAATATCGTAACATGTTCATGCTGACCTTGTTTGCGTCTACGAATCTCATCAATTAGGTTCATATCATAATTGTCACGTAGGAAAGCATCCTTGAGTTGTTTAATCAAGTCCTGCCAATCATGAAAGCTATTTCTTAGATGGCCATTATGCCACCATGTCCAGGCTACATCTTCAAAGATATCACCTGCAGATGCAAAGAGATCCATCTCATTGCAACCACGGGAAGACATTAGAGATTCGACAATTTCTAGAAATTCAATAACTGAGCTATTTCCAGAAAATTTTTTGATTCCCCATTTGAAAACTGGTATCTTTTTATGTGGAGCAAAATTTATAGGAGAGAGTGGCTGTGTATGTACTGGAGGAAATACTTGAGGATTAGCAACAGTCACAGGCGGATTTGATGCTAATGGAATAGGACGAGATGAAACTGATGGAGGAGATGATTGAGCAGATGGCATCTCAAGCTTCTCTAAAAGATCCGATTCACACACAACAAGTTGTGTCTTTAATCTAGATTTTGTACTTATCTCCTCATCACAAGTAGGAGACATTCGATCTATCCTACCAGATAGATGCAATAAGCGCACACAAATTCTGCGATGTTCAACAGAATCAAATGCACCAGTAAATCTAGAGATCATCTCAGTGAGTTTATTGAATGAGAGTCTTATCTCAGTCTCATCCTCATCAAAAGGAATAGTCACAGAAGTTTCTGAGAAACTACGCCCTTGAAATTCCTGTGCTAATAAGCCACGTAAAACTTTACGTTTATCCTCCACGGTATTAGGGACTTCCAAACCTCTGATATGAATCTCGTAGTGGAGTTCATGACTTAATAAGTCATTTGGGCTTAGTCTAGACTGAACCATGATTGAGAAATAAACCTCAAAGAAACACTTGAAAGAAAAAAATTAAAGTTAAAAACCTGAATACGTCAAGAAATGACAAGGATCTAAAACACTATAAAAAAACTAACAATACAAACAAAAAGTTTCAATACAAAAACAGGAGCAGCCGAATCTTAAAAAAAATTATTTTATATCTGACATACATTAAAAGAGTACAGAGACGTTCAAGTCCTGTTAATCCAATGGAAAATCAGACACTAATGTTCTAATTTCCCCCAAAGAATATGCCAGATAAAACTATAAAACATTAAAATTATGAAAACTTTTGCTCCAAACAAGAGACAAAATTACTACAATAGTTACTGAGGAACGTATACTATTTCAACAACAAGTTGAAGTTTAATTATCATAAATGAGTATGTGTGTCTTTGTATAGGTAAAAATGATTTAGGAGTCACCCCCTCATTGAAAAGTAGCAAAAATATAGTCAAGAAAAACATCATTTGTTTCTTGAAAAAAAAGAAAGGTAAGTATCAAAGTACTATGTCCAAGTGTCAATACTTGAAAAAAAGTAAACCGCCAAAATATACGAAAAATTATGAATATCAATTTCATATAATTCAGAAAAATGGATAAATCGCAAAATGATTTACTCCAGATAACTCTAGTCAGTAGATTATTGCCATCAGAATGAAAACAAATGATCAAAAGTTCAAGTACAGTCAAAAATTCAAAAAGTAAATACATTTGGGGAAGGCAAAAATAATTTTGAAAGTAAATTTCCTACGTACCAAGCATCATGAGAGCTATATCAGTACACCAGAGATCCAACAATTAGGCTATATATGCGTACATGAAAAGTCTCAAGAAATCAAAAAACTGCACATGAAGAAATACTTTCAAAAACTAAGAGGTTAGTGATCAAAAATGAAAAGCATATAAGAATATGTAAACTATCAACAACAATAGTCACAACCTCAATCAAAAGTTTGATGATATTCGACAAAAATGCTGGGAAACCTAAAGTCCCCAGACTATCAATATTCAACTACAAAAAAATATCAAAATATCATCAATCTCAAAAGTACAATGAGAAAAAAGTTATAACTGTCCCCAGCAGTAAATAAAAACTATAGTAGTATGTGAGAAAAAAAATGCTGGCAATGATCTCGCTGACTACTAAACAAGACAATTTAAAAGTTAATAGTATGCCTATGAAATAAACAGGTGGAAAAATTTTAATCTTTTGATAAAAATTTTAAACATTAAGCAAAAAGTAAGGATGATTAAGGAATTAGAAATTTGAGTACCAAAAGCAATTAAAAATAGAAATGCTGCCAAAGATTGTAAAGAATTTTGAAAACTATGTTCTGTTTGCCAATCTTCCACTAGCAAACCACTTGTCGACAAAGCCAAACACCTATCGAAGCCTCACGTTGCGGGTGCCAATTTATGTAACACTTCCTTTCCGCAAAAAGTCCAGAAAAGATGGAATGCAATGAAGATTCCAACTTTTCTGCACAATCACAGAAAGGGGGTTACCATTAGCTTCCGGTTGCTCAGTCGGTGGCATGAAAACATCTACAGGCGTGTAGCTGTGTGTCGACCATGGCATGGCTAGAGGATAGAAGAACAAACAGAACACAAAAATTTAACAGATTTTATTTAACAAAAAAAGGCATTTTCATTACATTACAATTTTACAAAAATAACAAAATAAGTTTTACATCTTTGGCGCTGCTATAACGCTATCGACTTATCTTTCGCTGGTCCATTTTTACTCGACTGTAGCCAGGATGGCCAGGGGCTTGAAGGGGAGGTCCCAGTTGTGAGGGGTGACCTCACATATAGTGGCTTCGTAACCAGTTGTAGGCGAAGTTAAAGGCGATGGTGCTGCCAAGGCACATGCATGGGTGAAAATATTGGCCAAGGCTAGGCAAAGTGAAAGGGAAAGAGAAAGGGGGTGGCCCCAATCATTTTTGTCCTATACGGACACACATTCTAGAAAATTCTAGCACATGGTGCTATATAACCTTGTGCTACTGAGAAGAAATTTCTAGCCGTTGTTCGATCGGCGGCTCAGGTGAAAAGGAAGCGCGAGGAAGATCGCAGATCAGGAACTCCGCATCAAGCGCTCCAAGCGGAAAATTTTCCAAGCAAAAAAGCTAGAGATGGGATTAATGAAATGATAATCGAGAAGTGATTTAATAAATACGATCGGACGGTGAAACCGTTACAAGGTGACTTAAGACCTCACAGGGGACCTCACGATCAAATACAGGTCCGCACTGAAATACTTGTCGGGAGGATACTTTATAAAACAAGGTAATTTTTTTTTTTATTTTTACACACATATTTTGGTTTATCTTCCTTCTACAATCATTATCTGAAAATTAATGACTCAACTTCAAAGTCACCCTGTATAAGAAATATAAGATACAAATGAAGTAGTGTTTTATTGGTCGAATAAGAATTAGGTGAAGAGGACGTGCAGCATATTTTAGTACTGCAGGTAACTTGGAATACTTAGTTATCTAAATAAATGTAAACGCCATATGTATTTTTTTCTGTAAATATAATGAGTCAAGTGAATAAACTTCAGTAAATGCTTGTACTAGGGCATTCGTACTTAAATACTTAGGATTGAGTGAATAAAATAGGAAGTACATACTTTAGATCAAGCATTTACTTCTCTTTGTAGTAAGTACTTAGCTTATGTAGTAAAACCTCAGTTTTTCCGAGTATTCACTTAAAATTGAGTGAATAATGGACAGTTAAATACTTATGTTGTTAGTAAATACTCGATAATTTGTAAGGTAAGTGAATAGTATACTTACGGTTGAACATGGCAGATTTCATGCAGTTACGTGCTGGTAAAACATATCGAAAAAGACGGAATGTTAGCCCTAGTCAGTCAAAACGTTTGTTAAGGTTTGATTCAGAAAGTGCAGATTTCTTATGTTCCGAGTTTCTGCCAGAAAATAATTAACGCAGAGGCGGAGCACTATCTGCAAGAACAAAAATGGAGATATTTCTACGCTATCTAGGCAATCCAGGGTTTCTGAGCGGAGTAGCTGAAGACTATTTATTGGATTCACCGCACCACAACCTGCAGAACGATAAGTTGGGTTCTTGATAAAGTGTACCAGAAGGCAGATCACTGGATTAGATTTCCAACAACTGTCGCTGAACTACATGTTGCAAAAATTAAATGGCAATCGCGTTGGATTGCACTCACGTAAAAATAAAAAGGCCAAGATGATTTGCTGACGAGTTCGTAAATTGCAAAGGCTATACAAGTACAGGGTGCGGCAGAGAGGACGGCCGTTTTTGGGATGGGTAGTACTCTCCGCCTCCGTCTACGAGAGAGGTGGGGAGGGTGCCGTTTGACTCGTGAGATCCTAGCATTATTTTACCAGACGGTGGAGCACCGCGTTTTCGCCTATGATTGTTTCGTCCGAAATAATGAGTCAGTCATCGTTGTACAGCGTGAGTTTCGTCGCCACTTCCACATTCATCGGAATACAGCTGTTCCCTCTCGAAGCACCATCCTTCGTTGGGTTGAATCACTTCGCAGGCGTGGTGAACTGATCAACAGAAGAAGGAGCGCCGCGAACAGTTCGAACTCCTGAAAATGTTGAACACGTTTGACAGGTCTTTCTTCGCAGTCCGACTCGATCTGCTCGGAAACATGCTGCTGCACTTCGCTTAGTGATCGTTCGGTAAGGCGAATTTTGCATATGTATCTCCGCTTTCACCCCTACAAATTGGTCATTGTGCAACAGTTACAGCCCGGAGATTATGCACAACGAATGAACTTCGCACGTGAGATGGAAGCACTGATCGATCAAAATGAGAACCTCAAGGCTAGAGTATACGCGAACAAGCCCCGAACTCTGGACGAATTAAAAGGCGAAATTCGCATGGAAGTCGCCCAAGTTGAGAGACCGATGTTGGAGAGAGTCTACGCGAACTTCCAAGAACGCCTCCAGCACTGCATCAACCATTTCGGCCACCAAATGCCTGATGTGATTTTCCACACTTGACTGCCTCAAATGCTATTTCCTTGTGAACCTGATTCCATCAATAAATTTGTTTTCGAGTAAAAATTAACTATTTTATGATTTTTTTAAAACATTCCATCCTCTCTGCCGCACCCGGTATAAATTTAATGTACAAGCTACGTGTGATGCTAGCGAAAAATGTACAAGTAAAGATGGGTAGTGACCGGGAAGTGTATACGATGGCAGGATTTGGAGGCGAACTACAGTAAATGAAGTATTATCACAGTTTAAGGGATCATTTTGTCTCCTTGGTGATTCTGGATATGGAATACCACCATGGCTCTTGACTCCATTTAAACCTGTAATAAACAGACAACAAGAAAGGTTTAACCTATTACATTCTCGGGAACGGGTGATAATAGAAAGACTATTCGGACAACTGAAAATGCGGTTTCCTATACTCGGCAATACTGTTAGAGTATCAAGTGAGAAGAAGAAGACATTTTTTGCCGTTGCGTCGTAAGGAATGCGTACGTACTACTGGTGTAGCGAAGCAAATACTTAGATTGGAACGTTTATAAGTTAATACTTGCTAGTAATTACTTCAACTTCCAGCAAACGCTACCTAGTAAAAGTAAACGCTTATTCTCTCTAAATTAAGTATTTGCTTTTACTTGACAGACCTGACTTTACTAAAAAGTAAATACTTCCTAGTGTTTACTACTTTTTATTCAATTGGCTCAATATCTTGAATCACACGAAACCACTAGTAGTAAAAACAGGACTCCATCTTGACATTTCCTGCTACCAGTCACACGGATACGAGACGTCTACTTTGAAAACTTTTTCGGTAAGAATGCAAACATTAATAAATAATCATTCACTCCGATACGTCAAATCTTAATTGCAATTATTTGAACTGTTATGTATCCTTGTTAGTTTACAATTTTATCTTGATTTTAAGAATATATTTAGAATTAAAAATGTGACATGGAATTTTAATTTTAAGTTAGGATGTCATGTTGCTAATTTGGAATATTCCAAATTTAATGCACATATTTATGGTATAGGTAATTAATTTCTCTGTGTGTTTTAGAAATGTGAACAGCTTAGAACAAGAAAAGAAAGAGATGGGAAAAGTAGGAAATGCGCTTAATGCGCCAACTGTGGGTTCACCCTGATTGTAGTGGTTATGCGGTTTGTACTCGTATATCTGTGATTATTGTAAGAATAGTAAATAAAAACACTAAACTATAAGATTAGACTAAATACTGATTTGTGATTATTGTGACTGATAACTTAATGATTATAAACTATTTTGTTAAACAGATTAATTACCCAAGACTGCAAAACGGTTACAAAATTGAGAAATTTACTAGTTTCTAGAAAAAATTGTAAACAATTGTCAAAAAAGAAAGTGATTTTAATTTGCAATACTACATTCCAAATTACCTGCACTCTAAGTAAATTTACGCTTTTGAAGTTTTTTATTTTGATGATTATTTTGATGGAGTTCCTGGTGTTTGTTTTGTTTGATTGCTTGTATCATCAAAATTGAATAATTCCCAATAATTTAAAGCATTTTTTATTTCGCTATACCGTTTATCTTGCAATTTATTTCCAAAAAACAAACCAGTATTCCAAATATGCAGCAGTTCCTCCACTTGTTGAGAGTTTTGAATGCTACCTATTGACCACTGTCTTATCACTGTTATCACCTGTGGGACTATTACCGCGATTTGAAAAATGTTAATAAACGACCCTATACATCATAGGGATGGGCAATACGTTAATCTACGAATGTCTATAGCAGAAGTTCTATTGCAGAGAAAAATCCAGACTTCATAAATCATATAGTAACCCGAAGTCTAATAGAGCAACACTGTAACTCAGTCCCCATTAGTGATTCACAACAAAGAGGAAGGTCACATTTCCCACACGGAAAAGCAAATAAACTTTAAATAGCACATTATTGGTAAATTACCCACACATTGCCGTTTGTTTACATATCATCAGCAATACTGATAAAATATTATATTGAAACACCTCCGTGCAAGCGGATGTTAAGGTCGATCGTACAAAATACAAGAAACACTTGCTCCACAACATATACGCGTCTCTAGTCCAGATTTGTAATCCGGTTCAGTTTTAGCTCCAGTGCATCTTAGATTCGCGAATATGATTGTGTTTCGAGGAAGCGGAATTATATTTTTCATATCTGTGACCTTGGTGAGTGTTTTTATTTATAAATCACATGTTGACAGTATAATACTGGTGTACATATTCTGACTTTAGTGTCAAGCGTTATTTTTCGTCGGACCTTATACTAATTACATTAACAGCAAAAATATTGTTTTCATATAATATGTTGTATGTGCTATAAATTATTACTTGTACAGAAAAAAAATTACATATATACTGACTTTATCCTTCCGTTCCTTGGAGGTTTTAATGAAAAGGGATCATCAAATAATCAAATCGTGATTAGGTAGGTTCACTTAGGTACGATGAATCTTCGACCTCTACATATCAAACTACTTATATAAAATGAAGCTATCATATTTCTGTTTTCATGGTAGCTGTCTAACAGGTGCATAATATTACCCAGATCAGACCATCCTAATAATAGAAGGTATTTCAGTAACACGGAACATGCAACAATTTACAAACACCTATCGCATACAGCTTGCCACCTACAATATTCAACCCTTCCAAACAATGTCTCAAAATGAGCAGATACGTTGTAACACTAAGTTGCAGCCACTTTTACCGAAAATGGCGGAATTTGTTTTTTGCTAGTAAATCCAAAACGGTTAATTTGACAGCTGTCAAAATGTGACGTTATTCGGATTTTTTTTTAGAAAATCAAGATAGCTTTTACGACATGTCTCAATCGTCTTTTGTTTTCCAGCAACCCGTCTCAACTTTCATTTTTCTTGTGGCCGCCTTATTGGACTTATTGATTTTTGAAAAGAGTGTAACATTCCCAGTCTAGCGATATTTCACAAGTGCATAAAGGATTGGAGTATCACCTAAATATCATCACACGTAATAGTTTTTTTAAGGAGGCCATGATTTATTTGTCACTTGCGTAACTTATTAATTTCATTTTCCGACAAATAAATCTTGGCCACCTTAGAAAAAAATTGTTACATAACATTTTGTGTGATGATATTTCGATGATACTCCAATCTGATGCATTTATGAGACTAGGGTGGAAATTTTATGATCTTTTCAAAAATCGAAGAATCCAATATGGCGACCATAAGAAAAATGAAAGTTGAGGAAGGTTGCGGGAAAACAAAAGAGAATTGAGACATGACATACATGCTCTCTTATTTGCCTTAAGAAAATGTCCGAATAACGTCACATTTTGACAGCTGCCAAGTTAACCGTTTCGGATTTACTGACAAAAAACGAAATTCGACATTTTCAGTTTTTTGCCGATATTTCCGAACCAATTAACCGATCGTAAATCTGAAGTCGGCTATCGAATGCTCTAAGTTTCCTCTAAAACTTTCCAAATTTAACCTTTACTATAGGTATAACAGGAGCCGAGATCCTGTATAGAGAAGCGATTAGCTGAGACACACTGTATGTGTAGATTAGGGTTTTCCAGCCTATGAGGGCCAATAATTTTTTGTTCACTCAAACAACCCTAACCGACTTTCGGTCAAACTTTGAATTCAAAATTTAATAGGGAAACCATGTATGGATTTCAAATCCTAATTCTTATTCGACAAATAAAACACTGCTTTATTTGTATCTTATGTTTCATAGATATTTATCATTAAAAGTATTTAGTATCTAGTAAATAATGTTTTATTTACTAAATTTTCTTTCCTTTTTTTTACAGTCTAATAAAGTTTTTACATATTTTCTATCTGATCTAAACACGCAATGCTCACTACTCAGCAGTATGAACAATACTTCTAATCCAAGTTTCAGTCAAAGCTGTCAAATCATGAGAGCAAGCGTACGAAGTATGGAGTAGTATGGTCAAGCCGTTTAATTTGGTACTAGTGACATGCAGAATCGTTGAAAAAAAGGAAAAAGATGAGAAGGAAAAATGCTGAAATTTTTCAATTTTGATTGGTTCTAAAATTAATTTTGTCTTGTTTGACGTCTATAGGTGGCAAGTGGCAAAAAAATGTTAAAACTAAACGAGCCTCATTTCAAAAATTAATTGTCTGCCAATTCTCGAATTTGTCATTTTAGCGCAGCTTTAAAAGAAGTTTTGTTAAGAAAATACGTAATTCAAAAATAGATTTCTACACATATTAATGTAAGGAAAGTGCTCAGTTGATATACTTTAAATCATTTTTTTATTTCAGGTCACTAACGTTGTTTCGCAAGGTAAGTTTTATTATTATATTATAATTGGATAGAATATATCACTCTCTCATAATTTCTGTATTTTTATACTGTTACGCAGCATAGTAGATCTAATACCACTTGAATCAGCTGAAAAAATATGTGAAAAGTTGATGCTAGAGGTCGAAAGAGACGAAACGTCATATTAAAATTCTAATTATGTCACCTTTTTAGGAGAAAAAGTGGCAATATTGATATGCAATTCATTGTAAAATTTCGCTACAAATAAGGTCAGGAAAAAATTAAAATGATTTTGGGAAAATTCGTTTTTTCCGTCTTCCACCGGAAGTACTTTGAATTTTTAAACTTTCTAAGAAGCATTGTGTTAATCACCTAAATTCGGAACTTTGCCCTCACTCAAGCGATTTCGTATCTCTTATGCCGGATCCGCACGCTTGCCATTTGCCGCAAACTCCAAACCCCTTCAAACGCTTGCCTTTTTTTTTGAAAAAGCAAACGTGGCCGTCCACACGTTTGCGGATGCTTCAGTGAAAAGGCAACAGGCAAACATGACGGACGTCGAACTTGTGTCTGCCGTAGCATTTGGCTTAAGCTATTTTTATTATAAAACAAAAAAAAAACGAACAAAACCGACAAGACGGATGACTTCCCATCTCTTCCAAAAGCAAAATCAAAATTCAAGTTGACAATCCCCTCAAAACCTTCTGCTTCATTAAACGTATCAACTTCTTCTGCCACTTGTCCTATGACGGTCGATGCAGCGACCACATCTTCTCAATCTTTGGCCACTGCATCAACTGACTGTGCATTATCTGAAACAATCTCACGTTGCTGGTGAGTTGACCAGCACAGCACCCCGCCAGGGGCGAATCACGCCCATTGTTTTGCGTGATGCGACTACACCTTTATAAGCTTAGGCATTAAGATAGAACGCGCGGCTGCCGTTGATGCGGGAATCAGGATTTTGCCGAAAACTGAGGATGACTACCGAAGAATCGTTCGCCTGTTCAGGGAGGAGGACGTGCCCCATCATACATTCCCTCTTCCTTCAGAACGAAATATTCACGCGGTAGTCAGAGGCATACCCGCAATGTTTTCGGAACAGGAGATCAAAGGGGAATTAGAACAGAGGGGATATACTCCTCTCCACATTATCCGCCTCAAACGCAGTGGCGGCGCACCCATGCCTTTGGTGGTCGTGGTACTGCCCAAGATTGAAAAGTCCCAGCAGCTGTTCAATGAACATGAGCTGCTGGGTCTAGCAATCAGAGTTGAAGTTCAAAAGAACTCTAGACTTATTGGGCAGTGTCACCGCTGCCAAAGGTATGGTCATGCGCAGTCTTACTGCACAGCACCTCCCAAATGTTTAAAATGTGCTTCCGACCATATGACACATTATGCCCCCTCACAGGACAAGAGGAGCGAAAGTGTGCGAACTGTGGAGGGGCGCATCCCGCTAACAGTCCCCCAGGCGAAATCTGGAAGTCATAGCGCAAAGACGTAGCAAGTCATACGCGGAGGCAGCCGTCTCAACATTTTCGGCTACCCCCTCTGTTCAACCCACTATGAACACGCAGAATGTGGACCTAGCAACTGTGCTTAGCTCCCTTCAACAAATAATAAGTCCCCTGACTAGCGCCACTCAGGCATTGTAGGCAATCTTTCCGCAGCCATTGAATGGCTAAGTACAATAGACAACCTGCATTTATCATAATTCTTTTTTGGAATTGTCTGGGCCTAAGGGATATTCCCAAAAAACGGGAATTTCATCAAACTCTATTGGATGAGAGTATAGACTTAGCTCTGCTGCAGGAAACATTACTTAATCCGGGAGATCGCTTAGCCTTCTCGAATTATGATGTTATACGAGCTGACAGATTGAATGGTAGGGGTGGTGGCTTGGCAGTGCTCGTTAAACGTGGTATTGACTATCACAGAAGCACAAGCGCCAAGATGCAAAGCATTGAAGCGGCGTCCGTGGTAGTCAATATGGCGGGATGCATTCCGTTGAAGATCACATCGGTGTATGTCAGGTGCGGTGCCAGGCTGCGAGAGGAGGACTTGGAAGTCCTTCTGGACTGTTCGGGCCTTCTTATTGCGGCAGGGTACTACAACTGCAAACACCAATCATGGCACTCAAGGCTTAACTCTACTTGTGGGGTTCGGCTTTACAACCATGTGATGCGAAACGGGTATCTTATTCACAGCACCGAAGAGCCGACACACCATCCTTTCAATCACTTTCAGGCACCGGATGTTATAGACTTTGCAATATCTAAAAACTGTAGGTTCAGTATTGCTTCTAGGATCTTGTATGACATCTTGTATGACATCTACCTGTTGTTCTGGAGGTATGTAATGGGCATTTTGTGGAGGAGGAAACTCCTCCAAGGAAAATAGTTGATTGGGAACTATACAAGTCATTTCTCAAAGAGTTTCTCAGCGTCCCGGTCATACATAATGAGAACGGAATAGATGCTGCTCAATCGGAGTGGACAAGTTTCGTTCACCAAACTCTACAGCTTGCTGCTGTGCTTCAGGTGCAGCGACACGGCAGACCTTTTCTCCCTGCTGACATTCGTCGGAAAATTTCTGAAAAGAGGGCTGCGATTAAACAAGCAAAAAGGTCTTGCCATCCTGATGACATTCGTGGAGCGACGAATCTCGTCCAAGAAGTGAGAAATGCACTCCATGAATTCCGCAATGAGCAGTGGAGCGACTTTCTGGCGGGGATGCTTGAATCAAGTATTCCTCTCTGGAAAGTGGCAAAATCGCTCAGAAACGGAAGGCAAGAACAACTACCACATATTCATGGTCCTGGAGGCATAGTTTTCAGGACTGAGGATAAAGTGGAGGTTTTTGCTGACGTCATGGAAAGGCAGTTCTCTCCCAATTATGATCTGGACAATGACCTTGACGAGGAACGACAAATTGTAAAATCTGTCAGGAGATACTTCAGAGCGAATGGCGATACCAACATCGGAGCTAGCATCGGTAACTCCGTTTCAGAAGATTCTTCTACGGAAGACTCTTCAAATGAATCTCAGCATAGCACATCAACGGAGTCCTCTGAGATTCCGTTTTGCACACCAGCAGAGCTCCAAGGTCACATTAAGGACCTAAAGATGCGTAAAGCACCTGGAGAGGATCAAATCACTAACAAAGCACTGAAGTTGCTTTCACTCAAGGCTTTGACTTATCTGGTGGCAATAATCAATGCAATGCTCAGAACTCATTTCTTTCCTAACGCGTGGAAGGTCGCTGCAGTCATCATGATCCCAAAGAAGGCAGGTTCGATATTCCCCCAGGATTACCGTCCCATTAGTCTGCTGTCAGCTCCTTCTAAGCTCACTGAAAAGGTGATTTATCGTCACCTTGAGAATTTCTCGTCAGATCACCATGTGATTCCTGACGTGCAATTCGGCTTTCGGTCTGAGCAGTGTACGGAACCACAGGCAGTTAGACTGGTGGAATATGTAACCAGGGGGTTCACCCTGAACAAAAGTACTGGTATCTTGCTTTTAATGTATCAAATGCATTTGACAAGGTGTGGCACATGGGCTCATCCAAAAGGGTTTTCCATTTTGGCTACTAAAACTGTTGAAATCTCTTCTAGAAGGAAGGAAGTTTCGGATCAGATATAACAATGTGTTGTCAACAACACGGCCCGTAAGAGCCGGTGTTCCTCAGGGTTCGGTCTTAGAACCAATCCTTTATTCACTTTATATACATGACGGCCCTTGCCCCAGCAACTGTGAAGTCTATCTCTATGCTGACGACACTGCATTGCTAGCCCAGTCTTGTTCTGGTAACCTGGTTCACGACAGGCTGCAGAGTGCGGTGGAGGAAGTATTGGAGTGGTCGGATCGGTGGTTGATCAAAATTAATACTTCAAAAACGCAGGCAATCTATTGTACTAAAAAACGTCGTGGTGCCCCCTCAGAGATATCAGTGAATGGAACTCGTATACCATGGGAGGAATCTGTCAGGTATCTTGGAGTCATCATTGACAAGGGGTTGACCTGGCAAAAACATACTGATATTTTGAAAACAAAATTCCAAATTACCTTTCGGCACCTTTGTTGTGCAGAAATTCAAAATTAAGTTTGATCAACAAGATTCGGTTGTATAAGACCCGCAATCACCTACGCATGCGCGGCTTGGTGTTTTCTTGCCAAGACGCACATGCAGAGACTGCAAGTCCTGCAAAACAGAACCTTACGCACAATTACTAACGCCCCTTGGTACGTGTCAAATGAGACTATTCTCAGAGATCTTGATATCCCATATCTAAGGGATTACGTAAAACAACAGGCGCAGCGGCGTTATAATCAAGCGGAATCGCACAGCAACCCTCAGTTGCGTGATTCAGTAGACTTCACAGTCGAGCAAGTTCGCAAACATTCCAGGCCGCGCCTCGCACTGTGATCAAAATTAAATTGTAAATTCAGACCAGCCAAAATTATTTCAGTATACAAAACTGATCAAAATTATTTTTTGGAGTTACAAAATAATTCGAGTAGTCAAAGCAATAATGCTTAAGCTATTTCAAATGATTTACCTCTTTTCTTTGCTCTATTTCTTCATTCCTTTCTTTCCTTCTTTCCCTTTTCTCCTTAAACATGTTTAGTATCTGGGTTGCCAGACCTGACAGATTAACAGACCGATGAGACTTTTAACTAAGAGCAAAGGTCCACCGAACCGCTCTGACGAATAATGACGAATAGTAGCGGAGAGGAGTGCCCGTCTCTTTTGGTACTTGAGATATTTCTTCTGCTGTGCGTGCTCCATGCTCAAGCAATCTGTCAAACGCGCGTATCTTAAATAATCATTAGATTTTCAATGATTTCTCAATTTTCTGCGCGATTTTCTTAATTTTTCTTTCCGTAAGAACATTTTATACAGCATTAGGAAACTTAAAAAAAAGATGTATGAAATCGGTAAAGTCGTTCTCAAGTTATCACGTGACCACGCGAAATAGGGATTCATTTTTATATTAAATAGATAAGAAACGCTATGGACGTGGAGCAACTTACTCATTATGAAAAATATATGTATATTCTGCCAATGTAGAGCACTTTTTAATAGCCAAATAAACAATGAACCATGAAAATGATAGGTAACGCACTCGTATTCCCAAAGTTTAGAACTCTGGAAGAAAAGTCCACTTTTGACATTCCAGAAGGATTGCTTGGTTCTAATTCCGAACGCATAGAACAGGTACTTCAAACAATTACGAACTCTAAAACTCTTACAAAGATAAAGATATATATATATATATATATATATATATATATATATATTTCGTTGGCTTACTCACCCGCGGACAGTTGCTGCTTCTATATAACTTATCTATATTATAGGATGGCATACTTTTTTGCGATCCTTTTCGCTGACTATCAGGTCTACTATAGCACATTGCGACTATTTCAGATAATTAAATATCTGAAATTCTAACTACTGATACAGGTGGCTGCATTTTTATTATTCTTCTACTACTTTTCATTATTCTTTCTTTTTTCTTTGAAGACTTGCTTTTTCTATCAAGGTGTCTTTTATCTATTTCTTTTATTCAATCTTTTCTCCCCTTATTGGATGTTATCTTTAAATAGTTTCCCTCCATCTCTTCTTCTTGTTCTCTGCAACACTAATAGGTTCATAATACTAAATTGTTCTCGATAATTCCATGAATGCTAAGAATTATGTCAGGTTTTAGTTGTAACCTTTAAACATTTCCAGATCTGTCCAATTTGAGGATCAATATCGAAAATGCAGTCAGACAAGGATTAGCCCCTTTGAAGAATCTTGGACCTATAATCAGCCATAGTGTTTATGGTGCCTATAGGCCTGTCCAGCAAAGCAAAATGCCAGGTATATCATGTGTCAGATTTGAATACTTATCTACATTAGGATAGCAGTAATAGCCAGACACGTGAAAAGCAGTCAGAACCTTGTCGACAAGTTCTATAGTTGGGTTTTAATATGCTCCAAACAAACGCTACAAAGTGCGCGAAGAGATGACACTACTAACTATCAATAGTTCGCCAAACGCAGCCTACAGTCTCTCGACACCTCCAATTGACAGCCTATGAGGGCAAACAAAGTTTTGTTCGAATTGAGATACGCATACCCTCTATTTTTTCAATTTGACTCAAAAAATAAATATTGCAATCAGGGAACGATAACCTGTGCCGACTTCCGGGAAAACTTTGAATTTGAAAGTTAATAGGGAAACCATGTATGACACTCAAAACCTAATTCGTATTCGACAAATTAAACACTGCTTCACTTGTATCTTATATTTCTTAGATATTTATCATCAAAAGAACATTATTTACTAATTTTCTTTTCAAAGTTTTCTTTTTGCTCTTTCTGCCGTATCGTTAACTGCTCTGAGTGTTTGCACCTACGTGTTGAAAATAATCATTATGTGGCTATGAAGTCAGAGACTCTTCGAGAAAACTGTCAGCATGAACAAGGACTTGCTTTTGATTCAAACAACGTCATCGATCTTTTTCTCTGAAATGAAAAAACGAAGAATAACTATTATCTGAACATACTGGTTTTGTCCGACTGACCACAGACAGTCAACTATAAACAGACGTTTTGTGCTTTTTGGTAACTCATCCGCATCGTCTAGGTTTGGCCTCAAATCAGGACAACGAACGAAAGCATAGCATCTAACCTCTATCTGAGGTATAACATCAATCGAAACAAGACAGTATAAGGCGCTATCCATTGCCTGAATCGGAGTTTATGCTGGCTTATTTTAACAGCATATTATATCAAAGCAGTAAAAGGAAGAAGAAGACAAATAAAAATGTATTCGTCAGACTTACCACAGTGGGCTAGACAGTCCTTCTTTCGATGGGATGTAGCGTTTACCGTTAGCTCTTGGACTTTCATTGGCTAAATTAGCAAAAACTTTTACTTTAGCTCCCTCATCTACGTCGTCGTCAAACAGAGATGAGATAGAGACTTCATCTGAAAATACCAAAAATGATGTCAGAAGCTTTGTAAAGCTGCTTTAAAAATAGTTCTGTCAATTCTTTCGTTAGCCTTCCTTGCCTTTAAAAAACATAAATGCTGGTTAGCTGCTTTTACCGTTAAAGTGCATTGCAACTACGGTTTCACGTATGCTGTCGCGATGAACAGGGCACATCTAATAGAGCTACCTTATCCTTATTGGAAAGTTTGAGCTGGGAACATAGTAACGCTATTTTTCATGAATAGATTGCTCTGGCCAGCCATGGAACTTAATGCATGGCGCCTGGCGGTCTAATCTTAAATGTTTTCTCTGTATCTCCGCCAAGGGATATTATTGAATGTTCTATTAATTCTCGATAATCGTCTCTAGCAACTTCTTTATCAATTCATGACGATAAAATTCTAGCAGGTTGTAAGTCTCTGAAATATTCAGGCATGATAGCTTTTCAGTATAAATCTGTATTTTCTCGGGATCCACACCTTTAGAGCCCTCGCGATACTTTTCAAACATTAGAATGTCAGGGCTTGTACTCACTTGGTCGATCTTTGATTCAAATACGCCTTTTAATACCAATTCGTAGACGTGATGGCGATAAAGAAAAGTAAGCATTTCTTTACTAAGTTTCTGTTCGAGAAGCACGCAGGTGCAGTTAATGTGATCCGTATTGGGAGCAGTAGTATTATAGCATCCCAAACTGCCTAAGACTACCCGCTGCCTGAAGAGTTATCCAATTTGAGCACACCGATAAGTTGCTCTTTATTTTCATACGTTATAACAATCAATAGACCTTCTTTAGATTTGTCTACAAGATGTCAAGAATTTGCGCCATCTCAGTAAACAGTTACAGTATCCAGTACCTCGCTCTGGAAATCAAGCCTTAAGTTTCTGCGCGCTCTATTTGCTTCCGAGAGTCCTTTGTATGGAGAACTCGCTTACATGAAACGCGTCAGTGTTATTTCAAGTGCCTAAATGGTTGTTTCAATAATAAAAACAACATTTCTCATACTTGACTGACACCTATCTAATGCTGCCATCAATTTTCGGGTTATGGAACTTTTCCTCATTTGAGTTTGATGAGTATCAGGCTGGGTGCTCTGAGTTGAGATGGACAAAGTTTCTTGTAAATCCATCTCGGAATCTTAAGATGAATTTTCTTGCACTGGTTCGTAAGATCTCGAAGGAGTTAAGGAAGTAACATATTTACCTCGTCGCTTTTGTTCTTCGGTATTCCTAAGACTTGTCTTTTCTTCTTTTATGGCTAATTTCTTGTCCATCCCAGCTAAATGACCAGGTCGACCTGGCTCTCTCTGCCGCTGCAAGAAGATCCCATCTTCATTTATTTTCATGAATTGTATCGGCATGCGCAATACCAAATAGATTGTCCAAGTACGTAACAAACTCTTGTCGGCCCTGCTCAAACATTGTTTTGCTTGCATTGTTTTGCAAATCTCTCCAAACTTGGAATAAGGTAACTAGTTTCTTAACACAGCTAGGTAGATATTTATTCGGTATACGTGCCTTTTCCCAGCAACTAATGTACTCTGGAATAGTCAGATTGGCGCTCTCATTGACTCTTAATTTCACTTCCCAGATATTATAGAACAAAACTGCTGGTACTGTCCATTGGAGTGAAGTTTTGAACTGGTAATTTGATGGTCTATTAAAAATATCCCCTTTTTAGAACTACGAAATTCCTTCCACATGTTGACTGAACAAAAACAGTGCGTTTACTAATAGCACAAACGAACACTGCAATACGTTAGCTAGTGCGCGCCTAATATGCAAGTTTTGACATGTTCCAACGCAACTCGGCACGGGTTGGCCTGGTTCTAGGTACATAAAACTTTACTTACAATTGTTATGATATAGTTCAAGTAAAATTGGGGGGATGCGTTTGATAAGAGAACTTTAGTTTTTTTGGGGTTGTTCGATGTGCTCACCATGCTATCAGCTTTGATGTACTATGCAAAAGTTGCATAAACTGAACACCGGCTAAATAGGATATGTTTGCTTTCCGTTTATATGACCATAACCAACCGTATACAAGGTTCATACTACAAGTCGATCAAGCTTAAGCCACCGATTTGACAGTTGTTGACAATTCAAATTCGGACTGTTCTGCGAACATATAAAAGTGCGTGAGCTCTATACAATTCTAGTGTTGCAGACAGTTTTCGGAAATGGTGGAGGCTTCTGTGGATTGCACAAAGCAATTTAAACTGATTTAAGATCAAATCTTTTTATCGAGAAGTGTTACATTGGACTTTTACCTGTACAGTTGTGAGGTAGTCTTTATTTATTTCATTTCCATTCTTTTCTCCTTAAGCGCCCAGTCCCAGGCTAAGGTTTGTTAACCACAACGTTGAAAAATGCAAAATATGACAAACCAAATTTTTTTATGGATACTGAAAAGGGCCAACCGAAACGTTAATCCATCTAAACAATACTGAAATTTAAATTTCTCTACCTTACTTTTGAAACTAGAAGTTCTTAGGGGAAGTACTTTCGCGTTATAAGTAGTAATTTTACGATCCCGTTTAAGTGCTACGAGATTCTATGCGAAAATTAGTATGGGGCTTCCACAGGGGTCAATCGTTAGACGAGTTTTATTTTTAGTGTACATACAGGGTTTGTCCGGAAAGTAATAGGACTGAGTTGATTTAAAAAAAATTATTGAGCCAATCGTTACAATTTTTTAAAAACTTTCAAAATAGGCTTCTTCTGGGTCGATGCAGCGCTGCCAGCGCGATTTCCAAGCATTGAAGGCGACACGGAAGGCATTCTCCGGAATAGCCTTGAGAGCCGCGGTGCATGCTGCTTGGATCCCCTCTGTCGTCTCAAAATGCTTGCCTTTTATCGGCCTTTTCAGGCGAGGAGACAAAAAAAAGTCCGGGGGCCACATCTGGGCTGTAGGGCGGCTGCGGAAGCGTTGGGATGCCGGCCTTGGTCAGGTAGCTGTTCACAAGAAAGGCGGTGTGCGCCGGGGCGTTGTCGTGGTGCAACTTCCAGTCGGCTTGCGATGTCTTGACGGACACGACTTACCCTTCGTTTGAGTCTCCTGAGTACTTCCACGAAAAACTTGGCGTTGACAGTTTGTCCAGGAGGAACAAATTCATGGTGGACGATGTCTTTTATGTCAAAAAAGACAATGAACATCGTTTTTACTTTGGATTTGCTCATTCTTCCCTTTTTTGGGCGATAAGACGCCGTCGTGTGCCACTCGGAAGATTGCCTCTTTGTCTCGGGATCATACTCAAAGATCCACGACTCGTCAGCTGTGATTACGTTATTCAAAAATTGGGGCTCACCTGCACACATGTTCAAATTTCTTGGCACACTTCCACTCGCCGCAATTTCTGGTCGTCAGTGAGCACTTTTGGGACCATCTTCGCGCACACCTTGCGCATGTTCAAGTGCTGTGTCACATGTCATGAACCACAGATTTTGGTAATTTAACATCTGGGCAATTAAACGAATACTTAGTCGACGGTCTGAGTTCAAACTTTGCGCACATGAGTCACATTATCGGTGTTTGTCGAAGTCGAAGTCTTCCAGCACGGTCTTCATCATCGACCTCTTCCCGCCCTCCAAAAAGGCCTGGTGCCACCGAAACACACCACTTCTGCTAAGCAACACCTGGGTAAGCCTGCTTGATCATATCAAACGTCTTGGTCGCAGATTTACCGAGTTTCACACAGAATTTAATCGCGTACCTCTGCTCTAACGAACGCTGCATTTTCGGCTTGCACCACTCACAGAAACACGTCGCGCGAAAATGTCTATCCTGACTCTCCAAGTGCTCGGAGACAACTGATCAGCCGCTCATTCGTTAGCTAGGAACGCTCTCTACCGAATCCAGTCGGTGCGCGCACGCTCCGAAGTACAGTCATGGCGGAAAAAATGAGTCCTGTTACTTTCCGTACAAACCCTGTATATTATCTATTCAAATCTATTGATTCTTTATTCATGTACGCTGATATGTCGGGTATGGTTGCTAACAAAAACATAGAACAGTTGTCTCAAAAATCAACAAAGCTTGTAAGTAATGTAGCTGAATGGTACAATGACAAGTTATTACATTTGAACATCGATAAAATGACTTTTGTATACTTCAATAATGGCACTACCACTACAGTTTTTAGGTGTGAAAATAGACTACTCATTGAAGTTAACAGAACAAAATAATAACAGCAGTATTATCGTAAATGTACTCTGCCCGCTAATATACAGTATTAGAGATGAAGTTGGTACTGAAGACTTAAAAATGGTTTACCTTGCTTATGTGCAATGTGCAATGTGTGTATTTTAGTTTCACTCTTTGAAATCTGCCGATGATTTTATATGTCCGAAAAGAATTTACGATAAGCATTAAAATTACAACAGATGGCTTCTTCAAAAAGTTGGAAATATTGGGTATTGATACAAAACTAAGCCTCGATAAATATAGGAAAAACAGTTATATATTAATATAATGTGATCACTAGAAACTGACACAATCTAAGTGTGCCAAACCATTAAGCCAGATTGTATATGAGCAAATCCCATACTCTTAACAGTGTACAAAATTTTAATAATTTGCTAGCACAAATACATATAGCTTCAAAAAACTTTGAAAACTTATGTAATAGAAAAGGCCTTCTATTCACGGAATGAATATTTCAATTGTCCATAGGTTTTTTGAGTTACTGTTTTTGTTTGTTCATACGTTGGTTGACGTTGACTATGTTTGCTACTGCAAGTCTGATGAAAATGTATTGAGTATTATGATTATTATTATTATTATATACGGAGAAAAGAAAAGTAAAATAGGCAACCTGGCAACACCAAGCTGCTGTTCCATTAACAACTAGCCACTCCTCACAC